>CM068299.1:46568947-47068215 GCA_034768395.1 Linum lewisii | reverse complement strand
GCACCGCTTTCACTCCTCAGGATGCTCTTCTGCATTTTGCTGATTGTGCTTCAAAATCTAGAAACTGGGAGAGGCATATAGAAGGAACCAAGAGTCAGAGCCAGAGTCAGAGCCAGAGTCAGATAAATGTTGCAGAGCAGATCAAGGCAGAAGTTCAGAAGCATCTGCAAGCAGCTGGTATCCCTCTCGACTCTCCGTCAGCTACCGTCTTTTCGGTTGACTGTGGATGGTGTGGATCATGTGCTCATAACGGCGGAAGTTGCCTCAATTTCGGTATAGCGGAAGTTTGGTCTACTGAAGTGATCAACTTCATCGATCAGGGCTTTGCTAATAATCAGAAAGGCTATGCCAGTTACAGAAACTACGTGCCACGGAAGCAGAGCAACAGGTTGGTAGATCCTTATTATAGACCTCCGGGATTCATTGGAGGACAACACCAGTTTCAGGCTAAGCCGTACTACAATAGAGATATGGACTATGAGAAGAAGTTTGATCAGATCATGAGCCGACTTGACGACCATGACATTCAGTTAAAAGCTCAAGCCGCACTTAATCAAGGAACAAGGGCTCAAACCCAGAGGATAGAAGATGCAGTACTCAATATGGCGAAACTTTTTACTAGCAATCTTCTCCTTAATCCAGAAGCATTTCAAACAGAATCCGATACAAGGAGCGAACACGCTCAAGCTATTACCACTAGGAGCGGCAAGCAAACAACTGATCCAAAAGCTCCGGAACCTGACATAATACCAGATACTAATGCTGTCCTGGATATGCCAGAGATAGAAGATATCACAGAAGAGGAAGAAGAAGCACCCGCTCCTCCTCCTCCGTCGCCCAAGACAGCCCCTAAACCTGTTCTGGCGCCATATGTACCTAGGATTCCTTTTCCAAAAGCTGCAAGGAGCAAAGCCAAGGATCACGACACTCAGTATAAGAAATGGTACAATGTTCTTAAGACTGCAGAAATCAAGATACCAGTGACAGACGCTGTAGTTTATACACCACTTGGGAAGTTCTTTAAAGACCTCGTGAAGAAAGTGAAGAGTGGAGGTATACTCTATCACGCTCACTAATGAATGCGCGTCTATTCTAGGTGCGCCATCTCCCATTCGACAGCCGCCACCACCCCCAGCTAAGTGTCCTGATCCCGGTTCTTTTACATTACCGTGCATTATTAATGGCATTAAAATTGATCGCAGTCTGGTTGATTCTGGTGCTTCTATTAATGTTATGCCTATTTATCTTTATGAAAAGCTGAATCTAGGGCAATTAAAACCGATTACTCTGCATCTCGTTTTAGCCGATAGGTCAGTCAAACGACCTAGAGGTATAATAGAAGATGTAACTGTTTGTGTGGTCCGTTTACTATACTGGCAGATTTTGTTGTTTTAGATACTCGTGAGTTAGACGGAACACTCATCCTAGGTCGACGTTTCTTAGCAACTGCTGGTGTGAATATAAATTGCAAACAAGGCTTATTAACTTTAAGTGTAGGTCAAGAGAGTGTTGCATTCTGCATTAAAGATAGCATGAGATATTCTATTGCTCAAGATGATAAATGTTATGTTGTTGATCCCCTAGAGTTGGCCTCGGCCGACTCCTTTACTAATGCTTTATCTAGTGATCCGCTAGAGTTGTGTTTGATTTCAGGGATTGATAATGCGTTAGACGACCCAGAGCAGTGCTTATGGCAAGATGAGCTAGATGAACAAAAGGCGACATTCACGCCCATCACTGCGCCTCCGCATATTGAGCCAGCATCGAGTCGGATTACTACTTCATATGAGAATCCGCCAGAACTTACTCTGAAGGAGCTGCCTGACCACTTAGAATACGCATTTCTGGGAAAGGACTGCCAGTTACCTGTCATCATCAATGCGAATCTATCTCCCGAGCAGAAAGAGCAACTGATCAGACTACTCAATAAGCATGTCGATCAACCACCGCCGCCACCACCTGCACAGAAGAGTCTAGCAAGCTATAACAAGCCGAGCGCGACTAGCATTCGATCTGCCATTGTCGTTCCGCGCATTGAAGGAGATCCTGACTATGAGATCAAGATTCCATTCTTGACGATGATCTCTAGGGATTTACTGTTTGAAGGCAGGCCCCTAGACAATCCGTGCACTCATCTTGCAGACTTCCTTGATCTCTGCAGGACTTTCAAGAGCGGAAACCTCGACAAAAACACTCTTTGTTTGAGAGCTTTCCCGTTCTCTCTGAAAGGCCCTGCTAAGAGGTGGCTTACTAGCAAACCACCTGGCTATTACACTGATTGGGATACTCTGGCTCAGGACTTCGTTGAAGAATACTTCCCTCCGGCCAGAACAACCGCCATCAAGGACAACATTGCCAGATTCTCCCAGAAAGAAGGAGAAAGCTTGTATGATACTTGGAATTGATTCCAAGAATTTCTCTACACCTGCCCTCATCATGGATTCGAACAGAGGCAGTTAGCTGAATTCTTTTCTCGAGGACTTCGAGAGGAATCTTCCAAGTGGGTCAATTCTCTAGCTGAAGGGGATTGCACTACACTAACACCTGAAGCTGCTCTTCTTCACTTCGCAAACTGTGCTTCCAAGTCAAGGAACTGGGAACGACAATCTGAAGGATCAAGGAGCAAGCTAGATCTCGAAGCTACAATCAAGGCAGAGGTAGAGAAGCATTTGAAGAAGTCTACCACACCGATCAAGCCGCCGGCAGCCTCTGTCTATGTTGCCGATTGCGAGTGGTGTGGAGCTTGCGCACATAACGGAGGCCGTTGTCAGAATTTTGGTAAGGCAGAAGTCTGGTCTGCCGAAGAGGTAAATTTCATCCAACAAGGCTTCGTCAATAATCAAAATGGTTATGCTGGTTACCGTAACTTCAGACAGCAAGGGAACTATCAAGACAGACTCCCTACAATGCTGGCGCCAACCATAACCAGAACCAGAATAACCGCCCGGCTGGTCCAGCTCAGGATCAGAAGCCTAACCATCCGCCGGCAGGTGTCTACCAGCCACCGCATCGCAATCCGGGTAATTATGGAACTGCTCCTGGCAATCGCCAGAATCAATACCTTAACAATACCTATCCAGGTCAGCAGCATCAAAGAGAGAACAATGTCAGTGACCTAGATAAGAAGCTCAGCCAGATCATCACTAGACTCGATGATCATGACAGTCAGTTCAAGGCTCAAGCTCTTCTCAATCAAGAACAGATAGCATCTGGACAAAGAATTAAGCAAGTCGTGAACAACATTTCGAGCATGCTAGCATCTGGTCGACCATTTGGCCAACTTCCAAGCCAGACAGAGCCAAACCCGAGAAAGGAGCAAGCCAAGATGGTAACCGCTTGAAAACTCCCAAACTTAATTGCTGATGCTTGTTCTATCTTACGTAGGATCGCTGAAACTCCAGAGGAAGAAGAAAAAGAAGAAGAACAGAAACCGGCGCCTAAGGAGGATGATCCTCCTCTTGCACCGTACGTCGTGAAAACTCCTTTTCCTAGAGCATTGCTGCCAAATGCAAGGAGCGAGACTGGGATGAAGGGGAACAAGGAAGGATATCCTGACATTCGTATTAAGAAACCTGCTTCTCCATATCCAGCTAAGTTATCTAATCCTGGTTCTTTTACCTTGCCTTTGGTCATTAATGATGTTGAGATTGAACGTTGTTTAGTTGATCTAGGAGCATCTGTTAATGTCATGCCTATGAGCCTGTTTGAAAAGTTAAACCTAGGAGAACTTGAACCGCCTAGTATGCAACTTGTCTTTGCTGATAGATCACTTAAAACCCCTAAGGGAGAGATTAAAGACGTTGTCACTAAATGTGGTCCGTTCACGTTCTTAGCCGACTATGTGATTATGGATACTAGTACAGATGATGCTACTATTCTCATAGGTCGACCTTTCATGGCTACTACTGGAATGAATATTAATGTTCCAAATGGTTCTTTAACTCTAAGGGTCGGTAAAGAAACGAAAACGTTCCAGCTTAAAGATGGCATGAAATTTGACTCCAGGAATGAAGAATCTCACTGCCTAGCTGTTGAAAATGTGGAGTTGACTCCGATCAACTCCGTTACTAATGCTTCTTCCAGTGTCTCTAGATTAGTTGTTGCTGCAGATATTAAACAGGTTATTAAGAAGAAGCCAGAAACTTCGGTTCACAAGCTGCCCAAAAAGAAGAAGAAACTGCAAGCCTCTTCTAAGCCACCGAGCACTAAATCGAGCAGGCCTCGGGGAAAGAACAAGAAGATGAAGACCCAAATGGTCTGGAGACCAAAAGTTCCGCCATCTTCCACCGAGCTAGCTGCACCACCAATTAGTTCCGAGAAACCGGCGCCGGAGCAAGTATGGAAGGAGAAGCCGAAAGCATCTCCTAAGGAAATACTGACGATCACCGATCCTGGTGATACCAAGCCGAAGATAAAAGAAAAGAAGAAGTCGCCAGTCTTCATTCCTTCCATCGTAACAATCAAGAAGGATGATCTCTCCAGAGAACTGTTCGGACCGTTCAAGTTCATCGATCATCTTCCCGATGGACGTACCAAGCTTTTGCATGCAAACGGGAAGAGATTCACGCTTATCGGAGAAGTCCCGAAGCTGTACTTCATGAACTCCGACGCGAGCGTTAAGGAGAATCTGAGTTGGGATGTCTCCTAATACCGTCCAGGTATCGTCCAACTCAAGGACGTTAATAAAAGAGCGCTTCGTGGGAGGCAACCCACGGCTGGAGTCTGTTTTTAATTTTGTGTCGAACTTGGTAATTTAGAGTTGGTTCGGGGGAGCCAAAAGTGTCAGTTTGTTTGATTTATTATTTTTCGTGTAGAGTCTGTGTGTCATAGTGTCAGTCGCAAGTTGATTGAGGTCGTTCCGATTTTTGCGGATTTAACTGTGATTTTCTGAAGTTGGCCGGATTGTGAAAATATTTTACACCCGAACAGTTCAAAATTTTTGGCGAAAATTAAACCCTATTTTCGGCGAAATCATTTTAAAATTTTCGAACCCGGTCTCCTGTTTTGAGTTTTCGGTTCGAAAAGTTGAGTGTCTTCGGCAAGCCATTTTAACTCCTATTTTCGGTGAAAACACCCCTTTATTTTCGCCGAAAATATCTTGAAAAATCAGACAAATTCCCACTTAAAAATCCGGAACCACCCCCTCTCTCATCCACTTTCATTTTCGTTCACAAAACCGAAAACCCCCTTCCCCCTTTTCTTTTTAAAATCGCCGACCACCCTCCACTTTAAAACCGCCGTCGCCGCCGTTTCCCGCCACCACCGCCGTCGCCGACCACCGCCGCTCAACTCCCCTCCCAATTCCGATTCCATCGAGCCCTAGAACAGCCGAATCGGAGCTCTACAGCTCCAGTTCACCGAAACCCCTGTTTTCCAAGTTTTTCACCGATTCCTCCCCACCCGTTCATTTTTAGCAGTCATGGCTTCAAGGTAAGTTGTAGAACTTTTCAATACGAATCTTTTGACATATGGATTGCTGAATTTTGTCGGGGTTGACTTTTCGGTTTGCCTCGTTTTGCGTGCCGACTGTTTTCGTGTGAACTAGGTTAGCTGAACTTGTAGAACTGCTCTAGCATGCTTAGGGAGTTCCGTGCTTAATTTCTATATCATTTGATCATGTGTTGCTATGCATAGGATTGATTCTTTGTGATGTTGACTTTTGTGAGAAATGTCGGTTTGACTTTGAACTGTTGTGATCATTTGGCTGACTGATGTGCTCATTCTCGTTCATATTATCGTGCTTGCCATTTGAGATCATATTTTATCGTCATTCTCCAAGTTATGATAGTCTTGCCATGATTAGGGTTCAATATGCGTAAATGTTGACTTTCTAAATGTCGGTTTGACTTTTTGAACTCTGATTGTGCTTATCCGATTCTGGCTGTTCCTAAGTATGTATTTTACTGTCTATGATTACCGGTTTCTCTGCTTTGCTTACCCCCACTCGGTTTCCCTCATTTCTTCGTGAAATTGAGTTTTTCTACTAAGTGTGGGGTAGGGTTTTAGTTGACTAATCTGGTTTCATTCTGGTTTAGGAACACCACTTATGAGCGCAGGACTAAGGTGCGACTTGATGGCGCCTCGAGCTCAGGAGCTGTCGCTCCTATCACACCCGCCGTTCTGGGTCCCCCACCTGCACTACCCCGCCGGGCTGGATACCATCGCACTATCGCCCGTCTACCTGACTTCTACTTCAAGTGCTTCCAGAAGCTCGAGCACGTTCGGGGAGCTGACGTGCGCCCTCTTTCCATGGAGTCCCTGCACGATCATGATGAGGACTACCACCGGAACGTGCATGACGCCCTCGCACCGGCAGGCCTCCTCGAGCTGACCACCATCGCCGCCGAGTTCCCAGACATTGCTCTCCAAGAGTTCTGGGCAACCTTTGATCTGGATGAGCACAAGAGGAAGCAGCGCCAGAAGGTTGTGACCTTCTATCTTGGTGGGGTGTACAGGCAGCTCACCTACGACGAGTTTGCTGCTCATCTTGGCATCCCCTATGAGCACTATCACGATCATCACCTAGGCTGGGGCGAAGATGATAACGAGGAGGAGTACCACGCACACTGGAGCCACATGACAGGCGTACCTGGCGATCGCCTTGGGACGAGCAACTCAGTTAAGTCGCTCTCTCACCCTCTCTTTAAATTTATTCATATGGTTTGGCGTAGATCCCTTTTATATGTACCCGACAAGGATCGCCACCATATCGTCAAGGAGGAGCTCATGCTTCTTCGAGCCATCCGAGAGAGCTACCCTCTACACCCCGGCTGGGTACTGGCTCGCATCTTCCGCCAGAAGACCAGGAGGAAGACGCCACCTCGTAGACTCTTGGGGGGTAACTTCATAGGTCAGCTCATCCTCTCCTTCGGCATCAGCCATGAGTATGGCCACCACATTCCACGACACCGAGTTAGGACCGTTGGAGGAGACTTGGCGGTTGAGTACGACTTAGAACTCGACCTCAGTCCCCATGTAGCAGCAAATCCTCCACTCCAGCCTGTGGTCGAGTTGGAGGAAGAAGATGATGGTGAGGAGCAGCAGCCCCAGCCGCCGCCAGTATTCCAAGGTTATATACCCTCGCCACATCATCAGGCAGGGTATGCTCACCAGTCGCCGCCGCACATTCCCGATCCATACCAGGCACCTCCCCAACATCCCCGACACCACCCCGCGGATGTTGGAGAGTTGTACGAGCGACTGCAGGAGTGGCGCATCACCGACAACACCACTCAAGAGGCGCGATGGACTATTATGCAGCAGCATATGCACCGCGCCGACAGGCGATATGAGGCACAGCTGGCGTGGCAACGTCAGCTAGGCGAGCACCTCCACTTTCCACCTCCCGGTTCACCGGACCAGCAGTGATCGGGTTGTATTCCTTTTCTGGTGTCTTCTTTTTATTTATTCTTTTCGGATTTCGGTCCAACTTTTTTTCTGTGTGGATCCGGGGCACTTGTCCCGGTTTCCTTTTTATGTTTTATTTGTTTTTGTTTTGTAGGCAGTAGGGAGATTCCCTTTGCTTCGCTTGGGTAGATTCCCTCCGCTCCGAGGACCCGTGCTCATCCCCTACACCAATCATCTCGGTCCAGGTTCTTCTACTTCACTCTGAACTCTAGAATTAGTCCTGTGAGGACACAGTCCGATTTAAGTGTGGGGTAGGATGCTAGAGAACCTTGCATGAACTTGATTGCCCTTGATTGTGTTTTATTTATACCTCGTGATTCCATTCCAGTCTCTCTAGCATTAGAATGGCTCAGTTCTTGATTTTTGATGTTAAGTTGTTGTTCACCCTTCATAATGATGCTTAGACTGCTTAACCTAGAACTTGAGAACCAACTTGTATACTTTGATGCTAAATTGCCTGGTCAGAACAGAATTTTAAAATCACACTTGTAGTTTGTAGCCTTGATTGCATGAAAATGACCGAATCCGACTAGCAACCAACTGTGAGCTTTTGATCCATTGCACGTAACTTGCAATTTAAATTCTTTCTGAGTGGTTTTCTGTTTGCCTGAATGAGTTAGAATTTGCATGAGACCTACTCGAGACCACACGATGACACGAGTTTCTAGAAGGATAGGGGCACCTAGATTCAGCTACTAAGCCAGATAGCCTACCAAACGATAAATCCACTAGGTTTAGACCCTTGAGCTTGGCATGTTCTTTCGGTTCGATAATACATTACAGCCATTTCCCATTTCTTTCATTCCCCATTGATCCCCTGTGGTTGTAGTTCTAGATTGACCTACCGGAAGTCGGTTTGTGGTAACCTACCTATAGCCATTAAACAGGTGGTCTTAGCTAATATGTCCAGACGTGTAAACCCCTCTAGCAACTAAAAGAAAATCGGCACAAAAGAAAAAAAAGTGAAGTAAGAAAAGAAGAAAATTTCGAAAAAAAATGAAGAAAAGAAAAATCAGAAAAAGTTCAAAGTGTTAGTTCAATAAAACGTTCTTCTCCCTACAAATGGAAGAACGAAGTCAAAAGAAAAAAAGTTGAAAAGAAAAAAAAATCGTGTAAAGAAGAAAAAGAATAAGTGCTAGGTTGCTTGAGGGTATCATAGGACGAGCGTTCATCATTCCACCCGTGTTTGGTTAGACGGTAGGAAGCCATAGATTAGATTCGAGGGAAGTTAGTCGAAAGCTACACCGCACAAAGCCATCATCATTCATTCCCATCGTCCATCTCATTATAAACCTGAGTAGTGTAGATTTCATTACGGTCCTAGCAGGGAAGTCCTTCTTGACTAGATACTCGTGTTGTCACAGTGGTGGAGATGTGGTCGAAATGCAAACTTATGACAGAATTCGGTAACAGAAAATGATCGAGAGCAGAATCACGTCCTTAAACACAGAGAGTGAGAGTTCCCATTGTACTATATATATCCTGTGTGAGGAGTCTGGTCGGTCAGGTCAAATTCGTGCATAATTGGTTGCTAATTACTTGTCGTGTGCTGTTTATTAGTGAGACCAGGTAGTTTGGCTGATCTGTATGCATGTTAGGTTTCTTGTTCTAGGATCGATCTGTCTAATAATTCATTGTGTTTGCTTGAGCTCCAATTTAATCGATCTTATCATTTATGAACATGAGCGTCTCTATTCAGTTTGCTTGAGGACAAGCAAAAGCTTAAGTGTGGGGTATTTGATGACACTCGATTTGACGTGATTATCAGCCTCATTTAAGCGACATTTCTTTGCTTAATACATGGTTTTTATGGTAGAATAACGAATATTCAATCAATTGCCCTATCTCGTGCCATTTGTGTTACATTGGCCCGTTTCGGGTCTATTTGATGGTTTTCTAGTATTTTTGTGTTAGCACAGGTTTTTGCCGTCAAATAAAGTAGCCATGGACGTGTCTAAGGCGTTGGAACCTCGAGGAATCAAACCGGAATCGATCCAAGGAGCTGATCAAGTCAAACCAAAAGTCTGCCCATTCACACTTACATTTTCGGCGAAAATAAGCATATGTTTTCGGCGAAAATAATAGTATAAATCGACTGACGCCAAGAGAAGGAGATTTTCGGCGAAAGTGTTGAGTTTTCAGACCGAGAAGAAAAGGCAGAGAGATCAGCCGGCGGGACTTCCATTCACAAGCATGTTTTCGGCGAAAATAAGTCACTATTTTCAGCGAAAATATCAGAAGAAATCCGGCTGATTAGGGTTAAGTATAAATACTTAACCCGGCGGCCCAAAAAGAGAGACCGGATAATCATATCATAATTTACACTTTTCAAATCAGAATCCTCTCAAGTTCTGGAGCGAAGAGTTAGAATTCGAAGAGCCGGAAAGAGATCGTGACGCCATCCCTTTCATCTCGGAGAACCGGAGCTAGGAGTGTTATCTACTAAAGATCGAAGTCTGTCAGAGTCGTCTAAATTAGGTTTTCAGATTCTTTTCTGTTCTTCCTCTGGATGATGAACTCTTTCTTTGTCTTTGTTTCTTTTGTAATAATCATGAGTAGCTAAACTCGTTAGAGCTTAGACTAGATGAACCCTAAGTGACCCAGGGCTTTAAAGCTGTCACGGATCGGCGGTGATTAGATTCAAAATTCAATCAGTTCTTTTTCATGTTTGATTTGTTCTTCTGTGTTCATGTTTCTTGTCTGGATTGATCACCTAGATTAGATTCTGGTTAAGCTAACGATAGAAGCGAACGCTCGCCTTACTTTAGAACATCGAATTGAACAATTAACCTTATAATTGGAGTGTGCCTTTCGTAGGAACCGGTTAGGGTTAATTCACTGCAAGAGTAACTCATTAATCATTAGTAATTGCACCAGTTAATTAAGTCGTTGCGAGAGGCGACCCTACCCGTGCGGCTAGTTAATCTTGGTAGTTAGAACGGATAGAGCGAACTTTCGCCGGTCTTAAACCTAAGGGTAAGGAGTTATGGTGGTGTCTTAGTAATTGATTGAATGAGAATCGAAATTCGCTGATCTATTGATTGCCAATGCTCTGGGGAACGAAGGGGGATTCAAAGTCTAAGTTCGTTTGTCATCTCTGTTTCCAAACCCTAATTTCCAATCTGCTTTAGTTTAAATTTTTAATTTCTCTGCATTTCTTAGAATTAGAAGTCGTGGAACTCACACCACGCACAACTTGCTTGTATTCGAGTATTTTGTCAGTTTTGAAGTAGTCAATCTTAGAAGACCCCTGGAATACGACCTGCTTAGCTCTAGTTAGCTGGGTAGTATTTGATCAACCGCTTCTGCGACGTTCATCATCTATCTGCACTGGTAGTCTTAAAACACTTGGGAGCCCTATAAAACACAACTCAGAGATGACCAGCATCAGATGACAAGAATCTTACCCCACACTTAAGTTGACAAGTTGGGGTAAACAAATTAACCGAGAGATCATCGAATGAAGATATAGCATTAAAGAACTGTCAATTCATTTAGCAAGCATGAAGAATGGAATGATTCATGAACACGATCTCACAGACAACAAGTCACGATTCTTAAAAGGTCACAACGGGAAACCATAACCTAGCCAATTGATACCGACAAAGCAATCATGAAGAATGAGGGAGAACCAAAAAGTCGACCATGCCGAAAACTGAAAGTCAAAAAGCCAAAAGATTCACAATCAAGGGCTGAACAACTAACCGGGAAGACATGACTCGAGAAAATGATTGGAAATCCGCGAAATCGATGAGAAACTTTGAAAACTAGGTCAGCCGGAACCGGAGCTGAAAAGCTCCGATTCTAGGGTTTTGAAACAGGGGCTAGGGAAAGGAGTAGGCCGGCGGCTAAAGGAATGGCGGCGGTGAACGTTCGGGGCGGCGGCTGGCTGATCGTCGGTTGAGGAGGCGGCGGTGAACAGAGAGAGGCGGGGTTGAATGAAGTTTTCGTTTAGGGGGGCGAAAATATGAGGGCAATTCCGGGTTAAATAGGGGAAGGGTAGCACAAAATTTCGGTGAAATAGTGGGTAATTTTCGGCGAAAATCGCCATAAAAACCAAGATGTGGTTTCGGCGAAAAAAACTTGGGGCTTTTCGTTCGAAAAGTTTAAACAGGGGAAGCAGGTTGGTTTAAACAAGAATTTTTGGCGAAAGAGCTAATAGATTTTCGGCGAAAATCTCAGTTGAAATGAAGGGAAATTTTTCGGCGAAAAGTTGGTGGTCTCGGTTCGAAAAGTAGGAATAGGAGAAACAGGTTGATTTTGAACACACATTTTCGCCGAAAATTTATTTGAAAACGGTGGTAGTTTTTATTTTTAACGATGGGTTTAAAACAAAAACGACTCAGAACGAAAAATAACTGACTCCAGCCGTGGGTTGCCTCCCACGAAGCGCTCTTGTTTAACGTCCGTGAGCCAGACGATACCTGGATTCGTGTCACGGTTCCGTCGTGAAGTAGTGCACGTCGATGGAAGAGACAGCTAACCCTTGCAGGTACTTCTTAAGTCTATGCCCGTTGACCACAAACGGCTCTTGATCGTGTAATTTAATGTAGACGCTGCCTAAGGGTGTCTGTCTGACCACGGTATAAGGGCCAGACCATCGGGATTTCAACTTACCCGAAATGAGCTTCAATCGAGAGTTATATAAGAGTACTTCTTCTCCGGGATAGAACTGCTTGATCGTCTTCAATTGAGAGTCATGAATTTTCTTGGTGCGTTCTTTGTATAACTTCGTGCTCTCATATGCGTGGAGTCGGTGTTCCTCAAGTTCCGCGATCTGGTTGTAGCGGTTATTACCTGCTACTGCATAGCTCATGTTCAACTCTTTGTTAGCCCAGAATGCCTTGTGCTCAAGCTCAACTGGTTAATGACATGCCTTGCCATAGACCAGTTGATACGGTGAGGTACCAATGGGAGTCTTGTAGGCAGTTCGATATGCCCATAAGGCATCATTGAGCTTAGATGACCAGTCCTTGCGAGACCGGCCAACTGTCCTATCAAGAATCTGCTTGAGCTCATGGTTCGTCACTTCCGCTTGACCATTCGCTTGAGGGTGGTAAGTCGTGGACATTCGGTGGGTGACGCCAAAGCGTTTGCACACCCGGTCGAATTGTCCATGGAAATGGGTACCATTATCGCTTATGATGAAGCGCGGTGAACCAAACGCGTGAAAAGACGGGTAAGGAAACGTCCCACCACTCTAGAATCATTAGTGGGTAAAGCTTCAGCCTCAGCCCAATTAGAAACGTAATCAACGGCTACAAGAATGTACTTGTTTCCGTTGGAGGGTGTGAACGGACCCATAAAATCGATTCCCCAAACATCAAAAATTTCAACAGTTAAAGAAACAATTTGGGGCATCTCATTACGATTAGAGATGTTACCTGATCGTTGGCATGCATCACAACGTCGAGCAAAAACGTCGCAGTCACTAAAGATTGAAGGCTAATAAAAACCTGTTTCAAGTACCTTTCTTGCCGTGCGGTTTCCTCCAAAGTGTCCTCCGAACTGTCCTTCATGGCACTTACGCATGATGTCAGCTGCTTCAGTGTAAGAGACACATCTCCGGATCATCCCGTCAAGACTGATGCGGTATAAGAAAGGCTCATCCCAGAAGTATGACTTGGCTTCTTTAAAGAGCTTTTTGCATGCATTGAAATCCAGTTCAGGAGGTACAATGCCGTGCGAGAGATAGTTAGCCAGAGTAGCATACCAAGGCTCCTCTGAATCGGCAGCATTACTCAGATCTTGAGCGTGAGGAATTGCCCAGGGCTCGATAGCTATGCTGTTAACCTGTTCATATGTTTCAACACGCAACAGCTCGTCAGGGAAAGAATCATTGATAGGGGTAGTAGACTTACCTGTTTGTGATTCCTCCAATCGGGAAAGATGATCCGCTGCTAGATTTTCTGCTCCCTTTTTATCTTTAATTTCAATGTCGAACTCTTGGAGGAGAAGGATCCATCGGATGAGACGTGGCTTCGAGTCCTGCTTGGCTAATAAGTGGCGCAGGGCAGCATGATCTGTGTAGACGATGGTATGTGAAAGAACCAGATACTGTCTAAACTTATCAAAGGAGAAAACGATAGCCAGGAGCTCTTTCTTCGTAGTAGTGTAGTTTCTCTGAGCATCATTGAGTGTCTTGCTCGCAAAGTAGATAAGATGAAATCTCTTCTCCTTCCTTTGACCAAGAACCGCGCCAACGGCGAAGTCGCTAGCATCGCACATAATCTCGAATGGAAGATTTCAATCTGGTGCTGTAAGAATTGGTGCGGTGGTCAGTTGAGTTTTCAAGGTCTCAAAAGCTTCAAGATAGGCTTTATCAAAGACGAAAGGAACATCTTTCTCAAGAAGCTTCGTCATTGGTAGAGTGATCTTGGAGAAATCTCTGATGAATCTTCGGTAAAATCCAGCATGACCCAGGAAACTTCGAACCGTCTTAACTGAGGTCGGCGGGGGTAAGCTGGCAATGGTCTCAAGCTTGGCACGATCGACTTTTATACATGTCTTAGATATTCTATGGCCAAGAACAATACCTTCTGTAACCATGAAGTGACATTTCTCCCAACTAAGAGCTAGGTTGGTCTCCTCACAACGGGCTAGCACCTTATCCAAATTAGCCAGACACTTTGAAAATGAATCTCCATAGACGGAGAAGTCATCCATGAACACCTCTACCACATTCTCTACCAGATCTCCGAATATAGCAAGCATGCATCTCTGAAAGGTAGCGGGAGCATTACATAAACCAAAAGGAATACGACGATAAGCAAACGTACCAAACGGGCATGTGAAGGTCGTCTTCTCCTGATCTTCAAGCTCAATGGGGATCTGAAAGTAGCCGGACATCCCGTCTAAGAAGCAGTAGTATTCATGACCAGCTAATCGTTCAAGCATTTGATCAATGAACGGCAGTGGGAAGTGATCTTTCTTGGTGGCATCATTGAGTCATCGATAATCGATGCAGACTCTCAATCCGGTAACTGTTCGGGTAGGAATGAGTTCACCCTTTGGATTAGGGATGACAGTGATTCCTCCTTTCTTCGGACTGACTTGAGTCGGGCTGACCCAAGGACTGTCGGCAATAGGATAGATGATACCAGCATCTAGAAGCTTGAGTACTTCTTTCTTTACAACTTCCTGCATCAGAGGGTTAAGTCGGCGTTGGGGTTGTCTAACTGGTTTGAATTCATCATCAACAACTATCCGATGTTAGCAGAAGGTTTCAGATATGCCTCTGATGTCTGCTAACTGCCAGGCAATAGCTCGGACATGCTTATTGAGTAGCCTAATCAATTGCTCTTTCTGCTCGGGAGATAGATTCGAACTGATGATGACTGGTAACTGACAGTCCTTCCCTAGAAATGCGTATTCTAGGTGGTCGGGTAGCTCCTTCAAAGTGAGTTCTGGCGGATTCTCGTATGAGGTAGTAATCCACTTGATGCTGGCTCAATATGTGTAGGCGCGGTGATGGGTGTGAATATTGCCTTCTGTTCGTCTAACTCATCTTGCCATAAGCACTGCTCTGGATCTTCTAACGCATTATCAATCCCTGAAATCAAACACAACTCTTGCGGATCACTAGATAAAGCATTAGTAAAGGAGTTGGCCGAGGCCAACTCTAGGAGATCAACAGCATAACATTTATCATCTTGAGCAACAGAATATCTCATGCTATCTTTAATGCAGAATGCAACACTCTCTTGACCTACGCTTAGAGTTAACAGGCCTTGTTTGCAGTTTATATTCACACCAGCAGTTGCTAAGAAAGGTCAACCTAGGATAAGCGTTCCGTATAACTCCCGAGTATCTAAAACAACAAAATCTGCCATTATAGTAAACGGACCACAGCAAACAGTTACATCTTCTATTGTACCTCTAGGTAGTTTGACAGATCTATCGGCTAAAATGAGATGCAGAGTAATCGGTTTTAATTGCCCTAGATTCAGCTTTTCATATAAATAAACAGGCATAACATTAATAGAAGCACCAGAATCAACCCGACTGCGATCAATTTTAATGCCATTGATAATGCACGGTAATGTAAAAGAACCGGGATCAGGACACTTAGTTAGGGGTGGTGGCGGCTGTCGAATGGGAGATGGCGCACCGAGAATAGACGCGCATTCATTAGTAAGCGTGATAGAGTACGCCTCCCCGTTCTTCACTTTCTTTACGAGATCCTTAAAGAACTTTCCAAGTGGTGGTATGATTTCCACAGCTTCAGTCACTGGTATCTTGATCTCTGCAGTCTTAAGAACATTGTACCACTTCTTGTACTGAGTGTCGTGATCCTTAGCCTTGCTCCTTGCAGCTTTTGGGAAGGGAATCCGAGGAACATATGGCGCCAAAATAGGCTCAGGAGCTGTCCTGGGCGGAGGAGGAGGAGGAGCAGATGCTTCTTCTGTGATATCCTCAATTTCTGGCATATCCATGGCGGCACTGGTATCTGGTATTTCTTCAGGTTCTGGAGCCTTGGGATCAGTTGTTTGCTTGCCGCTCCTGGTGGTAATGGCTTGAGCGTGTTCGCTCTTTGTACCGAAGTCTGCTTGAAATGCTTCTGGATTAAGGAGAGGATTGCTAGTAAAGAGTTTAGTCATATTACTTATAGCATCCTCTATCCTCTGGCTCTGAGCTCTCTGTCCTTGATTGAGTGCGGCTTGAGCTTTTAGTTGAATGGCGTGGTCGTCAAGTCTGCTCATAATCTGATCGAACTTCTTCTCATAATCCATGTCTCTATTGTAGTACGGCTTTGCTTGAGACCGGTGTTGTCCTCCAATGAATCCCGGAGGTCTATAATAAAGATCTACTAACCGGTTGCTCTGGTTTTGTGGTACGTAGTTTCTATAACCGGCATAGCCTTTCTGATTGTTAGTGAAACCCTGATCGATGAAGTTTATCTCCTCTGTAGACCAGACTTCTGTTGTGTCGAAGTTGTGGTAGCTCCCACCGTTATGAGCACAGGACCCACACCATCCACAGTCAACTGAAGAGATGGTGGCTGACGGGGGGTCGAGGGGAATACCAGCTGCTTGTAGATGTTTCTGAACCTCTGCCTTGATCTGCTCTGCAACACTCATCTGACTCTGACTCTTGTTTCCTTCTATTTGCCTCTCCCAGTTTCTAGACTTTGAAGCACAGTTAGCAAAATGCAGAAGAGCATCCTAAGGAGTAAGGGCGGTACAATCTCCGCCAGCTAGAGAGTTGACCCAGTTTGCAGATTCTTTGTGCATACCACGAGTAAAGAATTCAGCCAGCTGTCTTTGTTCATACCCATGGTGAGGGCAGTCGAAGAGAAGAGACTGGAATTCATTCCAAGTGTCATATAGGCTTGCATCCTCTTTCTGAGTGAATCTGGAGATGCGGTCTTTATAAGCAGTCGTCCTCGCGGGAGGAAAGTATTCCTCAAAAAAATCTTGAGCTAATGCCTCCCAGTTAGTGTAATGACCCGGCAGCTTGCTTCCAAGCCACTGCTTAGCTGCACCTCTGAGAGAGAAAGGAAAGACTCAGAGATATAAAGCGTTCTTGTTGAGGTTCCCAGACTTGAAGGTGTTGCAGACAGCCAAAAAGTCATCTAGATGGGTGCAGGGGTTATCATCTGGCCTCCCTTCGAATTGCACGTCCTTAGAGATCAGTTCTAGGAGAGGAATCTTAATCTCATAGTCAGGATCATCGTCATTAGAAAGCACAGTGATGGGGGATCGAAAGTTGGATGCACGCGGCTTACTGTAGTCCGCAACACTTTTAAGAGTAGCCATTGCGGTAAAGGAGGATGGAACGGAAGTGATCCATTTCTATACCTGCTCTGATCTGCAAGAGACAAAAACAAACACAACCGGTGTAAAATCGAAGTGTGATGGAAAATGAAAGATGGAAAGGTAGAAGAATAAAAATGCCAACTCCTTTTTCAACGAAATAGAAGAGATGTCCCCGGCAACGGCGCCAATTTGATGAACGTGTCGTTGTGATGCGTTCAAACAAATAACTAACGAAGCTAACAAAAGCTAGGGTAGATCGTATTCCAGGGGTTTCCTCTACTTCCTTACTCAAAGATGTTGGCAATTTATTTCAAGTTTAAACACAAGTTGCGCGGGTGTGAGTTCCACGACTTCTATAATAAAATGCAAAGATAATTTGAAAAGAGAATTAAAGCGAAGAAAGATTTAAGATTGATTGATTGACTAGAAAGATGACAGACAAGCTTAGACTTCGAATCCCCCTTAGATCACCAGAGCAACAGCAGTCAACCGACCAGTAACTTTCGATTCTAGTTCATTCAGTTCATAGACACCATCATAACTCCTGACCCTTAGGTGTAAGACTGGCGAACGTTCGCTCTATCCGATCTAGCTACCACGATTAATTAGCCGCCCGGGTACGGTCGCCTCTCGCAACGACTTAACTTACCTGGTGCAAATTCTAATGATTAATGAGTTACTCTAGCAATGGATCAACCCTAATCGGTTCCTACGAAAGGCACGCTCCAATTATAAGGTTGATTGTTCGATTTGGTGTTTTAAAGTAAGGCGAGCGTTCGCTTCTATCCTTAGCTTAACAAGAATCTAATCTAGGTGGCCAAACCAGACAAGAAACACAGATAACGAAGAACAAATCAAACACGAATGATGAAACTGAATGAACTTCGAATCTAATCACCGCCGATCCGTGACCGCTTTACGCCCTGGGTCACTTAGGGTTCATCTAATCTAAGCTACACGAGTTTAGCTACTCATATTCAATACAGAAGAATCGAAGACAGACAAAGAATACATCTCAGGTAGGAAGACAGAGAAGAACTGTAAAACTTAATTTCGATGTTTCCTGGCAACTCCAATCTGCTGGATTTTCAACTCCTAGCACTGGCTCTCCGAGATGGATGGATGGCGTCACGATCTGTTCCTGGCTCCTCGAACCCTCCCTACTCGTTTTTCTCTCTCCCCTCTGTCTAGATGTGGGTTGTGTGTTGTGAAATTGTCCGTCCCCTCATTTAGCCGCCATCCCTGTATTTAAACCTACCCGAGATTTTCTGATTTCCCCTGATATTTTCGCCGAAAATAATAGAGGAATTTCGGCGAAAATTTCTTCTCAATTGGGACAGTGGATTCCTTCTTTAGTTTTTGGTTTCGCCGAAAATATATGTGTAAATGGAGCAGGAGTTTCTTTGACTTGAGTGATCTCTCCGGTTGATTTATGTGTGATTCTTCGGGGTTCCAACGTCTAAGACACGTCCTTGGATACTTATTCGATGGCAAAAACTTGTGCTAACGTAAAAACACTAGAAAACCATCAAATAGACCCGAAACGGGCCAAGGTAACACAAATGGCACGAGATAGGGCAATCGATTGAATATTCATTATTCTACCCTAAAAACTATGTCTTAAGCAAAGAAATGTGGCTTAAATGAGGCTGATAATCACGTCAAATCGAGTGTCATCAGTTTTCTAGTGCTTTTGAGATTACACAGGTCTTTGCCGTCAGATACTGAGCCACAGACGAGCTCGGGAAGCTAAGGAGTATCGAGGAATTGACTCGAAATCAACCAAAGGAGCTTTCGAGTTAATACAAATCAACCCCTGCTTTGCACAAAAGTTTTTAGCAAAAACTCCCAAGTCTTCGCGAAAAGTATGCAGACAATATTACTGCCCACCGGGAGAAAGAAGTCCTCGGGGAGAACTCCAGTTCTCGACCGAAAACTAAGGCAACAACTTGTTAGTCGAAAACAGGAGATCCAGCCGGGGTAACACTTGAAGTTTTCGGCGAAAACTCCCAAGCTTTTTGCCGAAAACTATTTCCTTTTTCGGCTGGGATTTGAAAACCCTATAAATACAGAATCGGCAGCCACAATTAAGATATACTTTTCGAAGGATTAATTTCATAGACTTCAGAAAGCAGATATAGTAAAGAGAGTTCGAAGACCCGGGAAGAGATCGTGACGCCATCCTTCCATCTCAGAGAGCTCGATGCTAGGAGTTGAGATCTAGAAGACTGAAGCTTCATAGATTCATCTGAAATTAGTTTTTACAGTTCTTCTCTGTTCTCTCTGTTTGAAGATGTATTCTTTGTTTATCTTCGGTTCTCTTGTTTCGAATATGAGTAGCTAAAACTTGTAGAGCTTAAATTAGATGAACCCTAAGTGACCCAGGGCTCTAAAGCGGTCACGAATCGGCGGTAATTAGATTCAGACAGTTCTTCTTGCATGCTTGGTTTGTCTTTGTTGTTGTGTTTCTTTTCTGGTTTGGCCAGCTAAATTAGATTCTTGTTAAGCTGAGGATAGTAGCGAACGTTCGCCTCACTTCAAAACATCAAATTAATAGTTAACCTATTCATTGGAACAATTTCTCTTTGTAGGAACTAGTTAGGGTTAATCAGCTGCTAGAGTAACTCATTAATCACTAGTAATCGCGTGGGCGAAGTGAATGAGGGAAGTGAATGCATGGGCGGTTAATTAATCTTGGTAGTTAGATTGGATAGAGCGAATGTTCACTAGTCTTAAACCTAAGGGTAAGGAGTTATGGTGGTGTCTGAGAATTGAATGAATCGGGATTGAAAACCTCTGGTCTTGTGATCGCCAATGTTCTGGTAATCTTAGGGGGATTCAAAATCTAAGCTTGTCTGTCATCCTGTTATTCAACCAACCAATCAATCTTTCTTTAGTTTTCATTTTACTTTTTTTTGCATCTTAGTCTATAAGTCGTGGAACTCACACCACGCACAACTTGTGAAACCTTGAGTAATTTGCCAGTTCATTTGAGTAGACGATTTGAAGAAACCCCGTGGAATACGATCTATCTTGCTTTGTGCTTGATAGTTATTTGACTACACGCGCGTGAAAAATGCGTCCATCAGAAACCGACTAATTCCTTAAATAAAAATAAATTTGTCGCCTCTTGCAATAGTCGTTGCGCCTTTTGTAATGGTTGTTGCAACACACATGAAATGCATGTTGCAGGTATTATAAAGCCCTTTACTTAATTTACCATAACGACCATTGCACCTTTTCTAACGGCTATTGAGTCCATATTTGGCCCAACTCGAAGACTGACCTGATTCAAGGATGGGCCGAACATGGTTCGTTACAACCACCAACGCTACTGGTACCAATCTTCGGTTCCATGACCCGAGTTTTGAAACCTCATCTGACCTCTCTTTTTGATTCACCACGACACTGGTTCATGTCTCGAATTCCTGTGCCATCAATACTACTCCCCTTTCTCCTCCTTCTTTTCCCGATCCAGCCACCACAACCCTAGCTCCCACTACCAAAATGTAGGCTGCTAGTGTTACGGCTCGGGCTTGGGCCCAATCTCTTATCTTTCCACCCTACACACCAACCTGATCCCAAAACATGCCCTCCTCCATTAGTTGTTGCAGCCTCCAAAGAACTAAGGTCAATACCCCTTATTTTCAATAAGCTGCAGCGGAAAACATAGGGTGGCTCTAAAGCCGGCCCACCTCCTCTTTTCAATGAACGGCAATAAGGCCTTGACTGCATGGGCCAATTGGTTGGGTCAGGTCAACTTGGTCCGACCAACTGATTTAGGACTTCGATCCGACAGTAAACACCAAAGATAGTTAACATGAAAAGTTTGACTTCTAACAATTGGGGATAAATTAAACCATCAAATTAATAATTTAATTCAAATTAAATTTCACCAACTTTAAACCATCGAGGTACGACACCAAAGATTTTAATTATGACTGGTTAATCAGAATCGGGTCGTTACAACTCATAACCCTTTTGATCGCAATCCAATGATCCATATTATGATTGCTTTAGATATCTTCCTAATATCCCAACGATAATCCTTTTTGCATCTCTTGAATCTCAAGGTTACTTTAGGGCATTGTGTGAGACTAAACGTGTCTTCTTTAGCAACAAGGGTATCACCTGGTCTGCAATCTTGCATGCCAAATCTCTTAAGTACTTTACCAATATAGCTCTTTTGTGATAATCCAAGAACACCTCGAGTTTGATCACAATGTATTTAAATTCCTAATACATAAGAGGCATCACGAAGATCTTTCATCTCAAAATTCTTGACAAAATTGGTTTCATGCAACAAACCTTTATCATTAGTGGCAAGCAATATGTCATTGAAACCAAATGAAATAATTACTTGATGAAATTTGCGATACCTTTGACAGGAAGCTTGCTTTAGTCCACAGATGAATTTTGTCAATTTGCAAACCATATTCTTGGGTCTGTTGACTCATAGTTTTCTGGTTGCACCATATAAATAGTTCCTCAATATTTCCATTGAGAAACATAGTCTTAACATCCATATAATGTAACTCAAGGTTAAGATGAGCAAAAAGTACCATAATAATCCTAAACAACCTTTCGATGAAACTGGAGAGAAAGTCTTTATAAAGTAGCTGATAACTGTTTTGGAGTCCAATTTCTTTTCATTCGGCCTATACGACCTTGACTCAGCTAGACATACCCAAATGTGGAAGTGTTTTAGACTAAGCTTCCGACCTGTCTAAAGTTCATAAGGTGCCTTTGCAACTGCTTTAGTTGGTACCCTATTCAGAATGTAAGCTATTGTCTTTAATGCTTCTCCCTAGAGTGATTCGGGTAAGCTGGAGTTAGAACTCTTCATAGCTTGACAGAAGTTGAATGGATCATCTTCCATAACACCATGATTATTCTGATGTTTTTGGAGAAACACAAAAAACTGCATTTCTCCTCTCTCTTGTGGATCAATAGGATTTGAATTGGAATCCAAATCCTCCTCAAAAGCAATGTGCTTAACCATATTCCCCCCCCCCCCAAAAAAAACTCAACATCCTTGAATAATATTGTAGTTCCTATCTCAAAAATTATTCGGGTAGTAAGATCATACAACTTATAGCCCCTTGAACGCATAAAATACCCAATAAAGTAGTTGCTAACTATTTTGGAGTCCAATTTCTTTTCATTCGGCTGGACATCCCCAAATGTGAAAGTGTTTTAGACTAGGCGTTCGACCTGTCCAAAGTTCATAAGGTGTCTTTGCAACGACTTTAGTTGGTACCCTATTCAGATATTGTCTTTAATGCTTCTCCCTATAGCTCATTAAATTATAAATTAACTATTTGGCATCTACGCGTTATTTCCATGACATTTTAGTACTCATGACACATTAACATAATTGGTCACTTAATTTTTGTGTCTTAACTTAAAATAGAAACTTTATACATATATATGCCCAACTAAGGATTTTAATCCAACAATGACTTTACAGAGGATTTGCATGTACCATGATGTTGTCTACATAGTTGGTTGTCAATAGAACTGCATCAACTTGCAATCAGGAGATGAATCAACCACCACATAGCTAATATTGCATGCCATAAATTGTTTTTTTTCCTACTCACCAAATACATGAATGCATAAATTTTTTAATCCTCCTTTTCAATGGAGAAATATCACTTGAGTTACAGTTAATGGTAATAATCTGCAGCTTTGGATAGTGATTGTATTGAAATTTTTCAATAGGGTATCTGATGGGCCCTACAGTCGGATCCGCTCTCAAAGCTTAAACAGTTGATCCATAGTATCACCTCGAAACCCTCGCGCTCTTGAGACCATACTAGGGGGCAATTGATGGGCCCTGGAGTCGGATCTGCCCTTAAAAACTCAAACAGTTGATCCATAGTATTGCCTCGTGACCTTTGCGCTCTCGAGTCCATACTAGGGGGCAATTGATGGGCCCAAGTCAGATCCGCCCGAAGGACTCACACAACGGCCCGCCCTTCAGGGCCAGACATCTGACCGCCCTGTCGTAAAAGAGCCGCCCTACCCATTGACGTGACAGGAAAGCGGCCACCACCATCTACTGTTGATGGCGGCCCATGGCGGCCCACTTGGAACACGAAACGTGGACTTGGCCACACCCATCAGACCCTATAAATAAAGGGGTCCCCCATTCAGAAGATGACAACACACACACTTGGGACCATACGCCCGATACTACAAGCTGTTACACTGTATGCTAAGGGCTATCGGTTTCTCCTTCACCAAAGGCTCCCTCCCGGTACGTCTCTGTAACCCACTCTCTTATACCTTCAACATTCATACCATCCCATCCCGTTATGCAACTTTCAGCTTCTACTTTCAACTTCGTGTCACCTTTTCATACACATTATATAACCACCATAGAACTATTTTAGATAAAAAATATATAAAATCAATTTCATTCTTAAAGTTTACTACTAAAAATAATTATTCTTACCTAACGAGGTGAGCACCAAAAGGGGAAGAAACAGGCATTGTTCCAGCCTGGTCGCCTGGTCCAATAATGGAGTCCCAAGCTTGTTGGTCCTCGCGGAGTGTTGTACCTCGTAAGTAGCGTGAGGGGTAGTCAGTTCAAGGACAAGGGGGGGCGATCAGTTTAAGGAATGGGAGAGGAAGGAGAGTAACGTACCGCGGAGCGTTTGTCCGCTGGGTCCAAGTGTTGTCCCCCGGTTAATAGGGTGTACGGGGGTATTTATAGTACCCCTGCCTTGGTCGCCAAGGCTGAATCCTAGCCACTCGTTTGTAGCTCCCGTAAGATGTTGACACGTGTCCGCTCTGTCTTGGAAACCTAAGTGTCGCCGAGTAACCCTAGGAGGCCGCCGAGCTGGGCCGTCGCTTTGGGCCTCACTCCACTTCCTGGGCCTGCCTGTTCGGCCCATCTGATTTACCGCCTGGGTCCGGACCCCCTGCCCTAGCCGCTGTGTTCGGGCCGCCATGTGGGTCGCCTCGTGGGCCGTCGTGTGGGCCTTAGGACTTCGTCGGGCTGGGCCCATCAATTGCCCCCAAGCCCTTAGTCGAGCTTTGCTTGGCTGAGGGTTTACTTATAACTTGGATCGCTCGTCTCGCGATCGCCGTAAGAGGACCCATCAATTTCCCCCGAGCCCTTAATGCGAGTTTTGCTTGGCTGAGGGTTTACTTATAACTTGCATCGCTCGTGTTGTGTCGCTTTATCGCATTGCTATCCTATCGCCTTATTGCCTTGTCATTTTGTCGCTTTGGTGTCTTGGTTCTTATCGCCTTGTTTCTTTTGTCGCTGCTTTCTATTGCGCCCCTTCTTTCCAGTCTTTCACGCACCTCTCTACCGCTCAGGGCATCATGGTCTTTTACTCCCTACCTTGCTGGAGAAGCTGGGGAAATCGGGGTATTTTAGTAATTGCCCAGAAAGCCATCATTACCTTATCCCTTCAGACGTCATCTCAGCCGCGCGCGCCCCCAATGAAACGTCGCGACGGCTCGCCTTCCCGCCAACACGCCTTTTTAACCGCGCGTGTGACTCACTCATTCACCGCGACGGTTCCACTCCCGCTCATTGCACTCTATATAAACCCCCTTCTTACCGTCTTCCTCCTTTTTTTACTCCTTCTCTGACACCTTGACTCCCCATTTTTACAGTCTTCTTGCCCTCACTGCCTCCTTACTCCTTCCGGCGAGTCCTCCACTATCTTCTCCTTCTCCGTTGATCGGAAAACGTTCGTTTCTCCTTCTTCCGATCACCCGAAAAACGTTTATCTCTTCCTGCCATTTTTCAAATGTCTGGAGCCCCCCGACGCCCACCTGGTACGTGACTCTTCCCCTCTTTCTCACTCCCATTGCCGTCCTGCCGTGTGTTTCCTTCTTTTTTTTTCTGCTTCTTGTTGTTTTTTTTTTAACCATGGATTCCGCCTCCGATAGCCAGAACCAAAGTCATTCCTATTCCGCTGGTACCGATTCTTCACCCTCTCCTTCATCCTCCTCTTCGTCCTCCCCTTCTTCTTCCAGTCATTCCCCTGAACGGGCACCTTTAAACCCTCCATCTACAGCCGAAACCTCGTCTGCCCAAATTTCCGACGTAGCAGAGGAGAATTTTGATGAATCTCCCGCCCTGCCTTTTTGGGGTCCCCACCAAAAAGGATTCGAGCGGGCCCGTCATGGGGTCGAGATTGATCCTGAGGCGACCAGAGTCACCGGCTCCTACTCCATTGGCAACTGGCGATCTATGTGGGGAAGAGCCACCTGTGACGAGCGCACGGTCATCGGCCCGGGCTACTTTCCTTCAGGGTCGGTGGAGAAGATCGCCCGCGTTCTTCCGTTCGCCATGCTGCCGTCTACCTGGAAATTCGCCGTGGCCTCTCGGCTTTCCACTATTGGCAATTGCCCGCCAGGGTGGCACGGCGTCTGGACCGAGGCCTTCACCAATGGCCTTCGCCTTCCGCCATCCTCGTTCACGGTCGCCCTGCTTGAGTGCTTTGGCGCTTCTCTTGGCGCCTTTAACGTCGGGTGTTGGGCTACAGCCTCTGCCTTTGAATGCAGCTGTGCAACCAAGAAGATCGCCCCCACTCTTCGGTTGTTCCAATTAATTCATTATGCCAAGCACACCTCTAATGGCATCAGTTTCGTTCGCCGAGCTGATCTTACACAAAAGGGCACTTACTCATCACCGAAACCTCGCCCTACATGGTACCATTCTTTTTCTACTTCCGCCCCAGCGACACAGATCGCCATTGGGCTTCGCTGCTCCCTTCATCCTGGTCTTCTGGTGACGTGAGTTCTTTCAACGCCGAGCTTGATCCTACTCCTGATGAGATACTCCTTCGTCGCCAGATCCTTCTTGATTGCCATCATCTATCGACCACTTCTGGCCTGCGGACTGCCCAGGCGGGAATACGAGGAGGTATACTTTATGTCTTAGGCGGTGCTGATTGTTTTCCTCCATTCCTAGCTGTCGCCGTTCATCTTGCGTGATTGAGTCGTCGTAGCCAAACCCTTAGGAACGTATAACCTTTATCTTGTCGCCTTTTTTGTGTTTTCTTTTCTTTCCTCCTTTTTTATACTAATCTTTGGATGTACCTTTCCTAGGTGCCGTAAGCCTCGCTGGGTGCCTCCTTAGTACCACCGCGCGTGGTCCTGTCGCCGAGACTCGTCCCAGCCGCTCTGAGGCCGCCCCCGTCGCCCCTGCTTCTGCCCAACCTTCGCCCGAGAAATCTAAGGGGAAGAGGAAGGCGGTTGAGACGGATGAAAGCCTCCTTTCTTCAAAGAGGAAGAAGAAAGCTGGGGTTTCCAAGCCGAGGAGAAAGGCAGGTGAGGGCTCCAGCAATCCACCGCCGCCGCCTCCACCAGTGATAGAGGTGGAGGATGCCGATGCTGAGACTGAAACCCCCCTCCGCCGCTCTCGTCGCCAATCGCCTCCGGCGCATGACAATCCATCTGCGAGGGAGCCCTTAGAGCATCCTGCCGACGGGAACGTCATCTCATATGACGACTCCTACCTTCCTGGCGAACCTATTCCCTTCCCCGGGATCCGGAGCATCCCGAGTCTACGCCAGCTCCGGAGCTTGATCTTCGTCCCACCGAGCCTGCTCGCGACCACTCTCGCCCGCCTCCTGTCAACACCGACCGCGCCCGCCCGGGCCAGCTGGACAGAGCGAGCTAACACCCTCTTTGATCGCCCTGATCCTGCTGGTCGCGAAGGTGAGGGGCCCTTTCGCCTTCCCTACTTCGCCGTCGTTCATCCGGTGGCATCCCACATATCGCCCCGGATGGCGAGTGACATCACGGAGGAGTTCTCGTGTGGGCCTTAGGACTTCGTCGGGCTGGGCCCATCAGGCATAGTGCTAGTTTAGCCATCTATTTCTCCGCAACAACAACAAAATGATAATACTTGGTTTTTTTTTTACTCTTAATTTCCTTGGCCCTTTAAGTTTGAGAAGTTTTGATATTTGAAGTATGTGCAGAAAAATAAAGTAAGAGTGAATTTATTTAAATGCCATCCATATATATGATGTAAGAAAGAACGGATACATGTACATTACTGATTTTCGTTATATACTTTTCAATGAAATAATTATTAATTTTCAATATATATTTTTTTCACCAAGTAATTATTAATTTCTCTTGTATCCTTTTACACAAGATAAATGTTGTGGGAGCTCTATGTCCAAATCAAACGGTTCAGTCAATCTGTCATCACATCAAGTTTCAATCTCCACTCTTGGTTTACTCATAAAAAGCCCAAGATACAAAAGATTAAATTCAAAAGTGTTTTAAAAATGTTATTTTATAACTTATTTTAATTATATTTTCATCAAGCCAAGCAATAACACTAGCCCGTCAGAATAAGAACTTCAAATGTCAATGATTATTCGGTCACTAGAACTCCAATTTGGAACAATTTTTTTGCTATTGTACTATCGTTGTAGGACATATATTCTGGTATATATTTTTCTAACAATGACTTATACACAAATTTTTCGGCGACGTTTTGTACATTTGTTTTGAAAAAAAAATTGTGTATGCATTTTTGGCGATGTCTCGTACACGCTTTGTACATTTACACATTATTTATGTGTGTACATATTTTGGTACTCGTGTACAGATGCCTATGTACACACTCCGTGTACATGAGTACAATACATGGAGTTCCTTTTGTACTCGTTTTTTTCACGTATTTTATATATGTACATTTTGTTTGTACTTGTGTATACACTCCCCTTACATGAGTACATTATGTGATGAGAAAGTCCCATTTTTACTCTTTTTTTCAGGTAATGACTTTTTGTATATAGTGCACATTTATATCTCTTTGTACTCGTGTACACAGTTTTCCAATTCGTGTACACGCACTCTACACATGCAATCTACATATTCTCCATAGATTAGTACAATACAAGACCACGAATTCCTTTTTGTACTCATATTTTGTAGACAATTTATCATTTTATCTTTTCGTACTCGTGCAGATACACATTGTACACATTAATTAGAGAGGTGGTGTTTATATATAAAAAAAATTACACATCAATGTGTAGGTAGTTTAGTCATAAGGTATGTACCATATTATTAAAATGTCTGAGTTTCAATCCCAGTGCTTAAATTATGTATTAACTTATAGTTTTTTGTCTAAGGGGTAGAGGTGACTACCAGTGATTAATGACAGGGGTCAGTCAGTGAACGGAAGTGGTTGGCAATCGATGGTTTCTAGTAGCAGAGGTTAGCCGGTGAATTTTTTTGTGGTGGCTTGCGATAAAAGTTGTCACTGTGTTTTTAGGACTATAGTGAAAAAGAGTTGTTGTATAATTTTTATTATAAAATATATTTCAATTGGTTTCTAGTAACGCAATTGTGCGACGCTTGTTGTTAATGTCATTATTTTATAATTTAAGGTGACACTTAATATTTAACTTAATATTTGTCGATATTAGTTTTTGTCTTTTATGATAATTTATTTTACCTCATGTGGCCTAGCTAAATTTTGTTATTCAGTGTACACCTTTGCGACGATTACTCACTTAGTATTTTTTTTCTTATTAATATTTTCACGAAAATGCAAATTAAAAACAACTCATCATAATTTTTTATGGTTTTATTCGTTTATTATGATATTCATTTTTTTAACAATCATAAATACATGTACACTGATATGGAACATAGTGTTTCTGATGGTAGAAACTCTTGTGTCTGAACACAATAAATGCTCTTTTGACTTCTTGGAATAAGGAATATTTACACGGTTCACACCTCTCCAAACAATGTTCGAACGAGGGTGTTTGATGTTTTTTTGGCTAAGTCTACTGTTACTGCTGCTCCTATGGAGGTTCTGAGAGAGCTCCAAAAGTAAAGGCGGCTATGGCTACTGGAAATGAAATTACAGAGAAAGTTGGAAATTTGGGCAGAGTGTCTGCTTGTGTGATTGCGCGGGCCTTGTCTTTGTCGAATACCTCTCATATTTATAGAAAAATATGAGTGGTAACTGCAAGTGGAGGAAGTGTCATGGAGGTTACTTCCTATCTCTTGAACGTGGCTATCATCGTGGTGGTGGCGGTTTCCTCTCTTCAACTGCCTTGGATGAGTAGTGACGTTGGTGGAGGAAGCTTGTATTCCTGAGATAGGGTTTGATATGATCACATCATCCCTTAGGGTTTCACTCTTGATGAGGAGATGACACCGTCTCTTGAAGTTGGTCTTAGGGTTTCCTTCTTGACGAGGAGGATATCCTCCTTACTTTCCTCCTTCTCTCTTGACGAGGAGGTAGACATGATGATGGCTTCCTCCTTGCTTCCATCCTTCCCTCTTGACGAGGAGGTAGACATGATGATGGCTTCTTCCTTGCTTCCCTCCTTCTCTCTTGACAAGGAGGTAGACATGATGACATCATCATCATGGAATAGACCTTAGGGTTTCCATTTAATGAGATGGCTTCCCTCCTTCCTTCATTCCTTCCCTCTTGACGAGGAGGTCGACATGATGATGGCTTCCTCCTTGCTTCCTTCCTTCTCTCTTGACGAGGAGGTCGTCATAATGACATCATCATCATGGAATCGTCCTTAGGGTTTCCATCTTAATGAGATAGCTCCCCTCCTTCCTTCCATCCTTCCCTCTTGACAAGGAGGTCGTCATGATGATGGCTTCCTCCTTGCTTCCTTCCTTCTCTCCTGATGAGGAGGTAAACATGATGATGGCTTTCTCCTTGCTTCCCTCCTTCCCTCTTGACGAGGAGGTCGTCATAATGACATCATCATCATGGAATCGGCCTTAGGGTTTCCATCTTAATGAGATGGCTCCCCTCCTTCCTTCCCTCCTTCCCTCTTTACGAGGAGGTCGTCATAATGACATCATCATCATGGAATCGGCCTTAGGGTTTCCATCTTAATGAGATTGCTCCCCTCCTTCCTTCCCTCCTTCCCTCTTGACTAGGAGGTCATCATGATGACATCATCATCTTGGAATCGGCCTTAGGGTTTCCATCTTAATGAGATGGCTCCCCTCCTTCCCTCTTGACGAGGAGGTCGATATGATGATGGCTTCCCTTCGATGGATCGACATGAGATCTTGACTTTGATAGGTCGAGATGAAGTCTTCACTTTGATGGATGGACATGAGATCCTCACTTCGATGGATCGACATGAGATCCTGACTTCGATGGGTCGACATGAAGTCTTCACTTCGATGGATGGACATGAGATCCTCACTTCGATGGATCAAAGTCTTAGGGTTTCCATCTTGATGAGATGGCTTCCCTTCGATGGATCGACATGAGATCCCAACTTCGATAGGTTGACATGAAGTCTTCACTTTGATGGATGGACATGAGATCCTCACTTCGATGGATCTCAGTCTTAGGGTTTCCATCTTGATGAGATGGCTTCCCTTCGATGGATCGACATGAGATCCCGACTTCGATAGGTCGACATGAAGTCTTCACTTCAATGGGATACCCTCCTCCTTGATGGGGAGGCTCCGTGAGGATAAAATAGTAAATTTATGGCCTCATTTAATCAATTTAACTTAATAGAATGATTAAAGGTTAATAAAGCCATTCAAACCTCCACAAACAAGCAATGTGGTATTTTTGGTCGTCATCTTGCACAGGCAATATCTCACTGGTCCGGTGGAACTGTGTCGTTATCTACATATGGATGGAAAGATAACGAAATTTTCTTTCTATCGCCACCAATTTTGCATCATTCGGAATTCGTATGAAGGAATTATGGCCAAAATACTAATCTGGACAGAATTATCACGAAAAATAGGCCGAAAGATGTCGTCATGGCCCAATTTATGTTATTTAATTACTAAGGCAATTAATGGCCTAATAAAGCCATTTAATTCCTTAATTTCTTCAATATGGTATTGGCTCAAGATAAATTAAGGTGTAAACAAATGTCCCCAACAACTTAGTACACAAGAATTGTGTATTAAGTTGTTGATAGCAAGTTAAAGTAAGATGGTTTTTTTTTTTAACCTTTTCCTAAGTGGACTCTTGTTAAGGGTAAACCCCTTTTCCTTCTAGGATTTGGTATTTTCTCTTAAAGCACATCCCTATAAATAAAGGGGTTCTCTTCTCCTCCTTCATACCTCAATCACCATCGTCCCATCATTCATCATCCATCCTCCCAAATTCGTCAATCTTTTGAAGAAGGTATGAGTTCATCTCTTTTATCTTCAAAAATTTTTTTATTCTTTTTTTTATATTGAACAAGTCCTTCTCCCTTTTCTTTTTAGATGGCAAAATCGAGTAGAAGAGTTGAAGCCGAAGAGACCGACTTTGAAGAAGAGTATGAAGCTTTGTGTCAAGATGAAGGGGTGGAGATGACCATTCTCACACCAGACAAGAAAAATCAGAACGAAGCTCGGTTGGGTCCTTATTTCATTGACTCATACAAATCTCATCTCCAACACCTCAACCAGTATCCGTTTGGGGGATTAACGATATTATTCAAAAACGTCCTTCCAGATTACTCTTTCTTCCAGCCCATCACTTCGAAGAATCAGAAGCCAATAAGCTCGTGGCATTTGAATGACTCCGACTTCAACAAATGGTACCTACGCCTTGTGAACGACAAAGAAACTTGTATACTCTGGTCGAGAGCTGGCATTGTCGGTTGTTAGATCTCTCAATCAGGATTCCAGAACCGGATATTCAACTCTTCAAAGCGGTGTTATGTTTTTGGTGCACTGGATCCAACTGCTTTATCTTCAGGTACCCCATAGGCACCATGACGATTACCCTCATGGATTTAGCTGCTCTGACTGGTCTAAGTCTGCCCTTCGACGATGGTAAGACAGCAAGCTCTCTAGATGATCAATTCACTCTTGATCCTAAATCTTTCTAGAGCCTTCGAAATCAGTACAACCCCAGTGACCCCAAGTCTCCTATTACTCGCCAAGAATGAGTGGGCTTCATACACTACTGGTTGTACAAGTATATCCACTGCCCTACTTCCGTATCGCCTCGTCCAGGTTTAAGCCCTCTTTCGCATCAAATTGCCGAAGGGAACACTCCACCCGACTTTCTGGAGACTATCCTTGCCTCTATATACCATGGTATGCATACTCTCACTCACCAACTCAGCAGCGGCTCCAAGCCTACGAGGTCTGGTCCTTTATGGTTGGTTCCTCTCTGGGTATACGCCTACTTCCAAAAATTGTGGAACGGCTCTTTCAATTTCGCCAAGCCACCTAAATCCTATGGCATCTACTTCTCCAAAGTCACACCATTGAGGAAAAGTTTTTCCTTATTACTTTAAGTTCTTTTATGGCTTGATGAAGGTGGAAGATTTTTCCCCTTTTAGAGATCGCACCTACGGTCCTGCATCATTCACCGACAAATTCGAGAAAAGGCCTGATATCAGTGATCCTATAGTACATGACTATCTTCCGTACGTCCTTCAATGGAAGAATTGGGTCTCGGCTCGAGACCTCCTCATCAACATTCAAGGTAGCAAGAGCAACATATATGCAGAAATGTACAACCCTCACTATGTTGCCCGCCAGTTTGGCCTTACTAAAACGTGGCCCATACTGCTACCTTCTTCAACTCACCTTAATGCTCCTTCCCACCGTAAGACATTATCAAGCTTAGAGGCTGATGCACTAAATAAATGGCAACGCAAGATCATGGAGGGAATACACTTCACATGTTTTATCCCAAAACCTCGTTGCCTTCCTTCATTTGTGCTACGTCTCAAGGAAGTCTTTCAGGGCAATAACATCTTTAATGAAGATGTGAACTCCCTTATCCGACATCTACAGTATGGAGCATCAGCTAAGATGGGAGTTATTGGAGGAAGCAAAGATCCGAGCAACAACAATGTTGAAGATAAGGATGAGAGCAAGGAGTTGAGTGGAAACAATATCGAAGATAGGGATGAGCCACACTCGTCACATGCCTCTTCTGCCAAACGTCCATCAGGTCATCCTTGCTCACTAATGTTATTATTTTTTCATAATATCTTGTTCCAACTTTGATCTGAATCCCATTTCTTTCCTTTCGTCTTACCCAGAACTATTGGATGGTATTCCCCCTCTGCCAACCAAGCGGCCTCGTAGTCACCCTTCATCATCTAACCACCAAAGTCACGAACAGTCTCATCAATCTGATAGCCAAGTAATTTTCTTTACCATTTCTCTCAATCAACTTATATTGTATGAATTCAAACGTGATGCACATTTTTTTAGATACATAACTTAGGTGGGGACCAACGTTATCAGTTGGATGATAACGAAATTCTTCCATCGGATGCGGAAGAAATCCATGTCGTCACGGATAATGAAGGCCACTCAGCTTCAAGTAACAACACGTCTCATGAAGCTGATAGTCCTCATGGCTACATGATAGTCGATGGTAGTGACACCGAAGATGACGAGGTCTCCCACTTCCCTCAAGAACTCACCGAACCTCTACCATCCATTTAACTTGGCTTTCAACAATATGCCTCTAAAAATCCATTGGATTTTAACACGTCATGTGGAGTTGTTTCATCAATCCCAACCAAGAACTTGTTCTCTCAAGGTCAAGACCCTTTTTCCTTATCTCTGGCTCCTACCTTCCTTGGAGATCATGATGGTTTTCTTCATAGCTAACCAATGTCTCCCCTGCTTGATGCCGCTAAAGGAGGTTATCACCCTCCAATCCAGACCCAACTCCACGACCTGATGATGTCCTCTCTAGCCTCAACAACATGGCTACACAAGCCAATTTGCCACCTACTCCCTTTCCTAGTGGTCCTGCTGATTCCTCATTAGGAATTAATAACTCAAATGAGCAAGTAAGTTTCTCCTCCAGGATTTGATTTTTTTTTTAAATAATATATGTCTCTTTCTTTTCACTCATGTTACTCTCCCATTATCTGTTTTTAGGGCATGGTCAGCCTTGAATATAATCTCGAGTACTTGGCTGCTTTAGACAACCACTTCTTGAGTTCAATCTCTCCTACCACATTCGTCCCTCGTCAGTTAAAGATGCACTTATCCAGATTAAGAGCTTCCTTTTCCTACCACTAGAAGATATGCTCAGATCATTTGAGACTGAATGGCCTATCAACGCTTTTGATCTCCTCTCGAGCTCTGACTTATGCCTTCCTTTTCCAGGATCAGACAACAAGCGGAAACAGACCCTCCAAAGCTCATCATCAGATGTCAAAACTTGGCTTGATACCATCAAGCGAGGCAATGAGTTCCAAGGATTTATGTCTCAACACGATCGTGAAAGAGTGGTTGCATGCAAACTTATGCGAGACATGGTGACCAAGGGCAAAGACAAGTCCAATAAGCTAAAAGGTGTGAGCGCAGAAGAGGTGGCTTGTCGTGATGAAGTAGCGAGGTTAGAGGCGGCTCTTATCGCTGAACGAGGAAAGATGGTGAAATCCTAGCTCGGAAGAATACTATAACTCTTGACCTTAATGAAATTATGAAGGAGGCACGGTCCATTCAAGACAAAGAGAAAACCCTTATGTCCGTGGAAGAGATTACCCTCAAGAAAGAGCAAGTCTTCCAGACTCGTGCGGCCAACATAGCCAATATTATTAACCTGAAGACCATCGTCGAAGATATCCTTGAGTCTCTCGATGCCTAAGTTACCCCATATATTTTTCTTAGTTTGAAGCTTAGCCATTTGTTTGGCCTTTGTTTACTTTTCTTATCTTAAATTTCAGATTTTATCAACCTTCTTTCATATTCATTTTGTTTGGCAAGACATTTTTGTTTTATCCACATTAGTTATACATCATGCCATTCGTTAAAGAATATAATACGTAATTACTTTGCTCATAATGGTCCCTTCAATAGGACCATTGAGTCCCCACGCCAATACCAATATAAGTGAGTTGTGGCATGGTGCATCACCTTTGGTCTCAAAATTGAAACCCTTTAACATCCCACAAAGAAGGGACGTAAGGCTTCAAATACTTTCCATTGATAAGACGTTCATGTAACACCCCATCGAGGTCCTTCAATAGATATGCTCCGTTGGGTCGAGTAGTGACGTGCAAGATTTAACTCGCAACAATCAAGGTCGTATTCCACGAGGTCCTCTCATAAGCTAATACTCACAAAGTTCATGAACGGTCTAAACATTTAAATTGAGTTTTGGTTTTGAAAGAGAACAAATCAAAAGCATAAACAAACAAGGTAAAACTAACAAGTAAATTGAGGATCAAACAAGAGAGAAAGGAGTTTAGTTTAGCAAGGGGTTTCTTCAAGCTCAAGGTTCATGAAAGCTGGATTGAATCTCAAACAACAATGTGTAAACTAATGACCATGCAATTCACTCAAGTAGAATCAACGAACTCTCGCACAATTGACTCTCTACTCCTAAACCAAATGCACCATGCTTTCGCTATGTGAACAAAGGGAATGGAGTGCTTTAACTAGCTCAATGAAATGCTCAACACTTGATTTCTATGCTAACATTCATCTAACACAAGGTAAATGATGCAAGACACTCTCATGCCTATCATAGAACACTAGTCTAGCAATCAAAAGGGTCTTTCAACCTTCAAATGAAAGAAAACCAAATGCACACCAAGTTTTGATAAAATGACAACAAGGAAAAACAAGCTCAAAATGGTTGCAATTGCATAATCCAATCTCTCAAATCATTCAATTACCATCCAAACACCTTAGATCAACATCAATCAATCATTCTCATGTATTGAAAGACATAAACAATACCACAAGAACAAATCAAGCTCTAATGGCTACAAAGCACAAGGTCTAGGATCATCATCTTACACAAATGGCTATGAGAAACTCAATCCATACAATCAATCACCTATCCTAGCTTGATCCATCCCCCACTAAACTAAACCTAAGCTTAGCCTAGCATAACCATGGAAGAAAGCTGAAATTGAGTAGAGGTGACCATCCTTGTTTCCATGGAGGATCTTGCAACTTGGCTCTTCAAGCTTCAATCCAAGGGGTGGAAGACTTTACTTAGATCCTTGATCTTCAATTTGATCAACAAGGGAGGAGGAATGATGTTTGGTTAAGAGGAGAGGTTTGATCGCCGATGATGAATTGAGAGAGAGAGGTGACGAGTGTGTTGTAAAATTAATTATGAAATCCTCCCCGTTTTCACCTGCTTCATCTTTATATAGTACGCTGAAATTGCCCTGAATTTTCGGTGAAAACTGTATAAGTTTTCGCCAAAAATCTCTTTGAAAAACCCCGGCAGCTTTGGCATTTCTTCATAAGTTTTCGGCGAAAACGCTGAAATTGCCCTGAATTTTCGGCGAAAACTGTATAAGTTTTCGCCGAAAATCTCTTTGAAAAACCCCGGCAGCTTTGGCATTTCTTCATAAGTTTTTGGCAAAAACTCTGTAAGTTTTCGCCGAAAACTCCTTCACAAATCGAATGACCATCTCTTGGAAGTCCACTGTTTGCACATGCCGAGGGTTTTCGGCGAGAACTATAAGGTTCTCGCCGAAAACTTAAGTACGAAGTCGTGCACTTTTCTCGATTTTGCAACGGCCATATCTCCTCGTCCTAACTCCGATTGACCTCCCGGTTGATCCTACGTGCTCCTTGTCACCAGTACTTCAATGCCAAATCCTGAAAATGCAAAGAAAACAACTCCAATAGACACAGAATTGGCCTCAAAGTGGCAACCGGACAACAAAAGAGTACTTTGCATAAAACTTCCATAAAAGCATATTAATCATAGCAAAATGAGATCAAACATGGGAGATCCTTAGGCTAATCAAAGGATTAAAATGCACCAAATAAAGTCACATCAAATTCCCCTACGACTAAGCTTTGCTTGTCCTCAAGCAAATGAATTAGAAAACATCCAAGTCCACAAATGACAAGATCGGTCACATTGAGATTCAAACGATAACAATTTGGCTTAGACTGTTCCACGAACAAACTTAACCTACACATGCAAGAACGTCAACCAAACAAGTCTAGACCTCACTATTTTATGCACACTTCAAGCAGTGGTTAATTGGGACACAGCAAAACCGACCACGACAACACCAACTCTAATCAAAAGGACTTGAACTCGGGAAATGGAACGGATTAGATGAGGGGTAAGAAAATTTTGGAAAGTGATAAGTGATCGTGATGTGGCTATCGACTCGACTTCGTCCGCTTCTAGATCTGCACTTTTCATGCTCAAGCTAGGATCACTACAACAAGGGCCACTTTGAGAACTCTTCTTTTTTCTATTTTTTCTTTTCTTCTTTTTTTTTCTCTACTGCATACTAGTGCTCGATCCAACACTTCACTTAGGTGTTGAACCTGCCTAGCTCACAGCCTTTGCCTTTGCTAGTGCTCAACCCGACACTTCACTTAGGTGCCGAGCTTGCCTAGCTTTTCTTTTGGCACTTCAAGAGTTTCAACACTTGAATACTTTCTTTTGAGCATTCTCTTCACAAATTAGCCACTTGATCCCTAGCCCCTTACAACTTCCACACAAGATTTCGAACAGGACTCCGTCTAATCTCAAGCCACAATCACGAGGGATCAAAAAGGTAATGAAAAACATGGGATATGGTGAAAATGTGTATGATCCAACAAACAGGCCAAGGCTCAATAGGTTATCCTATAGGAAACTGATTCGGGTAGGCTTTTTGGCTGAATGTGGTGAAATTCTAATTGCCTTTATCATCTTAGACCGATGTTATCGAGCGGTACAAAAACATGTATCAAACCAATCAACCAACATACAAAGTGATATCATCTCTGTTCTGGCCTAGACTCATTTGATATTAATGCCAACATGCTGGTTATAGGTTCTAAGCGAAACATTCTAAACATCATTGTGAAAGATTGAAGTCAATTAAACACCAAAAGTCAAGAACCGAATGATTCTACAATAGAGGAATTTGACATTCAATTAAGATCATGCAAATCATCAAAGCATAGCATTAGACTTCTACTGACAAATATTCACACCAAACCTCAAACTCCCCCCTACGACTAACATGAGCATTGCCCTCAATGATCAAGAGAGAAAGGGTAAGGTGGAACGAAGTTACCGCGTTGGTAGAGAAGCATAGGAAGCCAAAGTAGAGGAAGAGTCCCATGACGCACATTGTGAAGAGTGATCCGCCTAAGTGCTTGCCAACATCTTATTCAACGAACTAAAACACACAAAAAACATAAAAGTGAAAATGTAAGGATAACATGGGTTGCCTCCCATGAAGCGCTTCTTTAACGTCTCTAGCTAGACGAAAACAAGAGCACTCAAGGCATAACCAAGGATAAAACCTCGACCGCACCAATAGCATCATGAACAACGTAATGTTTAAGTCGATGGCCATTCACCTTAAAAGGTTCGGCTTGAGAGGGAGAAATTACCTCGACGGTGCCATAAGGAAATACTTGAGTTACCGTGAATGGTCCGGACCAATGAGATCTCAACTTCCCAGGAAAAAGTCTGAGCCGAGAGTTGTATAGGAGGACTTGATCACCAACTTTGAAATCCTTGCCCGTTTCAAACGGGAGTCATGAATGAGCTTCGTCCACTCCTTGTGTAGCTTAGCACTCTCATATGCATGATGGTGATACTCCTCGAGCTCATGTACCTGAAACTTACGCTCTTCTCCTGCGAGGCTCAAATCAAGGTTTAGAAATTTCAATGCCCAAAGAGATCGGTGCTCAAGCTCTACCGGCAAATGGCAAGCCTTACCATAGACTATCCTATAGGGAGTAGTGCCTATAGGGGTCTTGTAAGCCGTGCGGTAGGCCCATAGAGCATCATTAAGCTTCGTCGACCAATCTTTTCATGATTGATCGACCGTTTTCTCCAAAATTCTCTGAAGTTCCTTATTTGTCACCTCGGCTTGGCCACTAGTTTGAGGGTGATACGAGGTAGACATCCGATGAGTGACACCGAACCGTCGCACACTCTATCGAATTGTCCTTAAAAATGAGTACCTCGATCACTAATAATAGCACGAGGCACCAAAACGGGTGAACAACTTAATAAGAAACTTCCCTACAACTCGGGCATCATTGGTAGGCAAAGCTTGTGCCTCCGCCCATTTAGACACATAATCAACCGCAACTAATATATACTTGTTACCATGCGAAGTAGGAAACAGTCCCATGAAATCAATACCCCAAATATCAAATATTTCTACCACTAACGAAACATTTTGAGGCATTTCATCACGGGAAGAAATGTTACCTGAACGTTGACACGCATCGCAAAACTTGACAAAGTCTTGACAATCTAGAAAGATTGAGGGCCAAAAGAATTCGGACTCAAGTACCTTGAGAGCCGTGCATTTTCCCCATGATGCCCACCCGTAGGACCGGAGTGGCAATGTAGTATGATGTCCTTCGCTTCTCCATGGTTAACACATCTTCTAATCATACCGTCGGAGCCAACTCGAAAAACAAAAGGATCATCCCAATAGTAATGCTTCAAATCCGCAAAGAACTTCCTTTTGTCTTGAGTGGAGAGGCCCTCCTTCAAGTATCCACTAGCAAGATAGTTAGCTAAGTTCGCGAACCAAGGTTCCTTGAACTCCAATGTCGCTAACGCGAATAATAGCTCATCGGGGAAGTTATCGTTGATCTCTTCATTACCATTGTGTATCATTTTAGCTTCTTTCAAACGAGACAAGTGATCGGCGGCTACATTCTCGGATCCCTTCTTATCCCGAATTTCAATGTCAAATTCTTGCAACAAAAGAACCCATCGAATCAATCTTGGTTTAGCATCGATCTTAGATAGAAGGTACTGATAAGGAATTTATCAAGGTCGTATTCCTCAGGGTTCCCTCATAGGCTAATACTCACAACGTTCGTAAACGGTCCATACATTTAAATTGAAGTTTGGTTTTGAAAGGAGACAAGTTAAAAACATAAGCAAACAAGGTAAAATTGACAAGTGAAAATTGAGGATCAAACAAGAGAAAGGAGTTTAGACTAGCAAGGGGTTTCTTCAAGCTCAAGGTTATGAAAGCTGGATTGATTCTCAAGCAACGATGTGTAATTAATGACCATGCATCTCACTCAAGTAGAATCAACGAGCTCTCGCACAATTGACTCTCTATTCCTAGACCAAATGCACCATGCTCTCGCTATGTGAACAAAGGGAATGGAATGCTTTAAACTAGCTCAATGAAATGCTTGGAACTTGAATTCTATGCTAACAATCATCTAGCACAAGGTAATGATGCAAGACACTCTCATGTCAATCATATAACACTAGTCTAGCGATCACAAGGGTCTTTCAACCTTCAAATGAAAGAAAACTAAATGCACACCAAGTGTTTGATAAAATGACAACAAGGAAAACAAGCTCAAAATGGTTGTAACTTGATAATCCAATCTCTCAAATCATCCAATTACAATCCTACAACCTTAGATCAACATCAATCAAACATTCTCATGTATTGAAAGACATAACAATACCAAAAGAACAAGTCAAGCTCAAATGGCTACAAAGCACAAGGTCTAGGATCATCATCTTACACAAATGGCTATAAGAACATCAATCCAAACAATCAATCACCTATCCTAGCTTGATCCATCCCTCACTAAACTAAACCTAAGTTTAGCCTAGCTTAACCATGGAGGAAACCTGAAATTGAGGAGAGGAGATCATCCTTGCTTCCATGGAGGATCTTCTCACTTTGCTCTTCAAGCTCCAATCCAAGGGTGGAAGGCTTCACTTAGATCTTCAAGTTGATCAACAATTGAGGGAGGTTGGTGTGTGGTTGAGGGAGAGGAGATGATGGAGTTGATGATGAACAATTGAGAGAGAGAGAGGCGGACGGCGATGATGTAAAATTAGAATGAAATTGATACCCTCAATCTTTGCCTCCTTCACCTTTATATAGCACGCTGGATTTGCCTGCTATTTTCGGCGAAACCGATGCAGAGTTTTCGCCGAAACCATCTTCAAGTTCCAAATGCCCGCCGTCTGCCTCTAGTTTTCGGACCGAAGACTTGACAACTTCGCCGAAAGCTTCTTCTTCGGCGAAAACTATATGATAGTTTCGCCGAAACTGTCTTCAGCTGAAAATCGTATTTTCTTTGATTTTTCCACGTCCATATCTCCTCCGTCCTAGCTCCGATTGACCTCCCGTTTGATCCTACGTGCTCCTTGTCACCAGTACTACAATGCCAAGACCTGAAAATACAAAGAAAACACCTCCAATAGACATGGAATGGGCCTCAAAGTGGCAACCGGGCAACAGAATAGCACTTAGCACAAAACTTCGATAAAAACATATTAAGCATGGCATTTAAGGATCAAACACGGGCGTTTCATAGGTCAATGATAAGCTAAAAATGCACCAAATAAAGTCACATCAAATTCCCCTACGACTAAGCTTTGTTTGTCCTCAAGCAAATGAACTAGAAAACATCCAAGCTCACAAATGACAAGATCGGTTCCATTGAGATTTAAGCAATCACAATTTGGCTTAAACTGTTCCACGAACAAACTAAACCTACACATGCAAGAACATCAACCAAACAAGTCTAAACCTCACTAATTTCTACACACTTCAAGTAGTGGTTGATTGGGACACAGCAAAACCGACCACGACAACACCAATTCTAATCAAAAGGACTATTTTTTTGAAAGTGATGAGTGATCATGATGTGGCTATCGACTCGACTTCATCCGCTTCTAGATCCGCACTTTACAAACTCTGGCTAGGATCAAGGGCAACATTTGAGAACTCTTTTTCTTTCTTTTCTTTTCTTTTCAATTCCATTTTTTTCTTCTTTTTTCTTTTTTTCTTACTGCATACTAGTGCTCGATTCAACACTTCACTTAGGTGTTGAACCTGCCTAGCTCACAGCCCTTTGCCCTTTTGCTAGTGCTCAACCCGGCACTTCACTTAGGTGCCGAGCTTGCCTAGCTTTTCTTTTGAGCATTTTCTCTTTTTTTTTTCTTCTTTTCTTCACAATTTAGCCACTTGATCCTTAGCCCCTTACAACTTCAACACAAGATTTCGAATTGGATTCCGTCTAATCTCAAGCCACAATCACGAAAGATCAAAAAGAGAATGAAAAACATGGAAAAGGGATGAGGATTCTGATTGCCTTCATCATCTTAGACCGGTGTTATCGAGCGGTACAAAACATGTATCAAACCAATCAACCAACATACAAGAGTGATAAAATCTCTGTTCTGGCCTAGACTCAATTTGATATTAGTGCTAACATGCTGGTTATAGGTTCTAAGTAGGACAGTCTAAACGTCATAGTGAAAACTTGAAGTTAATTAAACACCAAAAGTCAAGAACCGAACGATTCTACAATAGAGGAATTCAACATTCAATTAAGATCAAGCAATTCAACCAACAACACATTAGACTTCTACCAACAAATAATCACACCAAACCTCAAACTCCCCTACGACTAACACGAGCATTGTCCTCAATGATCAAGAGAGAGAGGGTAGGGTGGAACGAAGTTACCGCATTGGTAGAGAAAAGCTTAGGAAGCTAAAGTAGTGGGAGAGTCCCATAGCGCACATTGTGAAGAGTGATCCGCCTCATTGCTTGCAAACAACCAACTCAAAGAACTAAAACAACACAAAAACAGAAAATCGAAAAAAAAAAGGAAAACATGGGTTGCCTCCCATGAAGCGCTTCTTTAACGTCTCTAGCTAGACGAAACCAAGAGCACTCAAGGCATGACCAAGGATAAAACCTCAACCGTACCAATAGTATCATTAATCACATAATGCTTAAGTCGATGGCCATTCACCTTAAAAGGCTCGGTTTGAGAGGGAGAGATTACCTCGATGGTGCCATAAGGAAACACTTGAGTTACCGTGAAAGGTCCGGACCAACGAGATCTCAACTTCCCGGGAAAGAGCTTGAGCCGAGAGTTGTATAGGAGGACTTGGTCACCAATTTTGAAATCCTTGCCCGACTTCAAGCGGGAGTCATGAATAAGCTTCGTCCTCTCCTTGTATAGCTTGGAACTCTCATAAGCATGATGGCGATACTCTTCGAGCTCATGTACCTGAAACTTACGCTCTTCTCCTGCGAGACTCATATCAAGGTTTAGAAATTTCAACGCCCAAAGAGATCGGTGCTCAAGCTCTACCGGCAAATGGCAAGCTTTGCCATAGACCATCCTATAGGGAGTATGCCTATAGGGGTCTTATAAGCCGTGCGGTAGGCCCAAAAGCATCATCAAGCTTTGACGACCAATCTTTTCGTGATTGGTCGACCGTTTTCTCCAAAATTCTCTTAAGTTCCCTATTAGTAACCTCGGCTTGGCCACTAGTTTGAGGGTGATACGAGGTAGACATCGATGAGTGACACCGAACCGTCGGCACACCCTATAGAATTGTCCTTGAAAATGAGTACCTCAATCACTAATAATAGCACGAGGAGCACCAAAACGGGTAAACAACTTAACAAGAAACTTCCCTACAACACGGGCATCATTAGTAGACAAAGCTTGTGCCTCCGCCCATTTAGACACATAATCAACCGCAACCAAAATATACTTGTTACCATGCGAAGTAGGAAACGGTCCCATAAAATCAATACCCCATATATCAAATATTTCGACCACTAACGAGACATGTTGAGGCATTTCATTACGGGAAGAGATGTTACCTGAACGTTGGCATGCATCGCAAGACTTGACAAAGTCTTGACAATCTCGAAAGATCGAAGGCCAAAAGAATCCGGACTCAAGTACCTTGCGAGCCGTGCGATTTGCTCCATGATGTCCACCCGTAGGTCCGGAGTGGCAATGAAGCATGATGTCCTTCGCTTCGCCATAGTTAACACATCTTCTAATTATCCCATCGGATCCAACTCGAAACACAAAAGGATCGTCCCAAAAGTAATGCTTCGAATCCGCAAAGAACTTCCTTTTGTCTTGAGTGGAGAGGCCCTCCTTCAAATATCCACTAGCAAGATAGTTAGCTAAATCCGCAAACCAAGGCTCCTCGAACTCCATTGTCGCTAAAGCGAATAATAGCTCATCGGGAAAGTTGTCGTTGATTTCCGCATTACCATTGTGTACCAATTCAGCTTCTTTCAAACGAGACAAGTGATCGGCGGCTACATTCTCTGATCCCTTCTTATCCCGAATTTTGATGTCAAACTCTTGTAACAAAAGAACCCAACGAATCAATCTTGGTTTAGCATCGGTCTTGGATAGGAGGTACCTCAAAGCTTGGTGGTCCGTGAAGACAATAGTATGAGAAAGCACCAAATAGGACCTAAACTTATCAAAGGCAAACACTATAGCCAAGAGCTCCTTCTCCGTGGTTGTATAGTTCCTTTGAGCTTCATTGAGAGTCTTACTTGCATAGTATATCGGATGGAATCTCTTGTCAATTCGTTGGCCTAGAACCGCTCCAATAGCGTAATCACTAGCATCGCACATCAATTCAAATGACTTGGACCAATCCGGAGCAATGAGTATAGGAGCATTTGTGAGTTTACCCTTTAGGAGTTCAAAGGCTTTCAAGCATTCTTCATCAAATCAAAATTCCACATCCTTCTCAAGAAGCCGAGTCATAGGGGTAGTAATCTTGGAAAAATCCTTAATGAAACGCCTATAGAAACCGGCATGCCCCAAGAAACTTCTCACGGCCTTCACGGAAGAAGGTGGAGGGAGTTGAGAGATGGTCTCTAGCTTCGCTTTATCAACTTCAATGCCTCTCCTAGAGATCTTGTGACCAAGAACAATCCCCTCATTGACCATGAAATGGCACTTCTCCCAACTTAGTGCGAGATTGGTCTCTTCACAACGGTGCAACACCCTCTCGAGATTACTCAAACAAAGATCAAATGAATCCCCAAATACCGAGAAATCATCCATGAACACCTCCATGATGTCTTCCACAAAATCATCAAAGATAGCAAGCATACATCGTTGGAAGGTGGCGGGAGCATTACATAACCCAAAAGGGATTCGTCGATAAGCAAACGTACCAAAGGGGCATGTAAATGTAGTCTTCTCGATGTCCTCCGGGGCAATCGGCATTTGGAAGTATCCGGACATGCCATCCAAAAAACAATAGTACTCGTGACCGGAGAGACGCTCGAGCATTTCATCCATGAAAGGTAGAGGGAAGTGATCCTTCCTAGTGGCCTCATTGAGTCGACGATAATCTATGCAAACACGCCATCCGGTGATCGTCCTTGTCGGTATGAGCTCATCCTTGTCATTAGCTACCACCGTGATCCCTCCTTTCTTGGGAACAACTTGCACGGGGCTAACCCAAGGACTATCCGAGATAGGAAAGATAATCCCCGCATCCATGAGCTTTATAACTTCTTTCTTCACAACCTCTTTCATGTTAGGATTCATTCTTCTTTGAGGTTGCACAACCGGCTTAAAATCTTCCTCCATGAGGATCCGATGTGAGCAAAATGTGGGACTTATACCTCGAATATCTGAGATGCTCCATGCAATAGCTCTCATGTACTTCTTGAGGAGCTCCACAAGACGGTCCTTTTGCTCGGGTAGAAGCTTAGCATTGATGATGACCGGTAGCTTAGAGTTTGGCATGAGAAAAGCATACTCCAAATGTGCGGGAAGAGGCTTGAGCTCAAGAGTAGGTGGTTCTTCATAGGAGGTCTTTACCCTTTCCACCTTCGGAAGAGCAACAAAAACTGTCTCACTCCCCAACTTATCTCTCCCTTCATCAAGGTAAGCCACCTGAGCTTTTAACTCTGGGATGTCTAAATGTTCCTGCACATTCATTCTAAGGCAAACATCCAAAGAATCTCGACACACGAAGTTAGAAATACTACACACACTAGCCGAAGCGATAGTATCACACGAGTATTCTAAATCATCTTGTGCGTGAGCAAACTTCATGCCATCGGCTATGCAAAATGTAACACTCTCTTGTCCTACTCTCAATGTCAATTTCCCATTATGCACATCAATTAAAGCACGAGAAGTAGCAAGGAATGGTCTACCAAATATCAATGAGACATCAACATCATCGGTATCAATGACCGCAAAATCAACTAGGAACACAAAAGGACCTACTTTAACTAGCACATCATCAACAATTCCCCTAGGACTCTTGGTCGACTTGTCCGCAAGTTGAATGTACATATGAATAGGACGAAGATTAGACAACCCTAGTTTCTCAAATATGCAATAAGGCATGACATTGATACTAGCACCTAGATCCGCAAGACCATTAGCCAAAGGGGTATTACCTATAGCACAAGGGATAGTAAAAGTACCTGGATCCTTAAGCTTTTCCGGTGGACTCTTGAAGAGAACGGTGGAACATTCCTGATTGAGGTGGACTAGAGGTGTCTCCGGTAGCTTCCTCTTGTTGGTGTAGAGTTCCTTCATGAATTTAGCATATTGAGGCATCATAGTCATAGCTTCGGGAAACGGAAGAGAGAACTGCATTTGACTAAGCCGCTCCACAAACTTCTTAAAAACCTTCTCAAGGCCATTCTTACTCACTCGAGAGGGGTATGGGAGCTTAGGCTTGTATGGAGGTACAACCGGTGCGGGAGGAGAGACCGGTGGTGTACTCGATGTAGCCTTACTAGGTTCCTTAGCAACCTTAGTATTCACATTATCCGAAGGAGGTTTCGACTTCAACCTCAACTTCATCCGACGGATCTTTAGTATCATCATCATCGATTATTGGATTAGGAGCTTGTACCTTCTGGGAGACACTTGGGGAAGAGGTTGTATCTTGCAAAGGTTTCCCGCTTCTCAATGTCACTACCTTGCAATGCTCCGGGCCCTTGGGGTTGACCTCGGTGTTGGAAGGTAAAGTGCCCGAGGGTCGCTCCGAGAGTGCCTTAGAAATATGTCCCAATTGGTTCTCCAAATTGGCAATTGAAGCTTGTTGATTCTTGATGAGTTGGATCATTGCCGCATTGGTGTCTTCTTGAGAAATCGAAGAACCACCCTCCTTGTTTTGAGGGGGCTTGTTGAAACCGGGTGGTCCTTCACCTCTATGGTTGTACATTCCCGGTGGGGTAGGACCTTGGGAACCTTGACTTGGATGTCCACTTTGATTCCATTGATTTCCTCCTTGGTGGCCTTGACTACCTTGGTTTAGGTTACTTCCTTGAGACCATTGGTTGCCTTGGTGCCCTCTATAGCCTTGATAACCTCCTTGATTTCCTTGGTTGTAACCCTTGCTATAACCACTACCTTGACTCCCTTGGCCTTGGTAACCTTGGTTAGACTTGTTGTACCAAGGTCGGTTATAGTTACCTTGATAGTTACCTTGGGGCTGAAATTACCATGGAATCCTTGACCTTGTGCGAAACTCACCTCCTCATGGTCGCCTTGGCCAAGCTCAGGAGTGGCGGAAGGACAAGCACTAACATCGTGACCTTGACCCCCACAACATTCACAACAATATATAGAAGCCACTGGAGGATTACCCACATGAGATGATTGAACCTTGGAGGGATGCTTAGGCATGCTTAGGTTACTTACTTGGGATGCCATAGCATCGATCTTAGACATGAGGAGCGCAAACATAGGGTCATCTTCATCTCGATGTCCCGGTAACTTATGCTTCTTCCCATAGGTAGATGAATCCTTTGGTGCATCAACACTTATAGCTCTAGAGTCATAGTGCGTGTCGCTTCCATACTTAGAGCTTAGAGGTTGTTGTCGAGACCAGCTCCTTGTCTTGTTGGCCATCTCCGCAAAGAGTTCTAGAGCATCCTCGGGAGTGAGCGTCCTTAGATCACCTCCGGCGGCTTGGTTGATCATCCTTGTATTCTCAAAGTCAAGGGACCTAGCAAAGATATCCGCCAAGCTCCATTCGGCGAAGTTGTGATGAGGACAAGACCGAAGAAGGACTTGGAACCTATTCCAAGTCTCATGGAAGAGCTCTCCCTTGTGTTGTGTGAAGTGGTTGATTCGATCCCGGATTGCATCCGTCATATAAGGGGGAAAGAACTCCTCAAGGAAGGCTTCGGCTAGTCCCTCCCATGTAGTGAATGTTCTACTAGGTTGGTTCTCCAACCAAGACTTGGCTCTACCTTTAAGTGAGAAGGGGAAGAGTCGGAGTCGTACACAATCCGGATGAACTTGATCGTTCTTCACCGTATCGCATATCTCAAGGAAGTCCTTCAAGTGTCTAGATGGGCACTCTCCATCTATACCGTTAAACACCACTCCGTTCTGCACCATCTGAATCATGTTAGGCTTCAACTCAAAGTTTCTTGCATTTATCGGTCTTCGCACGATACTCGAAGCCGCCCCTTCGAGGGTTGGGCGAGCATAATCGGCTAGTGTGCGCCTCGCACCTCTTTGCGATTGATCATCTTCATTAGTGTGATGTGAATGTACCGATTGGTCATCGTCATCTCCGTGTTGAGACATAGTGTGGTGTGAAATGCGTTCAGCTTCTTGTTTTTCAACTGTAGGAGGTGGGGAGGTAGTCCGTGGTTTGAGCACTTGTTCTAATCCTTGGAGTCGTGCTTGAAGACGAGCTGAACGCCTCATGCACTAACCCAAATCTCCTGCACACAAGCACAACAAAACACACCCGAGTAATACAACGATGCGGGATAACAAAGTAAACAAAGAGTAAAAAGGAAGCAAAAAGGAAAACGGAAGGAGGTGTAAAGATCGGTTCACTAATAATCGCTTTCTTAGGAATGAGAGTCCCCGTCAACGGCGCCAAAAACTTGATAAGGAATTTATCAAGGTCGTATTCCTCAGGGTTCCCTCATAGGCTAGTACTCACAACGTTCGTAAACGGTCCATACATTTAAATTGAAGTTTGGTTTTGAAAGGAGACAAGTTAAAAACATAAGCAAACAAGGTAAAATTGACAAGTGAAAATTGAGGATCAAACAAGAGAAAGGAGTTTAGTCTAGCAAGGGGTTTCTTCAAGCTCAAGGTTCATGAAAGCTGGATTGATTCTCAAGCAACGATGTGTAATTAATGACCATGCATCTCACTCAAGTAGAATCAACGAGCTCTCGCACAATTGACTCTCTATTCCTAGACCAAATGCACCATGCTCTCGCTATGTGAACAAAGGGAATGGAATGCTTTAAACTAGCTCAATGAAATGCTTGGAACTTGAATTCTATGCTAACAATCATCTAGCACAAGGTAATGATGCAAGACACTCTCATGTCAATCATATAACACTAGTCTAGCGATCACAAGGGTCTTTCAACCTTCAAATGAAAGAAAACTAAATGCACACCAAGTGTTTGATAAAATGACAACAAGGAAAACAAGCTCAAAATGGTTGTAACTTGATAATCCAATCTCTCAAATCATCCAATTACAATCCTACAACCTTAGATCAACATCAATCAAACATTCTCATGTATTGAAAGACATAACAATACCAAAAGAACAAGTCAAGCTCAAATGGCTACAAAGCACAAGGTCTAGGATCATCATCTTACACAAATGGCTATAAGAACATCAATCCAAACAATCAATCACCTATCCTAGCTTGATCCATCCCTCACTAAACTAAACCTAAGTTTAGCCTAGCTTAACCATGGAGGAAACCTGAAATTGAGGAGAGGAGATCATCCTTGCTTCCATGGAGGATCTTCTCACTTTGCTCTTCAAGCTCCAATCCAAGGGTGGAAGGCTTCACTTAGATCTTCAAGTTGATCAACAATTGAGGGAGGTTGGTGTGTGGTTGAGGGAGAGGAGATGATGGAGTTGATGATGAACAATTGAGAGAGAGAGAGGCGGACGGCGATGATGTAAAATTAGAATGAAATTGATACCCTCAATCTTCGCCTCCTTCACCTTTATATAGCACGCTGGATTTGCCTGCTATTTTCGGCGAAACCAATGTAGAGTTTTCGCCGAAACCATCTTCAAGTTCCAAATGCCCGCCGTCTGCCTCTAGTTTTCGGACTGAAGACTTGACAACTTCGCCGAAAGCTTCTTCTTCGGCGAAAACTATATGATAGTTTCGCCGAAACTGTCTTCAGCTGAAAATCGTATTTTCTTCGATTTTTCCACGTCCATATCTCCTCCGTCCTAGCTCCGATTGACCTCCCGTTTGATCCTACGTGCTCCTTGTCACCAGTACTACAATGCCAAGACCTGAAAATACAAAGAAAACACCTCCAATAGACATGGAATGGGCCTCAAAGTGGCAACCGAGCAACAGAATAGCACTTAGCACAAAACTTCGATAAAAACATATTAAGCATGGCATTTAAGGATCAAACACGGGCGTTTCATAGGTCAATGATAAGCTAAAAATGCACCAAATAAAGTCACATCAGTACCTCAAAGCTTGGTGGTCCGTGAAGACAATAGTGTGAGAAAGCACCAAGTAGGACCTAAACTTATCAAAAGCAAACACTATGGCCAAGAGCTCCTCCTCCGTAGTTGTATAGTTCCTTTGGGCTTCATTAAGAGTCTTACTTGCATAGTATATCGGATGGAATCTCTTGTCGATTCGTTGGCCTAGAACCGCTCCAATAGCATAATCACTAGCATCGCACATCAACTCAAACGACTTTGACCAATCCGAAGCAATGAGTATAGGAGCATTCGTGAGTTTATCCTTTAGGAGTTCAAAGGCTCGCGTGCATTCATCATCAAATCGGAATTTCACATCCTTCTTGAGAAGCCGAGTCATAGGAGTAGTTATCTTGGAGAAGTCTTTAATGAAGCGCCTATAGAAACCGGCATGCCCCAAGAAACTTCTCACGGCCTTCACGGAGGAGGGTGGAGGAAATTGAGAGATGGTCTCTAGCTTTGCCTTATCAACCTCAATGCCTTTACGAGAGATCTTGTGACCAAGAACAATCCCCTCATTGACCATGAAATGGCACTTCTTCCAACTTAATGCGAGATTGGTCTCTTCACAACGATGCAACACCTTCTCAAGGTTCCTCAAACAAAGATCAACGAGTCCCCAAAGACCGAGAAATCATCCATGAACACTTCCATGATATCTTCCACAAAATCATCAAAGATAGCAAGCATACATCGTTGGAAGGTAGCAGGAGCATTGCACAATCCAAATGGAATTCGGCGATAAGAAAATGTACCAAAGGGGCATGTGAATGTGGTCTTCTCGATGTCCTCCGGGGCAATCAGTATTTGGAAGTATCCAGACATGCCATCTAAGAAACAATAGTACTCGTGACCGGTGAGACGCTCGAGCATTTGATCCATGAAAGGTAGAGGAAAATGATCCTTCTTAGTGGCCTCATTGAGTCGATGATAATCTATGCAAACACGCCACCCGGTGATCATCCTTGTCAGGATGAGCTCGTTCTTGACATTAGCTACCACCGTGATCCCTCCTTTCTTGGGAACAACTTGCACGGGGCTAACCCAAGGACTATCCGAGATAGGAAAGATAATCCCCGCATCCATAAGCTTAATAACCTCTTTCTTCACGACCTCTTTCATGTTCGGATTTAACCTTCTTTGAGGTTGCACAACCGGCTTGAAGTCTTCTTCCATAAGAATCCGATGTGAGCAAAAGGTAGGACTTATACCTCGAATGTCCGAGATGCTCCACGCAATAGCTCTCATATACTTCTTGAGGAGCTCCACTAGACGGTCCTTTTGCTCGGGTAGGAGCTTAGAATTGATGATGACCGGTAGCTTAGAATTTGGCATGAGAAAAGCATACTCCAAATGTGTGGGAAGAGGCTTGAGCTCTAGAGTAGGAGGTTCTTCATAAGAGGTCTTCACCCTTTCCACCTTCGGAAGAGCAACAAAAACCGTTTCACTCTCCAACTTGTCTCTCCCTTCATCAAGGTAGGCCACTTGAGCTTTTAACTCCGGGGTATCTAGATGTTCCTGCACATTCATTCAAAGGCAAACATCCAAAGAATCTTGACACATGAAGTTAGAAATACTACACACACTAGCCGAAGCAATAGTATCACACGAGTACTCTAAATCATCTTATGCGTGAGCAAACTTCATGCCATCGGCTATGCAAAATGTGACACTCTCTTGTTCTACTCTCAATGTCAATTTCCCATTATGCACATCAATTAAAGCACGAGAAGTAGCAAGAAATGGTCTACCAAATATCAATGAGACGTCCACATCATCGGTATCAATGACCACAAAGTCAACTAGGAAAACAAAAAGGCCTACTTTAACTAGCACATCATCAACAATTCCCCTAGGACTCTTGGTCGACTTGTCCGCAAGTTGAATGTACATACGAGTAGGACGAAGATTAGACAACCCTCTCAAATATGCAATAAGGCATGACATTGATACTAGCACCTAGATCCGCAAGACCATTAGCCAAAGAGGTATTACCTATAGCACAAGGGATAGTAAAAGTACCGGATCTTTGAGCTTTTCCGGTGGGCTCTTGAAGAGAATGGCGGAGCATTCCTCATTGAGGTGGACTAGAGATGTCTCCGGTAACTTCCTCTTATTGGTGTAGAGTTCCTTCATGAACTTAGCATATTGAGGCATTATAATCATAGCTTCGGGAAACGAAAGAGAGAACTGCATTTGACTAAGCCGCTCCACAAACTTCTTGAAAACCTTCTCAAGGCCATCCTTCTTTAATCGAGATGGGTATGGAAGCTTAGGCTTGTATGGAGGTACAACCGGTGCGGGAGGAGAGACCGGTGGTGTACTCGATGTAGCCTTACTAGGTTCCTTGGCAACCTTAGTACTCATATTACCCGTAGGAGGTTCAACTTCAACCTCAACTTCATCCGAAGGATCCTTAATATCATCATCATTGACCATTAGATTAGGAGCTTGTACCTTTTGAGAGTCAATTGGGGAAGAGGTTGTATCTTGTAAAGGTTTTCCACTTCTCAAGGTTACTACCTTGCAATGCTCCGGACCTTTGGGGTTGACCTCGGTATTGGAAGGTAAAGTGCCCGAGGGTCATTCCGAGAGTGTCTTAGCAATATGACCCATTTGATTCTCCAAATTTGCAATTGAAGCTTGTTGATTCTTGATAAGTTGAATCATTGTTGCATTGGTGTCTTCTTGAGAAATTGAAGAACCGCCCTCCTTGTTGTGAGGTGGTTTGTTGAATCCGGGTGGTCCATCACCTTTATGGTTGTACATTCCCGGTGGGGTAGGACCTTGGGGACCTTGATTTGGTTGTCCACCTTGATTCCATTGATTTCCTCCTTGATTCCCTTGACCTTGGTTACCTCCTTGAGTCCATTGGCTACCTTGACTTAGGTTACCTCCTTGAGACCATTGATTGCCTTGATTGTACCCTCTATAACTTTGGAATCCTCCTTAATTACCTTGGTTGTAACCATTGTTATAACCACCACCTTGATTACCTTGTCTTTGGTACCCTTGGTTAGACTTGTTCTACCCACCTCCTTGGTTCCAAGGACGGTTGTAGTTACCTCCATGATAGTTCCCTTGGGGGTTGAAATTACCATGGAATCCTTGACCTTGTGCGAAGCTTACCTCCTCATTGCGGTCGCCTTGGCCAAGCTCAGGACTGGCGGAGGGACAAGCACTCACATCGTGGCCTTGGCCCCCGCATCATTCACAACAATATATTGAAGCCACCGGTGGATTACCCAAATGAGATGATGGAACCTTAGAGGGATGCTTAGGCATACTAAGATTGCTTACTTGAGAGGCCATGGCATCAATCTTGGACATGAGGAGAGCAAACATGGGGGTCATCTTCATCACGATGTCCCGGTAACTTAGGCTTTTTCCCATAACTAGATGAATCCTTTGGTGCATCAACACTTATTGCTCTAGAGTCATAGTGAGTGTCGCTCCCATACTTGGACCTAGGAGGTTGTTGTCGAGACCAACTCCTTGTCTTGTTGGCCATCTCCGCGAAGAGTTCTAGAGCATCTTCAGGAGTGAGCATCCTTAAATCACCTCTGGCGGCTTGGTTGATCATCCTTGTATTCTCAAAATCAAGAGACCTAGCAAAGATGTCCGCCAAGCTCCATTCGGCGAAGTTGTGATGACGACAAGACCGAAGAAGGGCTTGGAACCTATTCCAAGTCTCATGGAAGAGCTCTCCCTTGTGTTGTGTGAAGTGGTTGATACGATCTCGGATTGCATCCGTCATATAAGGAGGAAAGAACTCTTCGAGGAAAGCTTCGGCTAGTCCCTCCCATGTAGTGAATGTTCTACTAGGTTGGTTCTCCAACCAAGACTTGGCTCTACCTTTAAGGGAGGAAGGAAAGAGTCGGAGTCGCACACAATCCGGATGAACCTGGTCGTTCTTCACCGTATCGCATATCTCGAGGAAATCCTTTAAATGTCTAGATGGGCACTCTCCATCTATACCGTTGAACACCACTCCATTTTGCACCATCTGAATCATATTAGGCTTTAACTCGAAGTTTCTTGCATTTACCGGTCTTCGCACGATGCTCGAGGCTGCCCCTTCGAGGGTTGGGCGAGCATAATCAGCTAATGTGCGCCTCGCACCTCTTTGCGATTGATCATCTTGGTGTGATATGAATGTTCCGAATGGTTATCTTCGTCCCCGTTATGAGACATAGTGTGGTGTGAGATGTGTTCAACTTCCTCTTCTTCAACAGTAGGAGGGGGAATAGTTATTGGTTCGATCACTTGTGCAAGTCCTTGGATTCGTGCTTGAAGACGAGCTGAACGCCTCATGCACTGGCATAAATCACCTACAAACAAGCACAACAAACACACCCGAGTAATACAACGATGCGGGATAACAAAGTAAACAAAAAGTAACAAGGAAGAAAAAAGGAAAATGGAAGGAAGTGTAAAGATCGGTTCACTAATAATCGCTTTCTTAAGAATGAGAGCATCCCCGGCAACGGCGCCAAAAACTTGACGTGCAAGATTTAACTCGCAACAATCAAGGTCGTATTCCACGAGGTCCTCTCATAAGCTAATACTCACAAAGTTCATGAACGGTCTAAACATTTAAATTGAGTTTTGGTTTTGAAAGAGAACAAATCAAAAGCATAAACAAACAAGGTAAAACTAACAAGTAAAATTGAGGATCAAACAAGAGAGAAAGGAGTTTAGTTTAGCAAGGGGTTTCTTCAAGCTCAAGGTTGATGAAAGCTGGATTGAATCTCAAGCAACAATGTGTAAACTAATGACCATGCAATTCACTCAAGTAGAATCAACGAACTCTCGCACAATTGACTCTCTACTCCTAAACCAAATGCACCATGCTTTCGCTATGTGAACAAAGGGAATGGAGTGCTTTAACTAGCTCAATGAAATGCTCAACACTTGATTTCTATGCTAACATTCATCTAACACAAGGTAAATGATGCAAGACACTCTCATGCCTATCATAGAACACTAGTCTAGCAATCAAAAGGGTCTTTCAACCTTCAAATGAAAGAAAACCAAATGCACACCAAATGTTTGATAAAATGACAACAAGGAAAAACAAGCTCAAAATGGTTACAATTGCATAATCCAATCTCTCAAATCATTCAATTACAATCCAAACACCTTAGATCAACATCAATCAATCATTCTCATGTATTGAAAGACATAAACAATACCACAAGAACAAATCAAGCTCTAATGGCTAAAAAGCACAAGGTCTAGGATCATCATCTTACACAAATGGCTATGAGGAACTCAATCCATACAATCAATCACCTATCCTAGCTTGATCCATCCCCCACTAAACTAAACCTAAGCTTAGCCTAGCATAACCATGGAAGAAACCTGAAATTGAGTAGAGGAGACCATCCTTGTTTCCATGGAGGATCTTGCAACTTGGCTCTTCAAGCTTCAATCCAAGGAGTGGAAGACTTTACTTTGATCCTTGATCTTCAATTTGATCAACAAGGGAGGAGGAATGATGTTTGGTTAAGAGGAGAGGTTTGATCGCTGATGATGAATTGAGAGAGAGAGGTGACGAGTGTGTTGTAAAATTAATTATGAAATCCTCCCCGTTTTCACCCGCTTCATCTTTATATAGTACGCTGAAATTGCCCTAAATTTTCGGCGAAAACTGTATAAGTTTTCGCCGAAAATCTCTTTGAAAAACCCCGGCATCTTTGGCATTTCTTCATAAGTTTTCGGTGAAAACTCTAGAAGTTTTCACCGAAAACTCCTTCACAAATCGAATGACTATCTCCTGGAAGTCCACTGTTTGCACATGCCGAGGGTTTTCGGCGAGAACTATAAGGTTCTCGCCGAAAACTTAAGTACGAAGCCGTGCACTTTTCTCGATTTTGCAACGGCCATATCTCCTCCGTCCTAGCTCCGATTGACCTCCTGTTTGATCCTACGTGCTCATTGTCACCAGTACTTCAATGCCAAATCCTAAAAATGCAAAGAAAACAACTCCAATAGACACAGAATTGGCCTCAAAGTGGCAACCGGACAACAAAAGAGTAATTTGCATAAAACTTCCATAAAAGCATATTAATCATAGCAAAATGAGATCAAATATGGGAGATCCTTAGGCTAATCAAAGGCTTAAAATGCACCAAATAAAGTCACATCAAGTAGCATGGATGATAAAAGGCCCTCGCCAATTCGGTGACCATTTACCAAACTTAGGATCCTTATCACCAATAGGCAAATGAACTTTCCAGACTAACTCTCCCTCTTCAAATGACTTATGTTTGAATTTCTTGTTGTAGGCACGAGCAACCCTTTCTTTTTGTACCCGTATGTTGTCCCACGCCTTGAGTTGTACTTCATCCAAGTCAGATAGTTCCAACATCATAGACTCATAGTATTCTGAGGGAGTCATCTCATGTTGACGTAGATGCCGTAATGACTTCACAGTCACTTCAACTGGTAGAAATGCCTCGTGGCCATATGTTAAAGCAAAGGGTGTCACCTTGGTGCTACTTCGTGGTGACATCCTGTATGCACATAAGGCTTCTGATCACAACATATGCCATTCCCTTGGATTGTCTTCGATCATTTTAGACAATATTCCTTTCACCACCTTGTTAGAAGCCTCAGCTTGTCCATTGGTCTGAGCATAATATGGCGTGGAATGAATAATCTTGATTCCTAATTCATTGGCAAATAAAGGGTGAGGCTTGATGATGGACTTTTGGTCGACAGCAGGAGCTCTTTGCACTAGACCATGGCATTGGCAAGCTTCACAACCTTTGGCATATGATGCACAATCTTCTCCAATGGTAGGCAAATAGTAGCCATACCTATGAAGTATCCACCTCATTGAAGGGCCAGCTTGGTGGGCGCCGCATATTCCTTCATGAACTTCAGTCATGGCTTGTAGAGCCTCCTTGCCCCCCAAGCACTTTAGTAGTAAACCATCTGCCTCTTAAATAGGGTTTCATCTATCACTACATAATTTCTTGCTTTGAATTTGGTAGTATGGTCAGTTTCCCCATTTGGGTTCTTTAGATATGTTAGCAATGGGACTCGCCAATCGTTAGTATCCTCCTCAATCATGTATACTTCTGCTACTTGTTCTAAATGATCTCGTAATGGAAGGAGGGATTTCACAAAGATTTGTCCTCCTCCCTCATGCGAAAATTCTCTAAAACCATGTAGTTAGCTTTTCCATTGTCTTGGCGAGGAATGAACTTAATTGACACGTTATTAAAGTGGGAGAGTAGATCTTGGACATGGTTGAGGTATGTCTCTAACACATAGTTGACACATCTGAAGTCACCAAGTACTTGGTGGACTACTAATTGTGAATCTCCTTTGATATCTACATTCTTTGCCTTTAATTCAACAAGAATCTCCATGCCAACCACCAAAGCCTCATATTCAGCTTGGTTGTTGGTACAAGGGAAGTCAAGGGTGAACGCAAAGTGCATTGAGCGACCCACTGGCGAAGTTAGTACCACTCCATCTGATGTGAACCGATGCAACCGTGGGCAGACGACCCTTAAACACCACAAGCTGATGATCTAGCAACAGGAAGAAACCGTCGGAATCGGGGATGGAAGAGGACTATGACCCGCTAGCTATAAATGAGCTAGGAACCAGAAGTATCAAGTCGAGGGCGCCACTTCAAGAGGAGGATACTCTTGATGATAAGCCGATCCTTCAGTATCGCCACATGCAGATACAATAAGGGGTTTCAAGAACAAAGTTCTATAAAAGGGGGTTTATTTCAAAAGGGTTCGTACTACATAAGGGTGGCCGGCGGCCTCTATTTATAGGTGAGGGAACAAGCTCTCCTCCCTATTAGCTACTTCCTAAATAAGAATAAAATAAAGACTCCTACTCCTAAAAAGAATCCTAAAACCTTTAAATAATCTGACTAAAAAGGAAAAACATTAAATAATATTTGAAGTCTTTAAAGTAGAATAAAAGATCTAAAATAGGTCAAAAACCCTAATCTGGCCGAATTTGGCTGCTCGGGCCGGTTGGCTATGGTGGCGGCCCGGTGGGCTTGTCTGGTCGGGGGACGGGCCTGATACTGGTGGCGGTCGCGGGGCCTGGTGCGCCAGGCTGGTCCAGGGGCAAGGGTCTTGCCCAAGAGGCCCGGTCTTCTTGGCCGGCTTCATGGGATCCCTCGGGTCGGCCCGGTTGCCGGTCTAGGGCTCGGGTCTGGCCTTTCCTTGGGCCCTCTCCATTCCTGCTCGGGTCGTCTTCTTTAAGCTTCGGGTAGGCCTCCAAGTAGCTCCTGATGTAGCTCTCCCGGGGTGGAGTCGGTCCAAGTGTCAGGCCTCGGGGCTAAGGACTCCAATTCTTCTCATGGCTCGGCTCAGGGTCAATCCTTGGAAGCTCTCCATTCCAGGCCAAGTATTCTTGGGCTCTTCTCCTTCTGTACTCCAAAATGCTTCCAGAGGGTCACTCAAGTGACTGACTTCCTCTTTAGGGCTCCTGGAGGTCAGGTTAGAAGCAGGCTGAGGACTTTCTTAAGTGCTAGGGCTTATATCCTCGGCCAGAAGCATGGCCTGGAATAGCATTCCATCTCTTGGAGTCTTTCTACCTGCAAGGGAAAGCCTTAGTCGATATTTCATGTCGTACCTTGGCTTCATGGCTTGAAGATGGCCTGCCCTTGGCTCTATATGCTTCTTGTGAGGTCCTAGGGTCTTGCCTTGGCCAGGGGATCCTGGTGGGGTGTAGGATACCGGTTGGCATCAGGGCAGCACTGTTGGATCATATCATCCCCCTTTTCTTGCCTTGGATTTGTACCCAAATCCATCTCGGGTCCTCTCCTGGTACTCATCACTCTCTTCCAAACTTCAGCAATTTTATTGGCCACGGCCGGGGAAGACTCAGCATCAGCTTCAGACCGGGGAGTGTCACTTGAGTCAATGATGGACCAAGGCTCGGGTCCTTCAGCGCTTTCTTCTTCGGTCTCCATAGCTCCTTCTCCTGAAAAACTATCAACTATAATGTTAAGGCTTGGGGAAGTGTCCGGTGAGAGTTCCTCACTCATTTCCACATCCGGATCCGCATTCGGATCTTCTTCGCTCGGGGCAGCCCTCAAAATTCGTCGGGAGGTGATCTCGCATTGAATCTTTGGTGCACAGGGGACCGTCGGTGAAGCGTCCGGTTGGGGCACGAGGGTGCCGGAGGTGCCAGGGGTAGGCCAGGGCACGTCAGGCAGGGCGGCGGCGACGGGCAGTGGGGAGGCGGCGGCGTCGAGCAATGACGCGTCGGGGTGGCCGGGGCCGTCGGGCGTCGGCCAGTTGGTGGCGTCGGGCATCGTTGCGTCGGGGCAGTCGAGGCCGGGTAGGACCGGGACGGAGCAACGGGCAGGGACGCGCCGGACTCATCGGATGGTGATCCGCCGGGGGGCCACGTCGGGTGGTGATGCACCGGGGGCGTCGGGCAGTGATAGGTCGGGGCCGGGTGCTGGGGCGCTAAGACTGGTCGGGGCGGGCCAGTCGGCATCGAGGACGAACGCTGGGGCACCGGGGCCTGGTCGGGCAGCACCAGGGCTGGGTGATGGGGCGCAAAGGCTGGTCTGGCAGCACCAGTCGGGGTCGGGGCCGAGCGCTGGGGCGCCGGGGCTGGTCAGGCCTGGTCGGGCAGCGCCGGGGCTGGTCAGGCCTGGTCGGGCAGCGCCGGGGCTAGGCGCCGGGGCTGGTCAGGCCCTGTCGGGCAGCGCCGGGGCTGGGCACCGGGGCGCCGGGTGCTAGGGTGATAGCTGCAGTTTTAGCGGTCAATCAAATAACTAATCTACCAAGGTGGACTAGATCGTATTCTACTCGAGGTCTCTTCTTCTTGACTACTCAAAGAAGCTGGCAAATTACTCAGGTTTAAGCACGTTGTGCGTGGTGTGAGTTCCACCACTTCTAAACTAATAAGCAAAGGAAAATAAAAGACTGAAAGATTAAAACGGTTGACTAACGAGAAGATAGACGAACTTAGATTTCGAATCCCCCTTAGATCACCAGAGCATTAGCAATCAACAGATCAGCGGTTTTCAATTCTAATTCAATCAATTACTAAGACACCACCATAACTCCTTACCCTTAGGTTTAAGACCGGCGAACGTTCGCTCTATCCGTTCTAACTACCAAGATTAACTAGCCGCCCGGGTACGGTCGCCTCTCGCAACGACTTAATTAACTGGTGCAATTACTAATGATTATTGAGCTACTCTTGCAGTGGATTAACCCTAACCGGTTCCTACGAAAGGCACGCTCCAATTATAAGGTTAATTGTTCAATTCGATGTTCTAAAGTAAGGCGAGCGTTCGCTTCTATCCTTAGCTTAACCAGAATCTAATCTAGGGGATCAATCCAGACAAGAAACATGAACAATGAAGAACGAATCAAACATGCAAGAGAAACTGATTGAACTTCGAATCTAATTACCGCCAATTCGTGACCGCTTTAAAGCCCTGGGTCACTTAGGGTTCATCTAATCTAAGCTCTACAAGTTCAGTTACTCATATCAGAAACAAGAGAATCAAAGGCAGCAGTGAAGATCATCATACAGAGGAAGAACAGATAAGAACTGAAAAACCTAATTCTGACGACTCCCGCGAAGCTTCAATCTCCTGGATCTTCAACTTTAAGCTCTGAGTTCTCCGAGGTGGAAGGATGGCGTCACGATCTCTCCACGATTCTTCGAACTCTCTAAACTCTATCTATCAACCCTAGAGTCGGCTGACTCTCAAAAGTCTGATTTGTGAAAATATGAATTATTGAATGATGTTGTGTCTGGCTGGCGGCTGCTCTGTTTCTTTAAATAGGTACGCTTAGGGTTTCCAATACAGCGCCGGATTTGGAAGATGTTTTCGGCGAAAATATAAGATAATTTTCGCCAAAAACTTTAGGCAGAATCCCCTGTTTGATTTCTTCTATGATTTTCGGCGAAAACATTATAGTATTTTCACCGAAAACTTCAGTGCAATTCAGCTCATTCCGTCTGTGGGTTTTCTGAAGGTATTTTGCCAAAAACTGTGTAGTATTTTCGGCGAAAGTATTGTGCTGGGCAGTTGGATCTTCGGTTCTGAATCCGGTTTGATTTCTGGTTCGATTCTGGTTCACTCCTTGAGGTCTTGAATACGTCCATGGCTACGTAAATGATGGCAAAAATCTGTGTTATCATAAAAACACTAGAAAACCATCAAATTGACCCAAAAAGGGCCAAAGTAACCAAATCGGTAGGAAATAGGGTAGTTGAGTGAATATTCGCTATTTTACCCCTAAAACCACGTTTCAAGCAAGGAAATGTCGCTTAAATGAGGCTGATAATCACGTCAAATCGAGTGTCATCAATACCCCACACTTAAGCTTTTGCTTGTCCTCAAGCAAACTGAACTATAACACACTCAAATTCACAAATGACACGAGATTAAACTGAGATTCAATTCTAGCAATTTGGTTTAGACTATTCCACGTAGAAAAAGTGACCTACACATGCAAGAATATCAACCAAACAAGTTTTCGATCTCACTAATTTCTGCACACTCCAAGTAGTGGTTTTAACAAAGCTCGTTTCTTGGAAAAACAATGAATCATAATTAACCGACTACGATAACACCAATTCTAATGAGAAAAGACTTTAAGCTCTAGCCATGATGTGGATGCGGAGGTAGGAAAAGTGACGTGGCTATCGACTCAACTTCATCCTTTTCTAGATCTGTACGTTACATGTTCTAGCTAGGACCAATTTAAACAATGATTTATTTCAAGTTCAATTTCTTCGTTCAATTGATTTACTGCATACTAGTGCTCGATACCAAACACTTCACTTAGGTGTTGGACCTGCCTAGCTCACAGTATTTGTGCTTATGCTAGTGCTCAACCCGAACACTTCACTTAGGTGTCGGGCTTGCCTAGCTTTTTTTCAGCACTTTAAAGAACTTTACATTGATTTGCACAACTCGAATTTCACCACTCAAACACTTGATTTATCGATTTAACCACTTGATCCTGGCTAGTTATAACTTTTTAACACGAGATTTCACATCTAATCTCTAGCCACAATCACAGGTGATCAACTATGGAGTGAAAAACATGGAAGTAGCTAGCATCTATCATCTTAGAACGGTGTTATCAAGCTTTGTTATTAACAAACCACTCAATTTAATTAATTCAAGTTTCAACTACTGAAGTGATTTATGATCTGTTCTGACCTAGACTCATTTAATATCAGTTCCAACACGTTGGTTACAGGTTCTAAGTGGAACAGTCTAGACGTCATTGTTCAAAATTGAAGTCAATTTAACATCAAAAGTGAAGAATTGAGCAATTCTATGCTAGAGAAATTTCAAATTTGAATCACAGAATCACAGATATATAGCAAGCAAGATCATGCATAATCCTAGACTCCTACCCCACACTTAAACGGTTCTGTGTCCTCGCAGAACTAATCTGGAGTAGAGAGATACGAAGAACCTGTGACGAGATGGTCGGTGTACGGGATGAACACGGAGCGTCCGGAGCAGAGCGGAGTAGCTACTCAAGATCCTACAAAACAAAAACAACAAAAAGATCAAAAGGATACCGGGACAAGTGTCCCGGATCCACACAGAATAAAAGTCGAACAAAGAAGGTTAAGGGGAATTTTTTTAAAAAAAAATATTTTGACGATTGAATGAGAAACTGAAAGAAGGAAGAGAGAGATTTCCAATCATTGCCGGATTTCAAAGAGTTTTCGGCGAAAACAAAAGCTCTTTTTTTTTCGCCGAAAATATGAGTTCAAATCGCTGCTTGGTTTTCAAAAATAATTTTGCCGAAAACGTTGTACATTTCGGACCGAAAACATTGAACAGAGAGAATCAGTGAAAACCAGGAGGCGATTTCGCCGAAAATGATATTGAAATCTCGCCGAAAATTCTGAAACCTACGATTGAAAATATTTTCGCAAATCCGGCCAACTTCAGAAAATCACAGTTAAATCCACAAAAATCGGAACGACCTCAATCAACTTGCTACTGACTCTATGACACACAAACTCTACACGAAAAATAATAAATCAAACAAACTGACACTTTGGCTCCCCCGAACCTGACTCGAACGACGAAAAGACTGACTCAAAAATTCAAAAACGGACTCCAGCCGTGGGTTGCCTCCCACGAAGCGCTCTCTTTTAACGTCCTTGAGCCGGACGGTACCTGTTAGGGACCCCAACTTAGGAGTTCCTTGAAGTCAAACGTCTTCTTCAAGGTGTGCGGTTGAGTGCCATGTAGCACTCCAGCAGGGTGATGTAACTGGTAGTGTTCCAGTAGATCGTGGTTCTGGTTGGATGACCAGTTCTTCTTGAATTCTCCTTCTGGAGGAGGAAAGAGGTAGTACGGCGTGTGATGACACTCGATTTGACGTGATTATCAACCTCATTTAAGCGACATTTCTTTGCTTAAGACATTGTTTTTAGGGTAGAATAACGAATATTCAATCGATTGCCCTATCTCGTGCCATTTGTGTTACCTTGGCCCGTTTCGGGTCTATTTGATGGTTTTCTAGTGTTTTCATGTTAGCACAGGATTTTGCCGTCAAATAAAGTAGCCATGGACGTGTCTAAGGCATTGGAACCTCGAGGAATCAAACTGGAATATCCAAGGAGCCAATCAAGTCAAACCGAAAATCTGCCATTCACACTTACAGTTTCGGCGAAACTAGGCCTCCATATTCGGCGAAACCAGCAGTTCAAATCAACTGATGCCAAGAGAAGGATGGTTTCGGCGAAACCAATCAACTGCTCGGACCGAAGACATTGAACAGCCGGCGGAGCATTGAACTCAAAGCCAGTTTTGCCGAAACTATCCCTATGGTTTTCGGCGAAACCATCAGCTCAACCCGGCCCAACTAGGGTTAAGTATTTATACTTAATCCGGCGGCCCGAGGAGAGGAGAATCAGAATCTACAAACACACAACTTTTCAAAGGAGAATTCTCTGAAGTTCTGGAGCGAGCAGTTGGAGTTCGAAGAGCGGATAGAGATCGTGACGCCATCCCTTCCACCTCGGAGAACCGGAGCTAGGAGTGCAACTTACCAAAGATCGGAGTCTGTCAGAGTCGTCTGAATTAGGTTTTTCAGATCCTTTTCTGTTCTTCCTCTGAATGATGAACTCTTTCTTTGTCTTTGTGTCTTTTGTAATGATCATGAGTAGCTAAACCCTTTAGAGCTTAGACTAGATGAACCCTAAGTGACCCAGGGCTTTAAAGCGGTCACGGATCGGCGGTGATTAGATTCGAAATTCAATCAGTTCTTTTTCATGTTTGATTCGTTCTTCATTGTGCATGTTTCTTGTCTAGATTGATCACCTAGATTAGATTCTTGTTAAGCTAAGGATAGAAGCAAAGCTCGCCTCACTTTAGAACATCGAATTAAACAATTAACCTTATAATTGGAGTGTGCCTTTCGTAGGAACCGGTTAGGGTTAATTCACTGCAAGAGTAACTCATTAATCACTAGTAATTACACCAATTAATTAAGTCGTTGCGAGAGGCGACCGTACCCGGGCGGCTAGTTAATCTTGGTAGTTAGAACGGATAGAGGAACGTTCGCCGATCTTAAACCTAAGGGTAAGGAGTTATGGTGGTGTCTTAGTAATTGATTGAATAAGAATCGAAATTCGCTGATCTGTTGATTGCCAATGCTCTGGGGAACGAAGGGGGATTCAAAGTCTAAGTTCGTCCGTCATTCTTGTTTCCAAACCCTAATTCTCAATCTGCTTTAGTTTAATCTTTTTAATTTTTCTGCATTTCTTAGAAGTAGAAGTCGTGGAACTCACACCACGCATTAAGTGTTTTTCTTTGAATAAATTGTTAGTTCTGAAGTAGCCAATCATTCGAAGGCCCGTGGAATACGATCTGCTATACGCTTTTTCTTAGCATTAGTAGTTTTTATTTGGCTGAATCCCGACCAACGACCGGAGGTCTCACCAAATTGGCGCCGTTGTCGGGGATTTCTTTTGATTGTTGAAAGAAGAACTGGCAATTTATTCTTCTATTTTCCATCTTTCATTTTCCCACCCACTTCGATTTTACGCCGGTATGTTTGCTTTTCTTGCTTGTAGGTTATTCTACAGGTTTATGAACCGCTCGATCGCTCATTCTCAGTTTCAGCCGCGTAATTCTACTTCGCCGAAGAAACCGCGAGCTCAGAAGCAAGACATAACCACACCGCCTACACCACCTATCCCTGAAAAGATCGAGGAGTTGAAGGAGAACTCTTTATCTTCATCCGCTTCATCCACTACTTCAGATTCACCACCACCTTCTCCTCCCGTACTAGTTGCTCAGCGCACCGTGGCGGATTACTGTAGACCAAGTGTAGCTCACCTCCGAGCTAGCGTCGTCGTGCCGCACAACGATGACGACCCTGATTATGATATCACAACCTTCGTCCTGAACATGGTCTCTAAGAGTCTTCGATTCGAAGGGAAGCTGCAAGAAAACCCCCGCACACATTTGGCGAACTTCCTTGACATGTGCGAGACGTTTAAAAAAGGGAATCTCAACAAGAACAATCTTTGCTTGCGGGCATTCCCATTCTCTCTTAAAGGCAACGCCAAGATGTGGCTCAGCTCGAAACCACCAGGCTACTACACCGACTGGGATAATCTAGCCCAGGACTTCATAGAGGAGTACTATCCACCTTCAAGAACGACATTTTACAAGGATAGCATCGCTAGTTTCTCTCAGAAGGAAGGAGTAAGTTTACACGACGCGTGGAACGACTTCCAAGAGCTTCTATCTGAATGCCCTCATCATGGATTCAACCAGAGTCAGCTAGCCGAAATCTTTGCCAAAGGTATGAATGAAGAAACAGCTGAATGGGTCAACATCTTAGCTGATGGCGACTGCACAGCACTTGAACCAGAAGCTGCTCTACTTCACTTTGCGGACTGCGCATTTAAGTCCATAAATAGGGAAAGACAGTTTGGAGCAGCCATGAGTCAACCAAGTTGTGAAGATCAGATTAAGATCGCAGTACAGAAACAAATGGAAGTGATCCTCGGTACAACTAATAACTGGCCTAAAAAGGAAGTCAACTTTATTGATCACAGCTTCACCAGGGATCAAAGAGGCTACTCCGACTACCGTCAGTTCAGAACACCTCCTCAACAACGGGAAGGCTTCTATGAGCGCCCTCCTTACAACTTCCAACTCGACCAGAGCCGAAATCAATACATGGACAATGGTTATCAAGATCCTTCCAGATTAACCAGAGTACAGCAGCCTCCGAATCTTGTATATGAGGACAATTGGGAGAGGAGAATAGCCAGGAAGTTTGATCTAATTACAGCAAGACTTGATGATCACGAGGAAAGGTTCAAAGCGCAAGCCGTTCTCAACAAAGAACAGATCGCATCTGGACAGAGAATAGAGGATATGATAAATAAAATTGCTAGTGCGATGGCTCGTATTCCCATCTTCAATCAGGCTCCGTCTCAAAGCAGCTCCTCCGAGAAGAACGAGCAAGCTAAAGTCGTAACAACCAGGAGCAGTGAGTAGACTAGCCCGCTAAGGAAGAAAAACCGCCCGCTGTTAATGAGGGAGAGTGCTCGGCTATCATCCCTCGACCACCACCGATACCTATTCCAGCTAAGTGCCCCGACCTTGGTCCTTTTACTTTACCTTTGAGCATTAATGACATTGAAATCGAGCGTAGCATAATTGACCTAGGTGCTTCTATAAATGTCATGCCTATGTGTTTATATAAGAAACTGAACCTAGGGGAATTACAACCTGCCAACATGAATTTAATGTTCGCTGACAAAACTCTAAGAGAACCTAGAGGAATGATCCAGGATGTAATCACTTGCTGTGGCCCGTTCCGGTTTTTCGTTGATTATATAGTTATGGATACTCAAGAGACATATTCTACCCTTCTCTTGGGTCGGTCATTCATGGTGACAGCCGGAATTAATGTCAATGTTCCTAATGGCTCTCTAACTGTAAGGGTGGGGAAGGATACTGCAACATTCCGTCTCAAGGACGGGATGAAATACATTACTAAGGAAGAATTAAATTGTTTATCTGTAGAGATTGTGGAGTTCGCCTCGGTCAACTTCATTTCTAATGTTTCTTCCAGTGTCTCTAGATCAGTTGTTACTACAGGTATTAAACAGGTCATTACGAAGAAGCCAGAAATTTCGGTTCATAAGCCGCTTAAGAAGAAGAAGAAGGAACTGCAAGCCTCTTCTAAACCACCGAGCAGACCTCGAGGAAAGAACAAGAACACGGAGACCCAAATGGTCTGGAGACCAAAAGCTCCACCGTCTTCCACCGAGCCAGCTGCACCACCAATTCGTTCCGAGAAACCGGCGCCGGGACAAGTATGGAGGGAGAAGCCGAAAGCATCTCTTAAGGAAGTACTAACGATCACCGATCCTGGTGATAACAAGCCAAAGAAGAAAGAAAAAGAGAAACCGACAGTCCTCATTCCTTCCATCGTCACACTAAAGAAGGACGACCTCTCTAGAGAGCTGTTCGGACCATTCAAGTTCGTTGATCATCTTCCCGACGGACGTACCAAACTACTGCATGCAAACGGGAAGAGATTCACGGTTACCGGAGAAGTCCCGAAGCTGTACTTCATGAACTCCGACGCGAGCGTGAAGGAGAATCTAAGTTGGGATGTCTCCTAATACCGTTCAGGTATCGTCCAGCTCAAGGACGTTAATAAAAGAGCGCTTCGTGGGAGGCAACCCACGGCTGGAGTCAGTTTTGTTTTGTTTCAACCTTGGTATTTTAGAGTCGGTTCGGGAGAGCCAAAAGTGTCAGTTTGTTTGATTTATTATTTTTCGTGTAGATTCTGCATGTCATAGAGTCAGTTGCAAGTTGATTGAGGTCGTTCCGATTTTTCTAGATTTAACTGTGATTTTCTGAAGTTAGCCGATTTACGAAAATATTTTCAACCCGAGCAGTTCAAAATTTTTGGCGAAGCCACTACCATTTTCGGCGAAACTGATTCTTGATTTTCGAACTCATTCTTCCTGTTTCCTATTTTCGGTTCGAAAATTTTCTAATTTCGGCGAAACCATCCCAACTAAGATTTCGGCGAAACCGAGCTTCCATTTTCGGCGAAACCGCCTTTTCGAATCGGTCAATCCATGTTAACTTGTAGTTTCGACGAAACCACCCCCTACTTTCGCCGAAACTGATTTGAAAAATCACTTAATTATTCACTTTAAAATTCGGACCTCTCTCTTCTTTATCCCATTTTCGCACAGCCTACCCGAAACCCCCCCTCTCCTTTCGAAATCGCCGAACGCCCCACTTTCAAAACCCGCCATCGCCGCCGCCGTTCCCTTCCCCTCCATTTCCCGATCGATTCAAGCCCTAGAACGTTCGAATCGGAGCTTTGCAGCTCCAGTTCTCCGAAACCTAGTTTTCAACGTTTTTCACCGATTCCTCTCAACTAGTTCCCTTTTAGCAATCATGACTTCAAGGTAAGTTGTATAACTTTTCAATACGAATCTTTTGACATATAGATTGCTGGATTTCGTCGAGGTTGACTTTTTGGTTTGCCTCGTTTTGCGTGCCGACTGATTGACTGAACTAGGATTGACTGAACTTATAGAACTGTTCTAGCATGCTTAGGGAGTTCCGTGCTTAATTTTCATATCATTTGATCATGTGTTGCTTTGCATACGATTAATTTCTTGTTATGTTGACTTTTGTGCGAAATGTCGGTTTGACTTTGAACTGTGTTGATCATTTGGCTGCCCCAAATGTTCATTCTTGTTCATATTATCGTGCTGCCATTTGAAATAATATTTTACCGTCATTCTCCGAGTTGTGACAGTCTCGCCATGATTAGGGTCCAATATGCTTAAAGGTTGACTTTCTAAATGTCGGTTTGACTTTTTGAACTCTGATTGTAATTATCCGATTATGGCTGTTCCGAAGTATGTATTTTACTCTCTATGATTACCGGTTACTCTGCTTTCCTTACCCCACTTATTTTCCCTCGTTTCTTTGTGAAATTGAGTTTTTCTACTAAGTGTGGGGTAAGGTTTTGGTCGACTAATTTGGTTTCATTCTGGTTTAGGAACACCTTTGAGCGCAGGACTAAGGCGCGACTCGATGGCGCCTCGAGCTCAGGAGCTGCCGCTCCTGTCACACCCGCCATTCTGGGTCCTCCACCTGCACTCCCTCGCCATGCTGGATACCATCCCACCATCGCCCGTCTACCGGACTTCTACTTTGAGAGCTTCCAGAAGATCGAACACATCCGTGGAGCTGACGTGCGTCCTTTATCCATGGAGTCACTCCAGGAGCATGACGAGGATTCCTACCGGAACGTGCATGACGCCCTAGCACCGGTCGGTCTCCTAGAGCTGACCACCATAGCCGCCGAGTTCCCAGACATTGCTCTCCAGGAGTTCTGGGCGACATTTGACTTGGACGAGCATAAGAGGAGACGGGGCCAGAAGGTGATCACCTTCTTTCTTGGTGGGGTGTACAGGCAGCTCACCTACGATGAGTTTTGCTTCACTTGGGTAGATCCCCTCCGCTCCGAGGATCCGTGCTCATCCACTACGCCAATCATCTCGATCCAGGTTCTTCCATTCCACTCTAAACTCTAGAATTAGTCCTGTGAGGACACAGTCCGATTTAAGTGTGGGGTAGGATGCTAGAGAACCTTGCATGAACTTGATTGCCCTTGATTGTGTTTTATGTGTGCCTCGTGATTCCATTCCAGTCTCTCTAGCATTAGAATGGCTCAGTTCTTGATTTTTGATGTTAAGTTGTTGTTCAAACTTTCATAATGATGCTTAGACTGCTTAACCTAGAACTTGAGAACCAACTTGTATGCTTTGATGCTAAATTGCCTGGTCAGAACAGAATTTTAAAATCACACTTGTAGTTTGTAGCCTTGATTGCATGAAAATGACCGAATCCGACTAGCAAACCAACTGTGAGCTTTTGATCCATTGCACGTAACTTGCAATTTTAATTCTTTCTGAGTGGTTTTTTGTTTACTTGAATGAGTTAGAATTTGCATGAGACCTACTCGAGACCACACGATGACACGAGTTCTAAAAGGATAGGGGCACCTAGATTCAGCTACTAAGCCAGATAGCCTACCAAACGATAAAATCCACTAGGTTTAGACCCTTGAGCTTGGCCTGTTCTTTCGGTTCGATAATACATTACAGCCATTCCCCATTTCTTTCATTCCCCGTTGATCCCCTGTGGTTGTAGTTCTAGATTGACCTACCAGAAGTCGGTTTGTGGTAACCTGCCTATAGCCATTAAACAGGTGGTCTTAGCTAATATGTCCAGACGTGTAAACCCCTCTAGCAACTAAAAGAAAAAGCGGCACAAAAGAAAAAGTAAAAGTAAAGTAAGAAAAGAATCAAGCTTCAGAAAAGAAAGAGAGAAGCAGGAAAAATCAAAAAAATAAGAAAAGTTTCAAAGTGTAGTTCAATAAAACGTTCTTCTCCCTACAAATGGAAGAACGAAGTCAAAAAGAAAAGAAAAAAATGTGTATGCAAAAGAAAAAGAATAAGTGCTAGGTTGCTTGAGGGTATCATAGGACGAGCGTTCATTATTCTACCCGTGTTTGGTTAGACGGTAGGAAGCCATAGATTAGATTCGAGGGAAGTTAGTCGAAAGCTACACCGCACCAAGCCATTATCATTCATTCCCATCATCCATCTCATTATAAACCCGAGTAGTGTAGATTTCATTACGGTCCTAGCAGGGAAGTCCTTCTTGACTAGATACTCGTGTTGTCACAGTGGTGGAGATGTGGTCGAAATGCAAACCTATGACAGAATTCGGTAACAGAGAATGATCGAGAGCAGAAACACGTCCTTGAACACAGAGAGTGAGAGTCCCCATTGTACTAAATATATCCTGTGTGAGGAGTCTGGTCAGTCAGGTCAAATTCGTGCATGATTGATTGCTAATTACTTGTCGTGTGCAGTTTATTAGTGAGACCAGGTAGTTTGGCTGATCAGTATGCATGTTAGGTTTCTTGTTCTAGGATCGATCTGCCTAATAATTCATTGTGCTTGATTGAGCTCCAATTTAATCGATCTTATCATTTATGAACATGAGCGTTTCTATTCAGTTTGCTTGAGGACAAGCAAAAGCTTAAGTGTGGGGTATTTGATGACACTCGATTTGACGTGATTATCAGCCTCATTTAAGCGACATTTCTTTGCTTAAGACATTGTTTTTAGGGTAGAATAACGAATATTCAATCGATTGCCCTATCTCGTGCCATTTGTGTTACCTTGGCCCGTTTCGGGTCTATTTGATGGTTTTCTAGTGTTTTCATGTTAGCACAGGTTTTTGCCGTCAAATAAAGTAGTCATGGACGTGTCTAAGGCATTGGAACCTCGAGGAATCAAACTGGAATCGATCCAAGGAGCCAATCAAGTCAAACCGAAAATCTGCCATTCACACTTACAGTTTTGGCGAAACCAGGCCTCCATATTCGGCGAACCAGCAGTTCAAATCAACTGATGCCAAGAGAAGGATGGTTTCGGCGAAACCAATCAACTGCTCGGACCCGAAGACATTGAACAGCCGGCGGAGCATTGAACTCAAAGCCAGTTTCGCCGAAACTATCCCTATGGTTTCGGCAAAACCATCAGCTCAACCCGGCCCAACTAGGGTTAAGTATTTATACTTAATCCGGCTGCCCGAGGAGAGGAGAATCAGAATCTACAAACACACAACTTTTCAAAGGAGAATTCTCTGAAGTTCTGGAGCGAGGAGTTGGAGTTCGAAGAGCCGGATAGAGATCGTGACGCCATCCCTTCCACCTCGGAGAACCGGAGCTAGGAGTGCAACTTACCAAAGATCGGAGTCTGTCAGAGTCGTCTGAATTAGGTTTTTCAGATCCTTTTCTGTTCTTCCTCTGAATGATGAACTCTTTCTTTGTCTTTGTGTCTTTTGTAATGATCATGAGTAGCTAAACCCTTTAGAGCTTAGACTAGATGAACCCTAAGTGACCCAGGGCTTTAAAGCGGTCACGGATCGGCGGTGATTAGATTCGAAATTCAATCAGTTCTTTTTCATGTTTGATTCATTCTTCATTGTGCATGTTTCTTGTCTGGATTGATCACCTAGATTAGATTCTTGTTAAGCTAAGGATAGAAGCAAACGCTCGCCTCACTTTAGAACATCGAATTAAACAATTAACCTTATAATTGGAGTGTGCCTTTCGTAGGAACCGATTAGGGTTAATTCACTGCAAGAGTAACTCATTAATCACTAGTAATTACACCAATTAATTAAGTCGTTGCGAGAGGCGACCGTACCCGGGCGGCTAGTTAATCTTGGTAGTTAGAACGGATAGAGCGAACGTTCGCCGGTCTTAAACCTAAGGGTAAGGAGTTATGGTGGTGTCTTAGTAATTGATTGAATAAGAATCGAAATCCGCTGATCTGTTGATTGCCAATGCTCTGGGGAACGAAGGGGGATTCAAAGTCTAAGTTCGTCCGTCATTCTTGTTTCCAAACCCTAATTCTCAATCTGCTTTAGTTTAATCTTTTTAATTTTTCTGCATTTCTTAGAAGTAGAAGTCGTGGAACTCACACCACGCACTAAGTGTTTTTCTTTGAATAAATTGTTAGTTCTGAAGTAGCCAATCATTCGAAGGCCCGTGGAATACGATCTGCTATACGCTTTTTCTTAGCATTAGTAGTTTTTATTTGGCTGAATCCCGACCAACGACCGGAGGTCTCACCAGCGTGGCATGGTCAATGAGCTCCATCTTCTCCACAGGTTGACTCGGTGGAAGTGTAGGTGAGGGTATCTCCTCAATCTCTATGTGTTCCTCTTCAGCTTCAACTTCAAGATGGATTGGCTCTATGTCTTCATCAACCACCACCGCCAAGGATTCTTCAACAGATGCTTCTAGCTCGCAATAGTCATGGGTGAGGTTGTCATGTTCATCTTCATACGGCTCTTGAGCATCTTCTTCCATTAGTGGATTTGGTTGCTCGAGCTCGACATCCATCACGTTACGAGCTTGTATAATCGAAAGGAGATCATCCAAGGCGGATTCTACTCTTGCCGTCTGTTGTCGATGCTGATGAGCCAGTATATACACCTCTTGATGAATTTGCTGGTCGTGTGTAGCTTCTGGCTCTTCTTCGAAATGCTCTTGAGCATCTTCTTCCATTAATTGCACTAGTCGCTTGAGCTCGGCGTTCCTTGTATCAGCAGCATCGTTCATTGATTGGAGGTTGTCGATCGCGGCTTGGGTGATTGCCATCCATTGTTGATGCTCATAAGTGTGTAAATCCATCTCTTGGGAGTCTTCAATATATGGTGCTTCATTGATGTACCACCCTTGGTACTGGTCATCCCACCTGTAATCCTGCATAATTAAAACTCAAAAACACTACCCAGGTAAATCATGAAAATATGGAGGAAAATAAATGGTAAGGCGGAAAGGTAGAAGAATAATTTGCCAACTCTTCTTTCAAACAATTAGAAGAGTCCCCGGCAACGGCGCCAATTTGATAGCTACAGTTTTAGCGGTCAATCAAATAACTAATCTACCAAGGTAGACTAGATCGTATTCTACTCGAGGTCTCTTCTTCTTGACTACTCAAAGAAGCTGGCAAATTACTCAGGTTTAAGCACGTTGTGCGTGGTGTGAGTTCCACGACTTCTAAACTAATAAGCAAAGGAAAATAAAAGACTGAAAGATTAAAACGGTTGACTAACGAGAAGATAGACGAACTTAGATTTCGAATCCCCCTTAGATCACCAGAGCATTGGCAATCAACAGATCAGCGGTTTTCAATTCTAATTCAATCTATTACTAAGACACCACCATAACTCCTTACCCTTAGGTTTAAGACCGGCGAACGTTCGCTCTATCCGTTCTAACTACCAAGATTAACTAGCCGCCCGAGTACGGTCGCCTCTCGCAATGACTTAATTAACTGGTGCAATTACTAATGATTAATGAGCTACTCTTGCAGTGGATTAACCCTAACCGGTTCCTACGAAAGGCATGCTCCAATTATAAGGTTAATTGTTCAATTCGATGTTCTAAAGTAAGGCGAGCGTTCGCTTCTATCCTTAGCTTAACCAGAATCTAATCTAGGGGATCAATCCAGACAAGAAACATGAACAATGAAGAACGAATCAAACATGCAAGAGAAACTGATTGAACTTCAAATCTAATTACCGCCAATCCGTGACCGCTTTAAAGCCCTGTGTCACTTAGGGTTCATCTAATCTAAGCTCTACAAGTTCAGTTACTCATATCAGAAACAAGAGAATCAAAGGCAGCAGTGAAGATCATCATACAAAGGAAGAACATATAAGAACTGAAAAACCTAATTCTGACGACTCCCGCGAAGCTTCAATCTCCTGGATCTTCAACTTTAAGCTCCGAGTTCTCCGAGGTGGAAGGATGGCGTCACGATCTCTCCACGATTCTTCGAACTCTCTAAACTCTATCTATCGACCCTAGAGTCGGCTGACTCTCAAAAGTCTGATTTGTGAAAATATGAATTATTGAATGATGTTGTGTCTGTCTGGCGGCTGCTCTGTTTCTTTAAATAGGTACGCTTAGGGTTTCCAATACAGCGCTGGATTTGGAAGATGTTTTCGGCGAAAATATAAGATAATTTTCGCCGAAAACTTTAGGCAGAATCCCCTGTTTGATTTCTTCTATGGTTTTCGACGAAAACATTATAGTATTTTCGCCGAAAACTTCAGTCAATTCAGCTCATTCCGTCTGTGGGTTTTCTGAAGGTATTTTCGCCGAAAACTGTGTAGTATTTTCGGCGAAAGTATTGTGCTGGGCAGTTGGATCTTTGGTTCTGAATTTGGTTTGATTTCTGGTTCGATTCTGGTTCACTCCTTGAGGTCTTGAATACGTCCATGGCTACGTAAATGATGGCAAAAATCTGTGCTATCATAAAAACACTAGAAAACCATCAAATTGACCCAAAAAGGGCCAAAGTAACCAAATCGGTAGGAAATAGGGTAGTTGAGTGAATATTCGCTATTTTACCCCTAAAACCACGTTTCAAGCAAGGAAATGTCGCTTAAATGAGGCTGATAATCACGTCAAATCGAGTGTCATCATAGGGCTTTAGAGATTAACCCTGCAAACTTCTCAAGCCTTTCTGGCTTAACTTGTTTTCCTTCATCCGATTCTTCTTCTTTTTCCTTCTTCTAATCTTCTTCATCATCTGTCCCGATTCCTCCTTCTTTTATCACCATCGTTCGTTGATTAAGGAAGTCCCTTGAGATATGTCCCCTACCTTGACATTTAAAGCATACAATTCCACTGGGACGTGGGTTAGAATTTTGAACCTTAAAAGTAGGTGGGGCATGTGTTACCGGTGGTGTCGAATCCCTAGGGTTAGGGTTTGGCCATGAGCTAAAGCCTCGGGCTGTTCAGGCTTCCATGGGGCTTGGCTTGCACTCAAGCCTCCTCTCCACGGGGTATTGGCTGGTCTTCTTGTGTAGCCCTTCTTCAACTCTCTCTCCACACGGTTAGCTAGGGCTTTGAGATCCTCGTAGTCAACATAGTTAAGTATATTGACTTGATGCATGATCTCAGGGTGTAGTCCACCCACAAACCTGGCTATCTTTGCCTCGGGTTCTTCTCTGAGGTCGAGCCTGGCTACCAACATCTCTATCTCCTTGGTATATTGCTCCATGGACATGGTGCCTTGCTTTAGGTTTCGGAGGGAGGTGTGTAGGTCTCAGATATAGGTTCCAGGAACAAACTTCTTCCTCATCGTCCTCTTGAGATCTCTCCACGACTCGATGGGGTCTTCCTCATCTCTTTGAACCTGGCTCTTGAATTGGCTCCACCATAGAGCAGCATAGTCAGTAAATTCAAGAGTGGCGAGAATTACCTTCTTTCTTTCCGAATAGTAATGGCATTCGAGGAAATCCTCCATACTTCTCTCCCAATCCAAGTACTCGTCAGCATTATACTTGCCGGCAAACTTGGGCACGGTGAGCTTGAGGTTGCTCACATCATCATCAATCTCCTGAGCTAGCCTTCGGGCTCTTCGGTTTAGGCCTTCAGGGCTGTCCTCTCGGGGCCCATCTCGTCCTCTTCCGGCTTGAAGCCTGGCTAGGGTTTCTTGGACGGCAGCTAGGGTAGCTCCAAGAGTCTGAGGGTGCCTTCCATGTTGGCCAGTCTTTCGTCTGCCATGGTTAGTACTAGCAAACGGAAGCAAATTTTCTATCCCCTCTTCTTAGAAATAAACTTACAACGAAAGGAAAATAACTTGGCAAGGGTGGCCTTGCTTTCTTTTCTTTTTCTTAACCTCGATTAGGGTTTTGTTGATGGTATGATGGCCACCAATTTTCTCTTGCCTTACAACTCGAAACTGAATACAAGAATTGAAATAGAAGGGATTTTTCGAAGCTATTTTCTAAAAAGCAGTAAAGGATTTGAATCCAAGATAAACCTGGAGACTGGGATAGAGTGTGGTCCTTGAGCTTGAACCGTGCTCTGATACCAACTGATGTGAACCGCTGCAACCGTGGGCAGATGACCCTTAAACACCACAAGCTGATGATCTAGCAACAGGAAGAAATCGTCGGAACCGGGGATGGAAGAGGACTTTGACCCGCTAGCTATAAACGAGCTAGGAACCAGAAGTATCAAGTTGAGGGCGCCACTTCAAGAGGAGGATACTCTTGATGATAAGTTGATCCTTCAGTATCGCCACATGCAGATACAATAAGGGGTTTCAAGAACAAAGTTCTATAAAAGGGGGTTTATTTCAAAAGGGTTCGTACTACAAAAGGGTGGTCGGCGGCCTCTATTTATAGGTGAGGGAACAAGCTCTCCTCCCTATTAGCTACTTCCTAAATAAGAATAAAATAAAGAGTCCTACTCCTAAAAAGAATCCTAAAACCCCTAAATAATCCGACTAAAAAGGGAAAACATTAAATAATATTTGAAGTCTTTAAAGTAGAATAAAAGACCTAAAATAGGTCAAAAACACTAATATGGCCGAGTTCGGCTGCTCGGGGCGGTTGGCTATGGTGGCGGCCCGGTGGGCTTGTCTGGTCGGGGGTCAGGCCTGATACGGTGGAGGTCGTTGGGCCTGGTGCGCCAGGCTGGTCCAGGGGCAAGGGTCTTGCCCAAGAGGCCCGGTCTTCTTGGCCGGCTTCATGGGATCCCTCGGGTCGGCCCGGCTGCCGGCCTAGGGCTCGGGTCTGGCCTTTCCTTGGGCCCTCTCCATTCCTGCTCGGGCCGTCTTCTTTAAGCTTCGGGTAGGCCTCCAAGTAGCTTCTGATGTAGCTCTCCCGGGGTGGAGTCGGTCCAAGTGTCAGGCCTCGGGGCCAAGGGCTCCAATTCTTCTCATGGCTCGGCTCAGGGTCAATCCTTGGAAGCTCTCCTTTCCAGGCCAAGTATTCTTGGGCTCTTCTCCTTCTGTACTCCAGAAATGCTTCCAGAGGGTCACTCAAGGGACCGACTTCCTCTTCAGGGCTCTTGGAGGTCAGGCTAGGAGCAGGCTGAGGCCTTTCTTCAGTGTTAGGGCTTATATCCTCGGCCAGCAGCATGGCCTGGAATAGCATTCCATCTCTTGGAGTCTTTCTACCTACAAGGGAAGGCCTTAGTCGATATTTCATGTATTACCTTGGCTTTAGGGCTTGAAGATGGCCTGCCCTAGGCTCTATATGCTTCTTGTGAGGTCCTATGGTCCTGCCTTGGCCAGGGGATCCTGGTGGGGTGTAGGAGTACCGGTTGGCATTAGGGCAGCACTGTTGGATCATATCACCAGCTCCTGCCCCAGAACGTGTTTTTGAACCATCAAAGAACAAAGACCAAGGAATCTCTCCTACCATCCCAATCTCTACTGCTTCACCTGGCATGTCCACACATGGGTGGTCTGCCAAGAAGTTAGTGAGAGCTTGCCCTTTAACTGCTTTTTGTGGAACATATTGTAAATTAAATTCAGATAGGGCAAGGGTCCACTTGACAATCCTCCCATGGAGAATTGGTCGTGATAACATATATTTGATAAGGTCAGTCTTACAAATGAGTTGTACTTGAACAGGCATCAAGTAATACCTTAGCTTCATACAAGCAAAGAACAAAGCTAGACATAACCTTTCTATGGGAGAGTACTTCCTCTCCGCTTCATTTAAAAGCCTACTTAAATAATACACGGCTTATTCATTTCCCAAGTCATTATCCTGGGCTAACAAACATGCTACTGACGTGTTAGTGGCCGAGAGATACAACTTCAGAGGTTGATGTGGGATGGGTGAGTTAAGTACTGGCGGGTTCGCCAAATACCTCTTGATGTCATCAAAAGCTTGTTGGTGCTCTTCGCGCCATGCAAACTCTTCTTCCTTCCTCAACTTCAACAAAGATGAGAACACTTGGGTTCGGCCAGCACAGTTTGAGATGAAGCGCCGAATATAGTTGACTTGGCCACGGAACCTCTATAACTCTTTCTTATCACGAGGTGGCATGGCCTCGATGATGGCCTTGGTCTTGTTTTTGTCGACCTCAATGCCACGTTGGTTTACAAGGAAACCAAGGAAGTTGCCTGCACTCACCCCAAAAACACATTTAAGAGGATTTAATTTCAAACCATGACTTCTCATGCGTAGGAACGCCATACGTAAGTTATCAAGGTGGCAACGCCTTACCTTTGACTTGACGACTATGTCGTCTATGTATACCTCCACAAATTCACCAATCAAGTCATGAAAGATGGTGTTCATAGCTCGTTGATAGGTCGCCCCAGCATTCTTTAAACCAAAGGGCATGACCACCCATTCATAGCATCCACTAGCACCTGGAGAACGGAAAGCTGTCTTGTGGATATCCTCATCGGCTATGTAAATCTGATTATAGCCCGAATAGCAATCCATGAAAGAGAAGACTTCATGCCGAGTAACTGCATCAAGCAACATGTCAGCAACTGGCATGGGATACTCATCCTTAGGAGTGGTTGTATTTAAATTTCTAAAATCTACACAAACACGAAGCTTTCCATTTTTCTTCCTAACTGGCACCACATTAGACAACCACTCTACATACCTAGCCGTTCTTATAAATTTAGCCTTTAACAGGCATTCAATTTCCTTCTTTATCTCAGGCAATACCTTATAGGCAAAACGCCTAGGAGGTTGTTTGAAGGGCTTAAATCCTGATTTAATTGGCAGCCTATGTTCTACCAATTTCCTATCTAAGCCTGGCATCTCATGGTAATCTCATGCAAAACAATCCTTAAACTCATTTAGAATTTATAAGATCATACCTATCAGCCTCAGGCATGGTTGCACTGATGAAGGTAGGACGTTGATCGTCCTCAGTGCCAAGGTTGATCTCCTCTAAAACATCACATGCGGCAATGTGTTTGCCGTCCTCTTCATTAAATCATATCTCTTCGCCTTGTCCAGGCAAACCATCATCTGGAACACAATCAGCCATCAACACAGGTTCATCAAATACTAGCCTCTGCTCACATTGGTAGATGGCCAACCTTTCTCTCAAGGCCGTGACTTCGGCCTCCCTCGCCACCTTGTCTTGAGGTGGTCTATTCATCATCAATAACTTTGGTGGCCTCAGGTGGACCATCCAAAGAGAACATGGATGGTCTCACTATCTCTGTCAATGGATCAATGCATGCCTTGCTCAAAACTTTGGCACTCGAGATGACCACCGTACATGGTCCTCCATCCATACCTCAAACTTCCAATGGGCCAAAATCACCATGGTATAGAGGGGCTTCAGCACAGTTGGCTCCTACTGCAAATGGCATTGTGTCAGCTTGAATGACCTCAACCATTCCTTCCTTGTTCCACAACATCATGCATTGATGTAATGATGATGGAACACATTTACTTGCATGGATCCAATCTCTCCCCAATAGGGCATTGGAACTAACGACCCCATCCACAACGAAGAAGGCACTCATCTTCTCCTGGCTACCAACTCCTACTACCACTGGCAAAATCCCTTTTGCCGAAGTGGACCCTCCATTGAAGCTGGTGACGAACACCTCAGTAGGAATCAAGTCGCATGTATTCTTACCAAGCTTCTTCAACATCCTTGTTGGCATCACGTTCACAGCTGCGCCATTGCCAACCAAGACCCTTGACACTGGCACTTCATCCAATCTTCCCTTAATATAGAGGGGCCTTAGATGCCTTAACATGTTTGGCTCTGGCTCCTTGAATACCACAAGGTGGTTAGGTACATCACTTAACTCCTCTTCCATTATACCCTTCCCTTTCGAAGCCATCACTGACATGACAGCCTCCTCATTGGGCAAGCTATCCTCCTTAGTCAATGAACTCTCAGGTTCATCGAATTCTGGGCCCCATGTAGGGTTTTCCACTGGAAGAGACGTAGTCTCCTCTGGACCTTGGTACAACACATAGAAAGGATAACGCCCTCCATCTTCACCAAGCAAACCCACATGCTTGTGGCCTGCTTCATATAGCTCCTTCAACAATCGTTGTGAACTTTTGTATTGCCTCTTGGCCTCTGTGGCCAAGTCAACCCTACACCCCAAACAAACCATTTTAACACTCCATGGCTCATCATCCATATCGAGGTGATTGAACTCCTCGACTAAATGTGCCACAGGTTGATCCTCCATTACTTTCTCATCCGCTTCTCCACTTTCCACATGTATCTATTGATCTTCCTCTTTGGATTGGAAAATCCTTGGGAGTATGTAGTTAGTAGCCACTGTGGGTGGCAAGCTTCCAAACTTGATAGTTACAGGAGGGCCTTGGTCATCACCATCATCCTCCTTATCCTTCCTCTCAAACCTAGGGTTTGGATGATCCACATCGATCATCACATCATCAAAGTCGTCATCAATGTCAGCATCATACCCCGCGTCATATAATCCAACTCCATTATCTGTCTGAATGTTATCTTCCACCTTCTCATTCACCTCTTCAACCCTTGGGGCTTGGTCATGCTTGCCTTTTCCCAACACATTGACTTTGAGACCAGAGGACATGGAGTTGTCCACCTTGATATCAGCTTGAAGGGCATCCTCTGCTCTGGGCTGTTGCATCCTTCCCATCTCATGATGGGCCATCTCATGTTGGCCTCTACGACTTTGAGCATTCTTGCGAAGGAACCTTCTCTTCTGAGTCCTCGTCAAGTCAGCCAATGCTACTGGTTGTTGACGTCGGATATCATAGGTATGCCAACCACCATGTGGCACGTCGGGAATTCGAAAGGTCCTCTTCATGGGATGGCCAGGAGCCAACCATTGCCTTGGCTGCCATCCGACTGGTTGTCGCACTCCCTCCACCATTCTCTGATATGGTGGATACCTTGGTCTATTGGGAGGAGGGCCAAGCCTCTGATAAACGGGCTTGCTTGGTTTCACCTCATCAAAGTTGAGACTCCTCTTGCACTGAACACACAACTTCTTCTCATCTTGTCTACTAAATGAGGCAGGAGTGGATTGTACATTCGAACATGAACTGCCCTCTTGAGGCGGCGTTGTGTCCAACACCAGCTTGAATCGAGGCAACTCAATCTTGGAGAAATCAGGGTTAACCATGTTCACACCAACTGTGGCAGAGAAAGGATCTGTATCCACCAACATGGCATCTTTCCTTGGCTCAGGGAACTTCATGCGTCCCTTCTCAATGGCATCCTGTAAAATATTTTGAAAAACCACGCATGAGTCAGTAGAGTGAGACATGCTATTATGCCACTTGCAATATCGTCTTCCTTTCAACTTATCAGGCGATGGGAGGTTATGCCCCCTGAGAGCTTGACTTGACCATCCTTGTAGAGTTGGTCAAATATCAAGTCTGCCTTCATCACATCGAATGAATATTTTCTTGGTTGGATGGGCGCACGATTAGGTCTCCCTTCTTGTGGCCCAACATCAACTTTAGACAATGAACTACACACATAGGGTTTCCCTGGCACTATCTCTGCCAAGTCAACCTCAACTTCAACAACCCCACCATCGATGTGGTGGATAGCATAATCAAAATTTGGGAGGTATTGCCCCCTTGAGGCACTCCTCCTATTCTCCTCCTCGTGGAGAAGAGATTCATACCTAACAGCACATGACATGAGTTGGAACAAGTCAGAGAACTCTCAATCTGGGAATTTCTTCCTAAGTTCAAAGTTCAATCCTCCTTGAGCCAGCTTGACAAACTCTCTTTCTGTTAGGTTAACAAAGCAACGGTTTCGAGCATTCTTGAAACTAGTCAAGAAACTCTCAACTTACTCTCCAGGCTGCTGGCTCATACGTGCCAAGTCTGCCATGGAAACCTCTGGCTCAGATCTATAGAATTGGGCATGGAAGATCTGCTCCATCTGTTGCCAACTTTGTATGGAGTTGGAAGGCAAGCTGACGTACCAAATGAAAGTTGGTCCTGTCAACGAGTTTCCAAACAACCTAAGCTTGACGAAATCACCTACGTCACCACATTGGACAGTAAATCGTCCAACATGCTCCACGGTAGACTGATCACGGGTCCCCGTGAAGGTGGTAAATTCGGGTACCCTAAAGCCTCTAGAAAGGGATGGTGTCTATCCACCCACTCTGGATAAGGCTTTCGATACACAGGCGGCATGGTTGGCCTCCCTCCAAGGCCAAGATGCTCATTGAGCAACTATGCCACCTGTTCCCTTAAATTATTATTATCATGTACCCCTGGTGGTTGCCCCCCGGGTGGTGGCATGAATCCTGTTGGATCCATTCCATGTCTATTGACTTGGGATGGTATTGGTGGTGGTGGATACGCACGTAGGGGTACCTCCACATTAGGACGTGGTGGTACTTGATCCATATTGAATGGACGGTCAGGGGCCACATATGGCCTAGCCTCTGGAATATGTTGTCGAGCAAAACCTATGGTAGGCATTTGCTCAACATGGGTGTTGGATGTGGTGGCAAGATTTTCGCCATTCCCATGTTGATGGGAAGGTGGTTGACTTGCCACTGGAGGTGAGAGGTTGTCCTGCCATGGTTGGCCATTCCGACCACTAGCAGGATGAGGGCTTACATTCCCAATGCCATTGCTCATCAATCCTAGACCATCGGGTGGTAAGGCTCTAGACTGAACTAAAGGCGTCGTTAAAATTTTCCTAAACTCCTGAAAATAAGTTTGATTTTTGTTAACCACATCAAATACTTAAATTAAACGTCTTTCAACATGAGAACTTAAAGACTCAATTTGAGAACTCACCTGGCGGGCATTCCCTACCATTGAAGCCTCCATGAGTTGGCGGTGCTCCACCATTGTTTGGCGGAGTGACATGATTGCCTCGCCTAGATCAGCACTTGGCGCCACAGGCTGTGGCCTAGCCTCCTTGTCGCCGCCATGAATTCCGGCAACATCTTCGACTGTCTGGCCATGTTCAATGTTGGCCACCTGCTCCTCCACAGATCCGGATTGAAGTTCACCCTCTGGGTTCTTTCGCCTTGGAGCCATGATATCAAACACAAGGTCCCACCGAGCGTGCCAATTTGTTTCTGATGGTAGAAACTCTTGTGTCTGAACACAATAAATGCTTTTTTGACTTCTTGGAACAAGGAATATTTACACGGTTCACACCTCTCCAAACAATGTTCGAACGAGGGTGTTTGATGTTTTTTGGCTAAGTCTACTGTTACTACTACTCCTATGGAGGTTCTGAGAGAGCTCCAAAAGTAAAGGCGGCTATGGCTACTGGAAATGAAATTACAGAGAAAGTTGGAAATTTGGGCAGAGTGTCTGCTTGTGTGATTGCGCGGGCCTTGTCTCTGTCGAATACCTCTCATATTTATAGAAAAATATGAGTGGTAACTGCAAGTGGAGGAAGTAACTGTCATGGACGTTACTTCCTATCTCTTGAACGTGGCTATCATCGTGGTGGTGGCGGTTTCCTCTCTTCAACTGCCTTGGATGAGTAGTGACGTTGGTGGAGGAAGCTTGTATTCCTGAGATAGGGTTTGATATGATCACATCATCCCTTAGGGTTTCACTCTTGATGAGGAGATGACACCGTCTCTCGAAGTTGGTCTAAGGGTTTCCTTCTTGACGAAGAGGATATCCTCCTTCATACCTTAATCACCATCGTCCCATCATTCATCATCCATCCTCCCAAATTCGTCAATCTTTTGAAGAAGGTATGAGTTCATCTCTTTTATCTTCAAATTTTTTTTTATTCTCTTTATTTTATATTGAACGACTCCTTCTCCCTTTTCTTTTTAGATGGCAAAATCGAGTAGAAGAGTTGAAGCCGAAGAGACCGACTTTGAAGAAGAGTATGAAGATTTGTGTCAAGATGAAGGGGTGGAGATGACCATTCTCACACCAGACAAGAAAAATCAGAACGAAGCTCGGTTGGGTCCTTATTTCATTGACTCATACAAATCTCATCTCCAACACCTCAACCAGTATCCGTTTGGGGGAGGAATGATATTATTCAAAAACGTCCTTCCAGATTACTCTTTCTTCCAGCCCATCTCTTCGAAGAATCAGAAGCCAATAAACTCGTGGCCTTTGAATGACTCCGACTTCAACAAATGGTACCTACGCCTAGTGAACGACAAAGAAACCCGTATACTCTAGTCAATAGTTGGCATTCGTCGGTTGTTAGATCTCTCAATCAGGATTACAGAACCGAATATTCAACTCTTCAAAGCGGTGTTATGTTTTTGGTGCACTGGATCCAACTGCTTTATCTTCAGGTACCCCATAGGCGCCATGACGATTACCCTCATGGATTTAGCTGCTCTGACTGGTCTAAGTCTGCCCTTCGACGATGGTAAGACAGCAAGCTCTCTAGATGATCAATTCACTCTTGATCCTAAGTCCTTCCAGATCCCTCGAAATCAGTACCACCCCAGTGACCCCAAGTCTCCTATTACTCGCCAAGAACGAGTGGGCTTCATACACTACTGGTTGTACAAGTATATCCACTGCCCTACTTCCGTATCACCTCGTCCAGGTTTAAACCCTCTTTCGCATCAAATTGCCGATGGGAACACTCCACCTGACTTCCTGGAGACTATCCTTGCCTCTTTATACCATGGTATGCATACTCTCACTCACCAACTCAGCAGCGGCTCCAAGCCTTCGGGGTCTGGTCCTTTATGGTTGGTTCCTCTCTGGGTATACGCCTACTTCCGAAAATTGTGGAACGGCTCTTTCAATTTCGCCAAGCCACCTAAATCCTGTGGCATCTACTTCTCCAAAGTCACACCATTGAGGAAAAGTTTTTCTTATTACTTTAAGTTCTTTTATGGCTTGATGAAGGTGGAAGATGTTTCCCCTTTTAGAGATCGCACCTACGGTCCTGCATCATTCACCGACAAATTCGACAAAAGGCCTGATATCAGTGATCCTATAGTACATGACTATTGTCTGTACGTCCTTCAATGGAAGAATTGGGTCTCGGCTCGAGACCTCCTCATCAACATTCAAGGTAGCAAGAGCATCATATATGCAGAAGTGTACAACCCTCACTATGTTGCCCGCCAATTTGGCCTTACTCAAGCGTGGCCCATACTGCTACCTTCTTCATCTCACCTTAATGCTCCTTCCCACCGTAAGACATTATCAAGCTCAGAGGTTGATGCACTAAATAAATGGCAATGCAAGATCATGGATGGAATACACTTCACATGCTTTATCCCAAAACCCCGTTGCCTTCCTTCATTTGTGCTATGTCTCAAGGAAGTCTTTCAAAGCAATAACATCTTTAATGAAGATGTGAACTCCCTTATCCGACATCTACAGTATGGAGCATCAGCTAAGATGGGAGTTATTAGAGGAAGCAAAGATCCGAGCAACAACAAAGTTGAAAATAAGGATGAGAGCAAGGAGTTGAGTGGAACAATATCGAAGATAGGGATGAGCCGCACTCGTCGCATGCCTCTTCTGCCAAACGTCAATCAGGTCATCCTTGCTCACTAATGTTATTATTTTTTCATAATATCTTGTTCCAACTTTGATCTGAATCCCATTTCTTTCCTTTCGTCTTACCCATAACTATTGGATGGTATTCCCCCTCTGCCAACCAAGCGGCCTCGTAGTCACCCTTCATCATCTAACCACCAAAGTCACGAACAGTCTCATCAATCTGATAGCCAAATAATTTTCTTCACCATTTCTCTCAATCAACTTATATTGTATGAATTCAAACGTGATGCACATTTTTTTTAGATACATAACTTAGGCGGGGACCAACGTTATCATTTGGATGATACGAAATTCTTCCATCGGATGCGGAAGAAACCCATGTCGTCACGGATAATGAAGGCCACTCAGCTTCAAGTAACAACACGTCTCATGAAGCTGATAGTCCTCATGGCTACACGGCAGTCGATGGTAGTGACACCAAAGATGACGTGAGGTCTCCCACTTCCCTCAAGAACTCACTGAACCTCTACCATCCATTCAACTTGGCTTTCAACAATATGCCTCTAAAAATCCATTGGATTTTAACACGGCATGTGGAGTTGTTTCATCAATCCCAACCAAGAACTTTTCTCTCAAGGTCAAGACCCTTTTTCCTTATCTCTGGCTCCTACCTTCCTTGGAGATCATGATGGTTTTCTTCATAGCCAACCAATGTCTCCCCTGCTTGATGCCGCTAAAGGAGGTTATCACCCCACCAATCCAGACCCAACTCCACGACCTGATGATGTCCTCTCTAGCCTCAACAACATGGCTACACAAGCCAATTTGCCACTACTCCCTTTCCTAGTGGTCCTGCTAATTCCTCATTAGGAATTAATAACTCAAATGAGCAAGTAAGTTTCTCCTCCAGGATTTGATTTTTTTTAAAAAAATAATATATGTCTATTTCTTTTCACTCATGTTACTCTCCCATTATCTGTTTTTAGGGCATGGCCAGCCTTGAATATAATCTCAAGTACTTGGCCGCTTTAGACAACCACTTCTTGAGTTCAATCTCTCCTACCACGTTCGTCCCTCCGTCAGTTAAAGATGCACTTATCCAGATTAATAGCTTCCTTTCCCTACCACTATAAGATATGCTCAGATCATTTGAGACTGAATGGCCTATCAACGCTTTTGATCTCCTCTCGAGCCCTGACTTATGCCTTCCTTTTCCAAGATCAGACAACAAGCGGAAACAGACCCTCCAAAGCTCATCATCAGATGTCAAGACTTGGCTTGATACCATCAAGCAAGGCAATGAGCTCCAAGGTGTTATGTCTCAACACGATCGTGAAAGAGTGGTTGCATGCACACTTATGCGAGACATGGTGACCAAGGGCAAAGACAAGTCCAATAAGCTAAAAGGTGTGTGCACAGAAGAGGTGGCTTGTCGTGATGAAGTAGCGAGGTTAGAAGCGGCTCTTATCACTGAACGAGGAAAGATGGTTGAAATCCTAGCTCGGAAGAATACTATAACTCTTGACCTTAATGAAATTATGAAGGAGGCACGGTCCATTCAAGACAAAGAGAAAACCCTTATGTCCGTGGAAGAGATTACCCTCAAGAAAGAGAAAGTCTTCCAGACTCGTGCGGCCAACATAGCCAATATTATTAACCTGAAGACCATCGTCGAAGATATCCTCCAGTCTCTCGATGCCTAAGTTACACCATTTCTTTTTCTTAGTTTGAAGCTTAGCCATTTGTTTGGCCTTTGTTTACTTTTCTTATCTTAAATTTCGGATTTTATCAACCTTCTTTCATATTCATTTTGTTTGGCAAGACATTTTTGTTTTATCCACATTAGTTATACATCATGACATTCGTTAAAGAATATAATACGTAATTACTTTGCTCATAATGGTCCCTTCAGTATGACCATTGAGTCCTCACGCCAATACCAATATAAGTGAGTTGTGGCATGGTACATCACCTTTGGTCTCAAAATTGAAACCCTTTAACGTCCCACAAAGAAGGGACGTAAGGTTCAGATACTTTCCATTGTTAAGACGTTCATGTAACACCCCATCGAGGTCCTTCAATAGATATGCTCCGTTGGGTCGAGTACCATGGATGATAAAAGGCCCTGCCAATTCGGTGACCATTTACCAAACTTAGGATCCTTATCACCAATAGGCAAATGAACTCTCCAGACTAACTCTCCCTCTTCAAATGACTTATGTTTGACTTTCTTGTTGTAGGCACGAGCAACCCTTTCTTTTTGTACCCGTATGTTGTCCAACGCCTTGAGTTGTACTTCATCCAAGCCAGATAGTTCCAACATCATAGACTCTTATTGATTCAATGGATACAAATACATTATTGATTCCCTTATATACTTTCAATGAAATATTTATTAATTTTCGATATATATTTTCTAATCAAGTAATTATTAATTTCTCTTGTATACTTTTATATAAGAAAAATGGTGTGGGAGCCATTGGTCCAAATCAAACGTTTTAGTTATTCTTTCAGCACATCAAATTTCAATCTTAACTCTTGGTTACTCATAAAATCTTCAAGATCCAAAAGATTAAATTCATGAGTGAAAAAAAATTATAAATTATGTTAATTATATTTTTTTGAAGCCGCTAACATTACCAGCCACTAGAACAAGAACTTCGGCGTCGCCGAAAATTAGATCATTAGAGCATCAATTTGGAACAATTTCTTGCTATTGAACTATCGTTGTCAGATATATGTTCTGGTATTTACTTTTCCAACAATGATTTGTACATAATTTTTTCGACGACATTTTATACATTTGTTTTGAAAATAAATTGTACATGCATTTTTGGTGATATCTCGTACACGCTTTGTAAATTTATACAATATGTATGTGTGTAAATATTTTGTACTTGTGTACAGATGCCTATGTACACACCCCTTGTACGTGAGTACAATACACATATATGAAGTATGTTTTGTACTCGTTTTTTTCACATATTTGCTTTTTTATGTGGAAAATATTTTGTATACATGTACATTTCTTTATATTTGTGTATACACTCCTCGCACATGAGTACAACATATGACGAGAAAGTATCATTTTTACTCTTTTTTAACGTACTGAATTTTTTTATATAGTGCACATTTACATCTCTTTATACTGATGTACACACTTTTCATATTCGTGTACACACACTCTGCACATGGACTCTACAAAATCTTTATACATTAGTACAATACAAGACCACTAATTCCTTTTTGTACTCATTTTATGTAAAGGATTTTAGATTTTATATTTTCGTACTTGTGTACACACACCTTCTCCACTTAAATTTGAGAGGTTAAGTTTATATTTAAAAATTACACATCAGTGTGTAGGGTAGTGTAGTCATATATAAGGTATGTACCATATTATTTAAACGTCTTAGTTTCAATCTCGAGTGCTTAAATTATTTATTAACATGTAATTTTCTCTCTAGGGGGTAGAGGTGACTACCGATGATTGATGACACTGGTTATTCAGTGAACGGAGGTGGTTGGCAGTCGATTGTTTCTAGTAGAGGAGGTTAGACGGTGGATTGGCGGTGGCTGACGATAAAGTTTGTCACGGTGTTTTTATGACTATAGTGAAAAAGAGTTGTCGTATAGTTTTTATATTAAAATATATTTCAATTGTCGTTAGATCCTAATCTAACACAATTGTGCGACATTTGTCGTTAATTTTGATATTTTATAATTTAAGGTGACACATAATATTCAACTAAATATTTTTCGATATCTGGTTTTGCATATCTTTTATGATAATTTATTTTATGACAAGTGGCCTAGCTAAATTTTGGTATTGAACGTACACCTTTGTGACGCTTACTTACACGCTTCGTATTTTTTTTATTGATAATTTTTTTATGAATAATTAGACATTTTATTCGTCAAGCAACTAGAAAGGGAGAGTCTCTAACTAGTAAATAGCAAAACATATCAACAGATACACACTAAACAGCTAAAAACTAAGATAGCCCATATCCATCTTACTCTAAGTCCTAATTAAAGTTTGATTCCATGTCTCCCTTTTTGCCAAAGATGCCAGCTTCCTCTCACTTTAACTAAGACAAGAGTCCACAAAAGAGATGGATAACAAGACAGACAAAAACAATTACAACTTGTGGTCACAGTCGAACATGATAATATCAGCTAAATCTTCAGGTTTTCTCGATATGGAGCCTGCATTTCTGTTGCAGCATTCATACCAAATATGACTGACTAAAGCTCTCCAGCGTAAACGTTTTCTTCAAGCATTTCTTGATCTTTCTTTTAGGGCAGTAGCAAAGTGTTTAATCTCATCATCCCAATTTGAATCAGCTTGAATGTGGATAAGATATCTGACCTTAACTGTGTACGAACAGTCAGTCATTATGTGGGTGATCTCATCTACTCATTAATATTTTCATGGAAATGCAAATTAATAAACGACTCATCCTACTTTTCTCATCATAAGATTTTATGGTTTTATTAGTTTATTATGATATCCATTTTCTTAACAATCATAAATACATGTACACTGATATGGAATATAGGGAGTGTCGGGTAAATCACAGCTTTCCACGCCCATTGAACATATTTTTGCAATCATCGTTACAACGATCAACTTCATCACATTCCCATCCTGTTATGCACCTTTCAACTTCTACTTTCATCTTCGTGTCACCTTTTCATACACATTATGTAATCACCATAGAACTATTTTAGATAAACAAATATATAAAATCAATTTCATTCTTAAAGTTTACTACTAAAATAATTATTCTTACTTAACGAGGTGAGCACCAAAAGGAGAAGAAACATGCATAGTGCTAGTTTAGCCATCTATTTCTCCGCAACAACAACAAAATGATAATACTTGGTTTTTTTTTACTCTTAATTACCTTGGCCCTTTAAGTTTGAGAAGTTTTGAAATTTGAAGTATGTGCAGAAAAATAAAGTAAGAGTGAATTTATTTAAATGCCTTCCATATATATGATATAAGAAAGAACGGATACATGTACATTACTGATTTTCCTTATATACTTTTCAATGAAATAATTATTAATTTTCAATATATATTTTTTTCATCAAGTAATTATTAATTTTTCTTGTATCCTTTTACGCAATATAAATGTTGCGGGAGCTCTAGGTCCAAATCAAACGGTTCAGTCAATCTGTCATCACATCAAGTTTCAATCTCCACTCTTGGTTTACTCATAAAAAGCCCAAGATACAAAAGATTAAATTCAAAAGTTTTTAAAAATGTTATTTTATAACTTATTTTAATTATATTTTCATCAAGCCAAGCAATAACACCAGCCGTCAGAATAAGAACTTCAGATGTCAATGAGTATTCGGTCACTAGAACTCCAATTTGGAACAATTTTCTTGCTATTGTACTATCGTTGTAGGACATATATTCTGGTATATATTTTTCTAACAATGACTTATACACAAATTTTTCGACGACATATGTACATTTGTTTTGAAAAAAAAAATTGTATATGCATTTTTGGCAATGTCTCGTACACGCTTTGTACATTTACACATTATTTATGTGTGTACATATTTTGGTACTCGTGTACATATGCCTATGTACACACTCCGTGTACATGAGTACAATACATGTATATGGAGTTCCTTTTGTACTTGTTTTTTCACGTATTTTTTATATATGTACATTTATTTTTACTTGTGTATACACTCCCCTTACATGAGTACATTATATGATGAGAAAGTCTCATTTTTACTCTTTTTCGGGTAATGACTTTTTGTATATAGTGCACATTTATATCTCTTTGTACTCGTGTACACAGTTTTCCAATTCGTGTACACGCACTCTACACATGCAATCTACATATTCTCCATAGATTAGTACAATACAAGATCACAGATTCCTTTTTGTACTCGTTTTTTGTAGATAATTTATGATTTTTTCTCTTCGTACTCGTGTAGATACACATTGTACACATCAATTAGAGAGGTGGTGTTTATATATAAAAAAATTACACATCAATGTGTAGGTAGTTTAGTCATAAGGTATGTACCATATTATTTAAACGTCTGAGTTTCAATCCCGAGTGCTTAAATTATGTATTAACTTATAGTTTTCTGTCTAAGGGGTAGAGGTGACTACCAGTGATTAATGACAGGGGTCAGTCAGTGAACGGAAGTGGTTGGCAGTCGATGGTTTCTAGTAGCAGAGGTTAGCCGGTGAATTTTTTGTGGTGGCTTCCGATAAAAGTTGCCACTGTGTTTTTAGGACTATAGTGAAAAAGAGTTGTCGTATAATTTTTATTATAAAATATATTTCAATTAGTTTCTAGTAACACAATTGTGTGACGTTTGTTGTTAATGTCATTATTTTATAATTTAAGGTGACACTTAATATTCAACTTAATATTTGTTGATATTAGTTTTTATCTTTTATGATAATTTATTTTACCTCATGTGACCTAGCTAAATTTTGTTATTCAGTGTATACCTTTGCGACGATTACTGACACACTTAGTATTTTTTTCCCTTATTAATATTTTCACGAAAATGCAAATTAAAAACAACTCATCATAATTTTTTATGGTTTTATTAGTTTATTATCATATTCATTTTTTTAACAATCATAAATACATGTACACTGATATGGAACATAGGGAGTGCCAGGTGAATCACAGCTTCCACGCCCATTAAACTTATTTTTGCAATCATCTTTACAACGATCAGCTCCATCACATTCCCATCCCTTTATGCACTTTTCAGCTTCTACTTTCATCTTCGTCTCACCTTTTCATACACATTATGCAATCACCATAGAACTATTTTAAAAATACAGATATATAAAAGCAATTTCAATCTTACAGTTTACTAATAAAAATAATTATTCTTACCGAACGAGGTGAGCACCAAAAGCGAAAGAAAGAGGCATAGTGCAAGTTTAGCCATCTATTTCTCCGCAACAACAACAAAATGATAATACTTGTGTTTTTTTTGGTTGACTCTTGATTACCTTGGTCTTTCAAGTTTGTTATTTTGTATTTATAAGATGATATTGGATATATATAGATAAGTTTTTATATTTTTTGTATGTGCAGAAAAATAAAGAAAAAGTGAATTTATTTAGATACCTTCTATATATGCGATATAAGAATCAATGGATACAAATACATTATTGATTTCCCTTATATACTTTCAATGAAATATTTATAAATTTTCCATATATATTTTCTAATCAAGTAATTATTAATTTCTCTACTTTTATATAAGAAAAATGGTGTGGGAGCCATTGGTCCAAATCAAACGTTTCAGTTACTCTTTCATCACATCAAATTTCAATCTTACGGGTTAACTGGCGTGAGAACACCTATTAGAACCGTTAGATCAATTTACTAACATCCAATGGCTGTAAAAGTCAGGACAATATTGTAATTGTACCTAAAATAGAAAAGGTTCCTATTATCTTAAAAAACTGAATTGACGCCGCCGAAATCCCTAAATCCCTAAAACTCTCTCTCTCTCTGTTCCTTCAATTGACGCCGCCGATGTCGTCGCCTGGTCGGAAGAAGAAAGCAAGTGGAGGGGCTGCTGGTCGGCGAGGGGGGTCGGCCGGAAACTGTGCGGAGGAGGGGGGCCCGACGGTGGAAGCCGACATCGGTGTTGCTTCGGAAACCGACGGCGGAAGCCGACCTCGTCGTCTCATGGCGGCGGAAGGTGACATAGGCGATGGAGGCAGACGCCGGACGATGATAGCGAGCGGGACAGCTACTGGGCGGCGAGGAGGAGCGGCCATCGATTCTACCCGTGGAAAGCGCCGTTCGAGTTCATCGGCGGAAGTTTTGCCAACTGTTCGGGAGCTTTCTTCTGACGACGATTTCCAGGTTGTTCTTTTCGGCATGTTCTGTTTTGATTTTTCTCGTACAAACTGTTGGGCGAATCGATTTACAACGGTACCTAGTGTTGTTCCGTTTCGATTTCATTGGTACCTAGTGTTGTTCCGTTATGATTTACAGCGGTACCTAGTGTTGTTCCGAATCGATATACCTTGGTACCGAGTGTTGTTCCGTTCCAATTTTATGGGTACATAGTATTGTTATGTGTTTCATTTTTGAGCATGATTTATGGTTTATGTGTTTGTGGGGTTAGAAATCCAGGTTCTGTTTTAATTACTTATTTACTTGGAATCAAGAGTGCAACCTAGCAATCTATTGAAATTGATACTCTGCATAAGCTGATCTTTTGTAGCAATGATAATATGATGATAATAGCAACGGTACCTTATCTGCTTCATCCATACATTGATCAACTTTTTGATTCCAATCATATCATCATCCTTCTCTCAAACAAGCTCTTTTTTCAAATTAACAACATAATCATCATTCTCTTTAACCTGTCTAATATATGAAATTTTGTGTTCATTTATAGAGATATGACAAACAAGAGAGAAACAAGAGGCAAAAGGGGGAGGTTGACCATGAACATGTTTCCCTCGAAGATAAGGTAAATGTTATATTCCGATTCGAATAACAGGGAATGCGCAGCTCACAGGGATTGTCCTGATACATGTTATAGTTCCGATTCGAATAACCTGGTACATAGTATTATCCCATTTTGATGTAACCGGTACATAATATTGTTCCATTTTGATTTACTTGGTACATAGTATTGTTCCGGTCAAGTATTTACCTGGTACATAGCATTTCAAATCAAGATTGTCAATTTATGGGTGCGGATGGAGGGTAGTCGTTCGCATTTAGACAGATGAGGGTATGTGGTACTTTGACTCAATATTGAACGGTTCTGTGAATTAGATGGTGGGATATTCTGTTAATTTTCAGTCGTGTATAATTGCTGCTCTGAAAGATTAATGTTTGTGACGATTTCTCACCATTTGTGACGTTAGGCATTACAGCCTATTTGTTGTTAACAGACGTGACAAACAATATGAATTCCTGGACAGCAAATATCCTAGAGATTTGGAGGTCAAATGGCGCCCAACAGCAGGCAGAGTGTTTCAATATGCAACATCCTACTTTCGTAACTGTGTGGTGAGTCGGATTTTGGGGAGTACATATGGGTTGTTCATGAGGGTGTGCGCCAAAAACAAGGAAGTCAAGACTGTGGAATTTTCCTACTTAATTGGGCTGAGGTATGGGAGGGAAAGGTGGAGGACTACATGCTTCATGAGTGGAATGATAAAGACTACTGTAAAAATCGCCGCGACGACATATGTCTTGCTTTGCTCAATTCAAATGACAACAACTTGTTCTCTGAAGTGAATGAAGCAGCTACAAAAATGGAACCATGGAATGGTGTGACTTGCTAGTGTGTTGGGTTAGATAGCTAGGGATATTTTGAAGAATGGCTTGATTTTGTTGTTGTTTCCTAGAATTTATTTGTTTTCTGACAAGTTTCTTGGATAGTGGCCAACTTTGATAGTTTATTTTGGTGTAGAGATTTGAGGTTGGAATATTTTGACAACTTATCTCATTAATCTGAGACAAGTGCTAGATGTTTTCTTGATTTGAGTTTGGTGAAAACATTGGATTGCTTAGGGTGTAAGTGGTTGTATGGAAACATATGCAGGTTATATATTTGTGTTCCAGTTTATTTGTTTCGGTACCTAATTGTGTTCCTATTTAAACCGTGTTTCATTAGCTGGTACCTGAAATCTTATCTTAGGTACATAAGTTGGTACCTAATTTTAATTTCAGGTACATAAGCGGGTACCTGAAAATCCGAATTCAGGAACATATAGTGTTGTTCCTTCTAACACAATGTCGATTAAGTCTACAGCCGCCGAAAATAAAAACCCGACGTCGATATTTTTTTTTAAAGGAAAACTGCCATGATGATGAATTGCTTCAGGAAAAGGAAGTTGAATTCTTTTCACTCATTGATTCCTACTTTTTAGTTAGGATTAGTCTTTTAATATATTATTTTATTCAATGATTTAAATACTTAAATTAATATTAATAGGGAAATTTACATAGATTCCTATGAGCTTGTAGCCATTAGATTATATTAGGAGAATGAATGGTAGAGATTGGTGTTCTCATGGTGAGAACAAAATATGTGTTCTCATACAAGATTTTCTGTCAATCTAACTCTTGGTTACTCACAAAATCTTCAAGATCCAAAAGATTAAATTCATAAGTGAAAAAAAAATTATAAATTATGTTAATTATATTTTTTTTGAAGCCGCCAACAATACCAGCCACCAGAACAAGAACTTCGGCGTCACTGAAAATTAGATCACTAGAGCACCAATTTGGAATAATTTCTTGCTATTGAACTATCGTTGTCAGATATATGTTCTGGTATTTACTTTTCCAACAATGATTTGTACACAATTTTTTCGACGACATTTTATACATTTGTTTTGAAAACAAATTGTACATGCATTTTTGGCGATGTCTTGTACACGCTTTGTAAATTTACACAATATGTATGTGTGTATATATTTTGTACTCCTGTACAGATGCCTATGTACACTCTCCTTGTACATGAGTACAATACACGTATATAGAGTTCCTTTTGTACTGCTTTTTTCACATAATTTTCATATTTGGATTATTATGATTATCTATTATGAATATACATTGCTTTCTCCTATACAATGTATATTCATAATACAAAGTATAAAAATATTTTTCAATTAATAAGACGTGACAGTCATGTCACATGCCACATATGAATTTGGATATAGTCAGCTAACTCCGTCTGGCCACGTAGGATGATTTTGTGCGAAAACTAACTACATGCCAATTTCGAAAATGGGCTCAGAAGCTCATGTCATTCTTGAAATTCGGCAAACAGTATGTATAGAGTCGTAATAAGCCTAACCGTGATATTAGGCCATAAAACAATTACTCGCTAGAAATCGGACCGAACAAACAAATCAAACCAAAGAATAGAGCAGAGTAGTAAAGTCTAAAACCCTTGTTGTTGCTAAACCATGACCTCAATCTCGTCTGCACATCTCAATTCATGGCACCATTACCATTACCAGCCTCTTTCTTCAAGATCCTCAACTCTACCAAAACCTTCCCAGCAAGTCTTGTTTCGATAAGAAGTTTACGCGTCGGAGCTACGAGAGCCGGTAGTGAACTGTTTTCGAGAATCAGCCCTTTAGGAGACCCGGCTACCAGCTTAGCTCCACTTCTTGATCAATGGGTTGAAGAAGGTAAACAAATCAAGTATTTCGACCTTCAGAGAATTGTCAGACAGCTCCGCTCCTGCAAACGCTACAGCCAAGCTCTTGAGGTTAGTGTGCTCACTGGTTTTGTTATATCCCCGTTCAGTTGCTCGGTAGCCTACAGAAAAATCTATGTCAACTGTCAAGTCTCTGTTTCACTTTAACTAAATTGATGGTTTTCGTCTTTCTAATGTGCAATTTGAAGGTATCAGAGTGGATTTTACAGAAAGGGCTTGGCACATTTCGGATGTCTGACCGAGCAGTTCAGTTGGATCTAATAGGTAGAGTTAGGGGGCTCGAATCTGCTGAGACTTACTTCACTAACTTGGATGACAGGGAAAAAGTTGATAAACTCCATGGATCTCTTCTAAATTGTTTCGTTAGAGAAGGTCTAGTTGCAAAGTCAGTCTCTCAATGGGAGAATATGAAGGAGCTTGGTTTTGCTTTTAGTACCATTAATTATAATGACATGATGACCCTTTACATCAAAACTGGCATGCCGGAGAAGGTCCCTGGGTTACTGTCAGAAATGAAGGAGAATGGCATCTCCCCGGATTGTGTCAGTTACCGGATTTGCATGAACGCTTATGCTGCAACATCTCAGCTTGATAACGTCGAGAAGATGTTGAAAGAAATGGAGGAGCAGCCTCACATTACCATGGATTGGCTGACTTATGCCAGCGTAGCTAGTATTTACATAAAAGCTGGTTCAGAAGATGCAGCACTCAACTACTTGAAGAGATGTGAAACCAAATTGAACGATGATACAAATGGCTTCAACCATTTGATTTCCCTCTATGCTACACTTGGGAATAAAGATGAGGTTTTGAGGCTGTGGAGCGTCGCTAAAGTCAAGTGTAGGAAACTATTCAACAGGGGTTATGTTACTGTGCTGGGTTCTTTAGTCAAGCTGGGAGATTTTGAAGCAGCTGGAAAGTTGCTGGAGGAGTGGCATTCGTCGTGTGAATTCTACGATTTCCGTGTTCCTAATACACTCTTAATTGGGTATTGCCAGAAGGGGCTAGTTGAAAAGGCCGAGATAATGCTGCATGACATGATCGGAGGGGGTAGGGCTGCAATTCCCAACAGCTGGGCTATCATTGCTGCTGGGTATGTGGAGAAGCAGAACATGGAGAAAGCTTTTGATGCCATGACAGAAGCTCTAGCAGTTCATGAAAACAACAAAGGATGGAGACCGAAACCTCAACTGATATCAAGCGTGTTGAGGTGGGCTGGTGAGAATGCAGATGTTGATAAAGTGGAAACATTTGTAAGTAGGTTGCAAAGTAAGATTCCAAAGGCTGTAGAAATGTATAACGCACTTCTCAAAGTTAATATGAGGAATGGGAAAGAAGTGGATAGGATTTTACAGAGCATGAAGGCTGATGAAATTGATGCAGATGAGGAGACGAACGAAATTCTAAACTTGAAGTCTGCTATTTGAACGAGGTACTACACTAAAGTTTAATGGAGGTTGTGCTTGATTTGAATGATTATTTGTGCTTGGGCTGCTCAGTTTTCCTCTGTTATTTTGTGTATTGTTGTATGAGTTTTGGTTTCTGTTTATAGAGGTTATGCTTGACTGGAGTGTTCATTAAATTGTTCTTCTATTTTTGTTCCATAACACCTTAAACTCCATGGACAGATTATGTCGTGTATTTGGTGTGAAATCTGATGTTTGAAGAGGTTGTGGCATTGACATTACTGTTTTCTGTCATTCAGGAGTATGTAGAACCATTTGATTACATGGAAAACAGATCCTGAAAACATAAATGACATGAAACAATTCATAATACTTGTTGTCATTGGGGGTTGCTCTTATACAGGTTTGTTTAGAGCTGTTTAGCTTCATAGTTGTTCTTGTTGCAAAATGACATGAATCACTGCCTAACGTCTGGTGTTCAATTGGGTTTGGCTGCCCGACTGTTTATGCAGGTTTTATTCCCGGTTGGGTAAGGTGTCTGTGATGGTTCATGGGTGCGTGCGTGGGGCCTGGCTTTAGTCGTCGTATGTGGTTACAAGTACATTGTCCGTGAAGCAGATAACCTCATCAAGCGCTACTCATAAGACAAGTAAATCTGGGCTGCTGCGGTGTCTCTCTACTTGGACATCATTAATATGTTGGTCTCATTATGCACCATCTTGAAGGTTGCTGATTTGTGAAAGATTGAATATTTGTTTTTTTGTTGGTCCAAATCATTATTGTAGTTAAATCTTTGTGAGACATGTCAAATTTAGGGTGATTAGGTCTCCCATTTGTTTGACTTTTGTACAAAATCATCATATACCTATTAAAAAAGACCAAATACACAAATCTTGTCAAACCTTTTCGGTTTATGTCAGATCTAACCACTTCTATTTTAGGGACACTAAATACACCAAACCTTTTTGTTCCAGCCTTGTCGCCTGGCCCAATAATGGAAGCCCAAGCTGTTGGTCCTCCGGGAGTGGTGTACCTCGTAAGTAACGTGGGGGGAAGTTAGTTCAAGGAAAAGGGGAGGCGATCAGTTTAAGGAATGGGAGGGAGGGAGGCGAGTAACGTACCGCGGAGCGTTTGTCCGCTGGGTCCAAGTGTTGTCCTCCGGTTAATAGGGTGTACGGGGGTATTTATAGTACCCCTGCCTTGGTCGCCAAGGCTGAATCTTCGCCACTCGTTTGTAGCCCCCGTAGGATGTTGACACGTGTCTGCTCTGTCTTGGAACACTAAGTGTCGCCAAGTAACCCTAGGAGGCCGCCGAGCTGGGCCGTCGCTTTGGGCCTTACTCCACTTCCTGGGCCTGCCTGTTCGGCCCATCTGATTTACCGCCTAAATCCGGACCTCCAGCCCTAGCCGCTGTGTTCGGGCTGCCGTGTGGGCCGCCTCATGGGCCGCCGTGTGGGCCTTTGGACCTCGTCGGGCCGGGCCCATCAATTGCCCCAAGCCCTTAGTCGAGCTTTGCTTGGCTGAGGGCTTACTTATAACTCGGATCGCTTGTCTTGTGATCGCCGTAGGAGGGCCCATCAATTGCCCCCGAGCCCTTAGTCGAGCTTTGCTTGGCTGAGGGCTTTTGATCGCCTATGTTGTGTCGCTTTATCGCTTTGCTGTCCTATCGCCTTGTTGCTTTGTTGTTTTGCCGCTTTGGTGTCTTGGTTCTTATCGTCTTATCTCTTTTGTCGCTGCTTTCTATCGCGCCCCTTCTTTCCAGTTTTTCATGCACCTCTCTACCGCTCAGGGTATTATGGTCTTTTACTCCCTACCTTGCTGGAGAAGTTGGGGAAATCAGGGTATTTCAGTAATTGCCCAGAAAGCCCTCATTACCTTATCCCTTCAGACGTCACCTCACCGCGCGTGCCCCCAATGAAACGTCGCGACGGCTCAACTTCCCGCCAACACGCCCTTTTAACCGCACGTGTGCCTCACTCATTCACCGCGACGGTTCCACTCCCGCTCACTGCACTCCTATATAAACCCATTCTTACCGTCTTCCTCCATTTTTTACTCTTTCTCTGCCACCTTGCCTCTCTGTTTTTACAGTCTGCTCGCCTCCACTGCTTCTTCCTTCCTCCGCCGATCAGAAAACGCTTCATTTTTCCTTCTTCGATCACCGGAAAACGTTCATCTCTCTTTACCATTTTTCAGATGTCTGGAGCTCCCCGACGCCCACCCGGTACGTGACTCCTCCCTTCTTTCTCACTCTCATTGCCGTCCTGTCGTGTGTTTCCTTCTCTTTTCTGCATCTTGATATTTTTCTTAAACCATGGATTCCGATTCCGATAGCCAAAACCAAAGTCATTCCTACTCCGCGGGTACCGACTCTTCACCCTCTCCTTCATCCCCTCCTTCAACTTCCAGCCAGTCTCCTGAACCAGTGTCCTTAAATCCTCCATCTATGGCCGAAACCTCGTCTGCCCAAATTTCCGACGTAGCAGAGGAGAATTTTGATGAATCTCCTGCCCTGCCTTTTTGGGGTCCCCACAAAAAAGGATTCGAGCGGGCCCGTCATGGGGTCGAGATTGATCCTGAGGCGACTAGAGTCACCGGCTCCTACTCCATTGGCAACTGGCGGTCTATGTGGGGAAGAGCTACTTGTGACGAGCGCACGGTCATCGGCCCGGCCTACTTTCCTTCAGGGTCGGTGGAGAAGATCGCCCGCGTTCTTCCATTCGCCATGCTGCTGTCTACATGGGAATTCGCCGTGGCCTCTCGGCTTTCCACTATTGGCAATTGCCCGCCAGGGTGGCACGGCGTCTGGACCGAGGCCTTCACCAATGGCCTTCGCCTTCCGCCATCATCGTTCACGGTCGCCCTGCTTGGGTGCTTTGGCGCTTCTCTTGGCGCCTTTAACGTCGGGTGTTGGGCTACAGCCTCTGCTTTTGAATGCAGCTGCGTGACTAAGAAGATCGCCCCCACTCTGCGGTTGTTTCAATTAATTCATTATGCCAAACACACCTCTAATGGCATCAGTTTCGTTCGCCGAGCTGATCTTACTCAAAAGGGCACTTACTCATCCCCGAAACCTCGCCCTACATGGTACCATTCGTTTTTCTACTTCCGCCCCAGCGACACGGATCACCATTGGGCTTCGCTGCTCCCCTCATCCTGGTCTTCTGGTGACGTGAGTTCTTTCAACGCCGAGCTTGATCCTACTCCTGATGAAATACTCCTACGTCGCCAGATCCTTCTTGATTGCCATCACTTATCGACCACTTCTGGCCTGCGGACTGCCCAGGCGGGGATACGAGGAGGTATACTTTATGTCTTAGGCGGTGCTGATTGTTTTCCTCCCTTCCTAGCTGTCGCCGTTCATCTTGCGTAATTGAGTCGTCGTAGCCAAACCCTTAGGAATGTATAACCTTTACATTATCGCCTTTTTGTGCTCTCTTCTCTTTCCTTTTTTTATACTAATCTTTGGATGTACTTTTTCTAGGCGCCGTAAGCCTCGCTGGGTGCCTCCTTAGTACCACCGCGCGTGGTCCTGTCGCCGAGACTCGTCCCAGCCGCTCTGAGGCTGCCCCCGTCGCCCCTGCTTCTGCCCAACCTTCGCCTGACAAATCTAAGGGGAAGAGGAAGGCGGCTGAGACGGATGAAAGCCTCCTTTCTTCAAAGAGGAAGAAAAAAGCTGGGGTTTCCAAGCCGAGGAGAAAGGCAGGTGAGGGCTCCAGCAATCCACCGCCGCCGCCCCCACCAGTGATAGAGGTGGAGGATGTCGATGCTGAGACTGAAACTCCCCTCCGCCGCTCTCGTCGCCAATCACCTCCGGCAAATGACAATCCTTCTGCGGGGGAGCCCTTAGAGCATCCTGCTGACGAGAACGTCATCTCATATGATGACTCCTATCTTCCTGACGAACCTATTCCTCTTCCCCGGGATCCGGAGCATCCCGAGTCTGCGCCGGCTGCGGAGCTTGATCTTCGTCCCACCGAGCCTGCTCGCGACCACTCTCGCCCGCCTCCTGTCAACACCGACCGTGCCCGCCGGGCCGGCTGGACAGAGCGAGCTAACACTCTCTTCGATCGCCCTGCTCCTGCTGGTCGCGAGGGCGAGGGTCCCTTTCGCCTTCCCTACTTCGCTGTCGTTCATCCGGTGGCATCCCACATATCGCCCCGGATGGCGAGTAATATCACGGAGGAGTTCTCTCGAGGTGTCTACGAGGGGGTGACCGCTCCTGGTGAGGGCTCGGAGATTTCGGACCTGCATGGGGCAACTTCCTGCCGCCTCCTTCAGGTACTTATGGAATGCGTCATTTATTTGCTTTGTCCTGTTACCTTAGCTCTGCTCGCTGCTTCTTACCCCTTACATTTGTTTTGCTGCCTAGGCCGTGGCCGAGCTCGGCGATCTTTCCTTTGCATGTAAACACATGCAGGAGGAGAATCGGAAGCTGAAGGAGGATGTTGAGAATCTGCGCTCTTTGCGCATGGATCTCACCCGTTATCATAACGAGGAGAAGGTATTTACTCATCTGCCTCTTCTTTCTCCCCTTTTATATATACTGTTTCCCGGCTTGTCACCTTACGATCCTTGCTAAACCCGCACGTTGTTGTTTTTTTTTTATCTTAGCGACGGGCAGACGCAGCGACCTCTGCTGCTGAGTCTCTGAAGGAAAGCCTGGCTGAGGCGACTGGGCGGATCTCCCAGATGGAGGGCGTCCAGGAGGACTTGCAATCTGCTAATAAGCACATTGTCGCCCTTGAAGCCGAGTTGGATGAGGCTCGTGTCAAGGTTGCTCAGGTGGAGGAGATAGCCGCCGAAAGGGACAGAGCTAAAGAGCTGCTTAATGACTCTCTGGCGGCTGAATCGGCGGCGGATCGTGATCTTGCTGCTGCCAAGGCTCAGTATGATGAGACTGTGGCTTATTACACTCATGCTCTCGGCGAGAGTATGCGTGTGGTAATGCGCAGCTGTCGTAATGAGTTCTACGAGCTGTTTCCCAACAAGGGCTGGCCGGGGCGAAAAATGGTTCGAGCTGTCCTCCGAGGTCTCAATCGCTATAACTTTGGGGTTCCCGACCTTCCCGATGCCGAGGAGGAGACTTATTTTCGAGATGCTGCTCGCTTGGAGCGGAGATAGTGGCGGCAGATGCTGAATATGTGGCGGCCACTCACCGCAGCCGTGGCCTGCCTGATCTGAATCTCGATGGATCAGAGGTTCAGCCGCCATCATCTGATCAAGCCCCCTCGACCAGCGGCAAAGACTTCAATTCCGCCGCTGACCCTTCCAAAGCTGGCGAGAAGGGCTCCGGCGCTAAAGACCCATGATCCCGCTTTCAACCTGTTGTTATTATTGCTATCTTTTCAGACAATCATCATGTTTCTGCGTGCTGTTGCTGTTTTCCTCTCTTTCTCCTTCTCTTTTTTGTAAAAACTGCTTTATTAAACTCTTCCTCGCGAATTTTCAATCTTTGGTCTTTTATCTTATTACACCTCTCTTGATCGCTTTGCTTCTTTTCATCATTAACTAGATGTTATACCGATAGCTTTGATGCCCTTATGTCTTACACAGTGATTTGTTAATGCCCGTAGGTCTTACATAGCGATCCCAATGCCCTTAGGTCTTACATAGTGATTTGTTAATGCCCGTAGGTCTTACATAGCGATCCCAATGCCCTTAGGTCTTACATGATAAATTTGATGCCCTTAGGTCTTACACATTGATTTGTTAATGCCCGTAGGTCTTACATAGCGATCCCAATGCCCTTAGGTCTTACATAGTGATTTGTTAATGCCCGTAGGTCTTACATAGCGATCCCAATGCCCTTAGGTCTTACATGATAAATTTGATGCCCTTAGGTCTTACACAGTGATTTGTTAATGCCCGTAGGTTTTACATAGCGATCCCAATGCCCTTAGGTCTTACATGATAAATTTGATGCCCTTAGGTCTTACACAGCGATTTGTTAATGCCCGTAGGTCTTACATAGCGATCCCAATGCCCTTAGGTCTTACATGATAAATTTGATGGCGCGAAGACATATATTAGATCCAATCATTAGGGCCCTTAGTTGCCTTAAAAACTAGCCTCGGTTACAAGTGTCTTTTTAATCATAATATCGCCTGAGATGCATGGAGTTCCAAGTTTTGGGGATCTTTGCTCCATCTAACTCTGCTAGTTTGAAGGTGTTGGCCCCTACCACTCGCCGTACTCTGTATGGGCCTTCCCATCCGGGGTTGAGCTTGGCCGCCCCGACCGCCGGCCTGAAGATCTTTCGCAGCACTAAGTCATTGAGCGCGATGTGATGTGGTCGGAGCTTTAAATTGTACCGCCTGGCTAACTGCTCCTTTTCAGCGATCAGTCGCATCTGTGCCTTTTCTCTTTTTTCCTCAATCATATCTACGTTAAGCATCAATTCTTGTTCGTTGACCTCATCCCTGTATTCCTGTATTCGGATAGATGGGATTGAGATTTCTACCGGAAGGACCGCCTCAGTCCCGTACGTCAATGTGTAGGGAGTCTCCCCTGTCGCCGTTTTATAAGCCGTACGGTGAGCCCATAGTACATGATCAAGCTCCTCGACCCATACGCCCTTACAACCATCCACTCTTTTCTTTAAACCCTGTAAGATAAGCTTATTAGCCGCCTCCGCCTGTCCATTAGCTTGTGGGTAAGCGACCGAGGCGAATCTCAGATTTATCTTCAGGTCATCACAAAACTCTTTAAAGACCTGCGAGTCAAACTGAGTTCCATGGTCACATATAATACTTTCTGGTATACCAAATCTGGTGACGATACTTTTAAATGCAAACTTCTGTATCTGCTTGGCGGTGATACTTGCCACCGCTTCCGCCTCAACCCACTTGGTGAAATAATCGACAGCTACGATGAGGAATTTCCTTTTCCCTGTGGCCTCCAGAAATGGGCCTAGGATATCCATCCCCCACCTCGCAAATGGCCACGGACTGACATTCGCCTGGAGCGCTGTTGCTGGCAACTTGTGGTAACTTGCAAATTCCTGACATTTGTGGCATTTCTTCACCAGATCGCCAGCCTCCTTTCTCATTGTTGGCCAATAGAAGCCCTGGTATATTAAGTTCCTTTCCAAACTTCTTGTTCCCAAGTGAGTACCACATACTCCTGAATGTACTTCCTCTAGCGCCCAAGCTGCATCCTCCTCTCCCAGGCATCGCAAGTATGGACTCGTAGCTGATTTTCAATACAGCTCTCCCCCTATTATAGTACACCTTCCTGCTTTTCGCCGGAGCTTCGTCGCCTCCAACGGATCGCTTGGTACAGTGTCGTCATCCAAGTATTGAATAATAGGCGTTCGCCAGTCGCTTTTCCCAATTCCGTTAATCATGTGAAAACACTGCTTCATCCTTGTTTCCTTTTCCACTGTAACCATTCGCCCTTCTTCAAAATCTGTCGCCGTTGCTAGTTTCGATAATGCATCCGCGTTTCAATTCTCCTCCCTAGCAATCTGGGATATAACCACCTTTTTGAATTCCGATATAAGCAGTTTTACCTCATCAAAATAAGGGAGGAGTGACTCCTCCTTTACCTCAAAGCTTCCATTAACTTGGTTGACTACTATCGCCGAGTCTGAGAAAACTTTGATGTTAGTAACCCCCATACTCTTGGCGATTCGTAAGCCAGCCTCCAATGCCCCATACTCAGCTGCATTGTTGGTTCGATTAGTTGCGAATCGCAATGCAACCTCGTGGAGGATCCCACCAGGAGACCTTAGGACTATCCCCGCGCCTGATCCTCCTTTACTCGAGGCCCCATCTGTAAATAACGTCCACTCATCGCCTTCCTCGTTATCTTCTTGTACCGCCCCTTCGACTACAAAGTCCGCAAGGACTTGAGCCTTGATCGCCGTTCGCGGTTGGTACCGAATGTCATACTCGCTTAGCTCGATCGCCCACTTAGCTAATCGCCCTGCCATGCTCATAGATCTTAACGCATTCTTAATCGGAAGATTCGTGAGCACATGTATTGTGTGTGCCTGAAAATATGGTCGCAACTTTCTGGCCGCGCAGACCACAGCGTATGCCATTTTTTCTATCGCCGGGTACCTTGTTTCAGCATCGACCAAGGTATTACTTGTATAAAAAATAGGGTGTTCGGCTTTGTCCTCTCTTCGAACTAAGACCGCACTAACTGCCTTTGGAGAGATCGCAATATAGAGAAATAAATCTTCATTTGACTTTGGAGATGCAAGTACAGGAGGGGTAATTAAAAATTGCTTCAGCTCTTCAAAAGCCTTGTTACATTTGTCATTCCATGCAAACTTTGATGCATTCTTTAAAGTCGCAAAGAACGGAGCGCAGCGGTCGGTGATCCTGGGAATGAATCGATTGATTACCGTCAGTCTTCCAGATAGAACCTGAACCTCCTTCACAGTCTTTGGAGGGGCCATCGCTGTAATCGCCGTGATCTGCGCTGGATTAGCTTCAATTCCTCTCCTGGTTATGAGATATCCCAGGAACTTTCCTGATGTTGCCCCGAACACACACTTCAAAGGGTTCAACCTGAGCGAATACTCCTGCAGTGTATTGAAGGTTTCCCTTAAGTCGCCAAGATGGTCATCAGATCTCTTACTTTTGACCAGCAGGTCATCCACATACGCCTCCAAGTTTCGGCCGAGCTGCTTGACAAAGACTTTGTCGATCATTCTCTGGTAAGTCGCGCCAGCATTCTTGAGCCCGAATGGCATCACTCGATAGCAGTAGTTCGCCGTGGGTGTCATGAAAGCCGTTTTTTCTTGATCTTGCTTGCTTAAAGGTATTTGATGATATCCTGAGAACATATCCAGAAAGGACAGCATTTCATTGTCCGCCGTTGCGTCTACCAGCTGCTCTATGTTGGGCAAGGGGTACGGATCCTTGGGGCAAGCATCGTTAAGGTTGGTGAAGTCGACACACATTCGCCATGCTCTTGACGATTTCTTGACAAGAACTACATTAGCCAACCACTCAGGATACTGTACCTCTTTGATAAACCCTGCCTTCAAAAGTTTTTCCACTTCATTTGCCACCGCTTGCTGCCTTTCTCTGCAGATGTTCCGCCGCTTTTGCTGGACTGGGCGACTCCCGGGTTCGATCGCTAGAGAGTGTTTGATGATGTCTGGAGCAATTCCTGGCATGTCACTTGGTGACCATGCGAACAGGTGCGAGAACTCTCGGAGCAACTTGACCAACTCCTGTTTCTTGTTATCGCTCAGGTAGGACGAAACTCAAACTGTCTTATTTTCATCTTCTTCGAACAGCGGTATTGGGACGTCCGATTCTGCTGGTACGACTCTTTCTCCCTCATTCTCCGCCTCCAAGCTTATGGTGAGGCACGTGCTTTTAGTCGCCGCCCTGTAACACCTTCTAGCGATGTCCGGGTGTCCCCAGGCAAAACCTATCCCTTCATTAGTAGCGAACTTCAGTACTTGGTGCACTGGGGAGGAGATTGCTTGGAAGGCGGCGAGTGCAGGTCGCCCTAGGATCATGTTGTACGTGGATTGACAATCCATGACATGGAAGTCGATGGATCGGGTGACCTGCAAGTCTCCATCCCTAATGGTTATCGCCATCGTGGCTATCCCCTTGATGGGAACTGTGTGTCCTGAAAATCCTGAGATGGTAGTTTTTGTCTGCCTGAGCAAGCTAGCTGGCAGGTTCATCTTTTTGTACAGCTCCCAGAAAATAATGTCCGCAGATCTCCCTTCGTCAACCATCACTCGCTCCACTCAGCTATTGTGTGTGATTACTTGAATCACCATCGCTTCCAAACTTGGGCCTCCTACCCTGGCCATGTCTTCTTCCGAGAATCCCAACGTTGGGCGACTGACTTGGTCTATCATCATCACCTCCTTTGTTTCCTCCTTTCTGACTTTCTTTGTCGGGCAACTTTCCCCACCGAAAATGGTTTGATAAACGTGGTTTACCTCAGGTCGAGGCTTTTTCTTGCTATCTTCATTGTCCATAGGCTCCTTAAGTCGGGCGAAGACATCACCCTTCTTGTCTTGTGATTCTCCTTGTCCACGGCGATCATCTTCTTGCGGCTTGTTTTTCCGCTTTGAGCTGACAATGAAATCCCTGAGACGTCCTTCGTTTATCCACCTTTTGATTTCATTTTTCAATTCCCTGCAGTCTTCAGTGGTATGCCCATGAGAGTAATGGAAATCGCAAAACTTTTGGCGACTTCGCTGATCCGCCGGAGTGAACATTGGCCCCGGCCAGTTGATGGGATGTCCCTTATGCTGCATATACAGCAGAATCTTTCTTCGCGATTCTGAGAGGGGTGTATAATCTGCCCTCTCCTCTTGGTATCCTCTCTCCTGATAACCCCTTTGCTCTCCAGGGTATCCTCTCTCTTGGTAACGCCTTTGCTCCCCTGGGCGATATTTCCCGTATGGCCGTGTCTCGGAGGGTTTCCCTTTGGCCTGCTTGTTCCCTGTAACGGGCTTTTCTTCCATCTTCGCCGCTCCACCGACAGGCTCTGCTAACAGTTCCTCAATCAAAATAATTTTGTGTACTCTGGTTTCCAAGTCGGACAGCGACTTCGGAGCCACCTGCAGCAGCGACTCCTGCAGCCTGCCGTTATGAGTCGACTGGAATAAACTTGCCGCAGCGATTTCATGATCTACCCTCTTGATGGATTGGACGACCCCAGTCCATTCATCAAAGAACTCCTTCAGCGACTGGTTCGGCTTTTGCCTCAGGCTCACCAGTGCTTGCAACGGGACCGTCCTTGTTTTCTTGCACTCATACTTCTGTGAGAAGATCCTCGCAAAGCCCTCCCACGATGTTATGATGCCCTCCGGTAGATTCATGTACCACTCCCTGGCTCGCCCTCCCAGTGTCGCCGGAAAAGCTCTGCAATATGCGGCGTCGCCAGCCTGCTGCATTTGAATGGCGATCTGGAAGGCTTGCAAGTGCTCGTCCGGGTCGCCAGTACCTACATACCTATCTAGGTTGGGCGGAACCAACCCCTTAGGTAGTGGCTCGGCGAGTATCGCCCTGGACAGAGGTTGGCGAACCGCCATCTGTGCGGGGGAGATTTGAGTAGCCGGGAGGAATTGCTGTAACACTTCCAAATGGGAGTCCTGTGGCGATTGCCTGTCCTGAGTGTTGGCCCTGAGAGCTTGAGCCTGCTGGGCGATCACCGTTTTCAACATCTGCGTGAGTTCAGCATTCTGTTGCTCAAGGGACCGAAATCGCTGCTCCAACAGCTCATAGGCATCGCCGGCCGGAATAGTACTCTGGGACTCCGAGTCGCCTTCGAATTCGCGCTCCATGTTTCTAGTGAGGTTTGGGTCTGCTCGAGAACCTGGGTTGACATGCTTGACAGGTGTTACTCCATCTCCTCTTTCGCCATCCTCGCCCATCAAAGTGGGAATCGCTGATGAAGCCATTCGCCTTGAAAAGTCGCCTGATCGCCCCCTATCTGGTGCGCCAATTGTTCCAGCCTTGTCGCCTGGCCCAATAATGGAAGCCCAAGCCTGTTGGTCCTCCGGGAGTGGTGTACCTCGTAAGTAACGTGGGGGAAGTTAGTTCAAGGAAAAGGGGAGGCGATCAGTTTAAGGAATGGGAGAGGGAGGCGAGTAACGTACCGCGGAGCGTTTGTCCGCTGGGTCCAAGTGTTGTCCTCCGGTTAATAGGGTGTACGGGGGTATTTATAGTACCCCTGCCTTGGTCGCCAAGGCTGAATCTTAGCCACTCGTTTGTAGCCCCAGTAGGATGTTGACACGTGTCTGCTCTGTCTTGGAACACTAAGTGTCGCCAAGTAACCCTAGGAGGCCGCCGAGCTGGGCCGTCGCTTTGGGCCTTACTCCACTTCCTGGGCCTGCCTGTTCGGCCCATCTGATTTACAGCCTAAATCCGGACCTCCAGCCCTAGCCGCTGTGTTCGGGCTGCCGTGTGGGCCGCCGTGTGGGCCTTTGGACCTCGTCGGGCCGGGCCCATCACTTTTATTTTCGTGTCAAATCTATCCAGTTGACCCATTTGACCGTTAACATTTTAACACCGTTAATGATGTGGCAAAAAAAGCTGACATAACATTCATTTGACCCGTCAAGTGCATGCCACATCAGCTACCACATCATATTATTAATTATAAAAATATGAAATAGAAATGTATACATAAAATCAATTAAATTAAATTAATTTAATTAGTATAATTATTAAATTAATTAGCTATAGCGGTTATGGAATAAAGTAATGAACTTCTCTCCCTCTTCGGTTCTTCCCCTCCCATTCTCGAAACTTCCACCGACCACCTCTACCGTTCGTTCTCTTCGGCGGCGCACCTTCACTGAACTGCCTCATCGACCATCACTATCTGAATCGTTACTTCTACTCGACGGTGGACCTTTGAATCTCCCTTCGTCACCTCCTCTAATCTGCCTCGCCCCAAAATTCTACCCAAACTTGCTCCTCCTATTCGCCTGGAAACCTTCTTTTCTATCGTCGTCGTCTCCCCTTCCTCTCCCTCTATCGCCGCCTCTCTCTCGATCAGAATCAGAGTCTTCGTCGCTAGTGAGCCAGCCCCGAATCGAGCACGTCCCCAAATCGCCATGGACGGACGGAGAAGTCGAGATTGGACGCGAATTTGAGCGGCGGCGAGAAAGTGAAACAGTGATGCAAAGAGATTTGAGTGGCGAATTTGAGCGGAGGCGAATCTCTGGAGTTACTTACGTTGAAGCGGAGCGGTAAGTATAACGATCTCGAGATTATAAACAGTGATGAGCTTCGGAAAGTAAAGTTGTTTTGGGGCTCAGAAGGATTTTTTCCCATAGTGGGGTGGTTTCAATTTTCAATTCCCAAAATAGGGTTGTTAGTGAGTCAATTCTCAAAGTAGGGTAAATTATACTGACTAGACATATAAATCGCCAAAACTTTAGGCGATCTTGTATAAAATAATTTATAAATACTGATCGTCATACATTGTGGCGATTTTTGTTTGGTGGGTGTCAGAACATTTTGCTATTTTATTTTATCATTTCTTTATTTCTTTTGTTCTTTTTTTCTTATCTTCCTTTTTTTCTTTGCGTTCATTTGACATTTTGTTATAATATATTATAATTATTTTAAATAAATTTTACAACATAGTATATAAAAACTATTTTATGATATGTATAAATATGATTATATGTGCGTGTTAGGGATGACAATACAGTTACGATTAAAGGTTAAAATTAATTAATCGATTGAATTTGATCGATTAGTGGTTAACTTAAAATTAAGTCAGTTAATTAATCAGTTAAGAATTTATAAGTTATTTTACCAAAATAAATTATAACCAACTTTATTCATATTTTATTCACAATTATGGTCATGTTGACCGAAATTTACATAACTGTAATCGACTCCCACCCCTAATAAGGTCAGTCAGTCGGTTAAAAAAATTACAAATCTCTTAGCCGTTAATCGACTCCCACCCATAATACGATAGGTTAATAACCGAAAGATGTTGGTCAGTCAGCCGGTTAAAAAAATTACAAACCTCTTAACCATTAATTGACCAACTTGGTGTTGGCTTGAACAGTTAACTGACCGACTTTGAACTATTACAGTAAAATAAAGTTTAAATTCTTAACCGATTGACTTCATTTTAAATTAACCACCAACCGATCAAATTCAGTCGATTGATTAATTTTAACCCTTAATCATAACCGTATTGTCAGCCCTAACTCGTATCCACGTATCACAACTTTCATATTTACATATATCATAAAATATATATTATGTTGTCAAATTTATTTTCAAAAATAATAATACATTACAACTAAATGTCAAATGAATGCAAAGAAATAAAAGGAAGGTAAGAAAGAAAGAAGGAACAAAAGAAGTAAAGAAATTATAAAAAAATAGCCAATGTTCTGACACCCACCAAACACAAATCGCCAGAGTTTATGGCGATCAACATTTATTAATTATTTTATACAAGATCGCCTAAAATTTTGGCGATTTATATGTCTAGTCAGCATAATTTACCCTACTTTGGGAATTGACTCATTGACGACCCTAATTTGGGAATTGAAAATTAAAACCGTCCTACTATTGGAAAAAATCCGGGCAGGGCCCAAATTGCCGAAGATATTCTTTGCCAGAAGAAAACAATGCAATGGGTTATAAAATCTCACGGAAATGTAAGAGAATTACCGTACTCTGGAAAATCTCTTGGAGACATGTCACCGAAATACTTCCTAAAGGAATCCACCATACTCTGTTGTAGATGATAAACAATCACCCCAAAGAAAACTTAAATATGTACACCGAATCTTTCAAGATAAAAGGGAATCCACTTGTGATAGCGAGTCTTGATGGAAAGTGTCCATATAACTCGTGTCCCGGGGCTGTTTTTGTGGATATGACCAGCAGGAGCATTGATGATGTTTTTGGATTGTTCTTCGATCAAAAAGAGGCTGTAAAAGTTCAAGAAGAAAGTGACAGCATTGTTGCTTCAAGCTAGCATTTCTCAGCTGCTTTGGGACACATTTGAAATCCTATTATCTGGAAATCAAGTAGAAGGGAAAAGAAGCAATGTCCAAATCGATCTGTCAACCGCACCTGATGAGAAAAGGAGTTTGTTGGCAGAAGCAGTAAGCACTCTAGATGTACTAAAACAACTCCATTCCATGGTAATTGATGTGAGGTTAGTTTCAGCACATGCATGGTTCTTCTCAATCTCCATTTACTTCTCTAAACTCATAAGCTCATACATGCACTTTGTTTCGTTTTGTTGTATTTCCCCTCTGCTAGTGGACTTGACAGCTCACATCATCGGGGAGCTTATCAAGAAGTTGCAGTCTAGAAGGCCAACAATAGACAAGTTGATACCAGTCGGACCAGCCAGATACAGAACACTGATGAAAATGGTAGTAATGCGGAAGAAGGAAAACGCGAAGGCGGAAAAAAAGTAGAAGAAGCGGAACGCGGAGTAGATCCTGCCGAGCTGAGACGGAAGGTGGGAAGGAGTAAAGGAGAAGAGGGAGGAGCAAAAGAGTAGTGGGCATAAGAAGAGAAACATCTTGACGAGCATACATTGCCGTCGATGTCGTGAAAGAGTGATGGCGTGGGAAGGGAGACGGTGGTAGTGGCGGCGGTGAAAGGAAAAACTAAAATAGGAAAAATTAGAGACAAGGGTTATTTTATTTTAATTAATTATTAATTTTCTTCAAATGGGATGACATGGCCAAATTTGCCACATCAGCCGATATATCAATTTGTAATTTTAAACTTCCGTTAACTTGGACGGAAAAGTTAACGGAAATTATGTAAGTGACAGAAACGGGTTTTTCAATAGGAGTGGCTAGAATTGACATAAATCAAAAAAGTTTAGCTAAATTTGTGTATTAGACCTTAAAAAACTAATGTACCCTACATGTTTCAAAATTGAACATATGCATCTTATTGTCATTCTTTTTGGTCAATTTGCCTTATCAGCTTTAATATTCCAACTCAAGTAGATTGTCCACTCGTTGGAGCCACTCTTTTGCGGGATCGCGCTCCCGTCAAGCTCTGAATAGTAGAATCCTTCGATAATACATTAATGGTAAGGCCATTGACGGGAACGATGTTAAGTATAGGGGTGGGCACTCATCCGCCTCGCACCGCACCGCACCGAACCGCAATTTTTTTTATCCGCACCGCACCGAACCGCATTACGAATAATACTTGGTGCGGTTTTATTTTCATGCTCGTAGTCTGCGGTTCGGTTGAGTCGTAACCGCAATTTGACGGTTCAAACCACAAACCGCAAATCATAATCAAAACCAATGATCAATGGGCTAAAGTTAGGATTTGAGCCCAAGCCCAACTGCCGCCGACTGTACTGTAGGGGTTCCAACGTTCCGCTCCGCTTCTCTCGAGTCGAGAGTCTCGATTGTAGGGGTGGGAACGACGACTTCCTCCTTCCTCCTCCGGCTTCCGCTTCTCTCCATCGCCGAGCGCTAGAAACCTCGCCGGAGCCACCGCCCCGCCGACCCGGATCCTGATTTTGCTTGTAGGGGTGAGTTGTTGTGAATTTATTCAGAGGGTGAGGTGCTGGGAGTACCGTCAGCATCCGTCTATTGTTCGTGTCACCCATCCCACTGTCCTGACAAGGCTAGGCGCTTGGGCTACAAGGCCAACCAGGTATATTCGATCCGGTTTCATCCTCCCTGAATGCTCACGATTTCAGTGTTTTAAGCTCGTCTAGGTTTTGTAGAAAAGTTGAGGCTAAGTATAGAAGTAATGCAATGTTATCATGCTGGTTTAGAGGCGTCCTGATGCATATTCACCTATCTTCTACTTTGGCGTTCAGAGGCGTCCTGGCACATTCTCTTCTTTCTGCAATCATTAGTTTTCCCTTTTTTTGTACTGATTTTAGGTGTTTCTGTATGACCCTAATCAGCTAGTCTTTCTGCCTTTAATATGCTGATTTTATGTGTCTAGTTGTGAGACACAGTGATTAACGCTTCATGAATTTGGTCTTAAGCCATATTCATGTTCTAGTTGTGTTACAATGAACTGATTAAGGCTTCATGAATCAGGCCTTAAGCCATATTCATGTTCTAGTTGTGAATTGTTTGTGAATTTAGTTCATGTTTCCGATTCTTATAGGTGTTTGATTGCAGATTGCTCAAATGGGTTCTCCATCTAACATTTCTATGTCTGTCACTGCAACGTCAACTCCAACACTGGCCTCTTTGTTAACACAAAAAGTATGTTCCTCATAATCAATCAAATGCTCTGCCATTTTACTTCCAACACAGATGGATCCTCCTTGTTTTTTACTTGCTACTCTTTGCCTTGTGGTATCTGATATGAAACTTGAGTCAAGTTCTGCCTTGCAACTGAGATCATTTGTCGGATTACTGATACTGAAAAATAAGATTCTCCATGTTAGATTGAACATCTGTATTTGTATATTCATTAGCTAGTTCATGCTATAAGTTGATAGCCATTTTCCCACTTCTAGTTTGTTGTCCTGTGTGTTTACCATATTCTGCTTCATGAATACCAATCCCTCCACTACTTCTGGGAAATAACAATCCCTTCACTACTTCATGTTCAATTTGTGTGTTTACCATTTTCTCATAACTTCTCATGCAAAACACATACACCATATTCATATCAATCCCTCCACTATCAATTTGTTCCCTCCATTAGATTCAACATTGGCACTTTGGTAACTTTGGTATCATGGCTGGCTTTATGTTAATTGTCTACTTATGGGGATTTTTATCTTAGTTGGTAAGGGTATCATGACTTTATGTTAGTTCGTAGCTTTGAATGTTCATACTTGCTTGGTTTTGATGAGTTTTAGACTTGAATTGGTTTCTATAAACTGCTGGGTTTCATGTTTTATATCATACCTTGAATTGGTTTCTATATCATATATCATACCCCCATCCTGATCTTGTGCTGTGCTGAGTTGCAGACTAGTTTCTGCAATTTCTTTTGTCGGTTTCTGCTGCTGCAACTTGTTTGTTTGTTAAATGCTGAATTGTTTTCATAGTCATAGAGATGGGAAAGTTATTCTCATTTTTCATGTTTCTAACGTCTCTAATTCTGTTCCTAGCTTTTATCAAAATTCATTCAACACTTGCCAGCTATGTATGCCTAAGTCCCCTGCGATCTGTTTGTCACAATCTTAGCCAAATTCGTTGTTTCAGTTCCATATTAATCATCTCTCCCTCCACTATCTTCTCTATATGGAAATACAGATAAGACCCTTTACAAATGAAATTTGTATCTAGTTCTACATTGCAATTGAGATCCTATTAGCAATTTTCTGCCAATTTTTTATTAAATCAGCTATGGTTGATTGATGTTTACCCTCTATTAACAATGGTTTTTTGTTTAGATGGCAGAACAAGAAACAATGGTCGAGGAAGAGATGAGAGAGCAAGAAGTTCAAAGTTCCAATATCAAAGAAACAAATGATCAAATGGAGGTAGAAGCAAATCAAGAAGGCTTAGTTTCAAGTCCAACAAGAAGGAAAGGAAAGAGCAAGGGAAATCTTAGATCAATGGTTTGGAATCACTTTAAGAGGATCCAAATTGAAACTGGAGAATGGAGAGCAAGATGCAACACTTGTGGAAAGTTGTATGTATCCCGTTCACACACAAGTCGTACTTCCTCCCTTCGGCCTCATATTAATCGAGGGTGTTCAGATCCAGGTATTTCTAAAATACTAACAAAACTTCTTGATGCTAAATGTGGAGATAGAAAAGGATTTGGCTCAATCAATTTGAGATTTGATCAGACAGCAGTAAGAAGAGCATTGATCTATATGACTATTATTGACGAGCTGCCCTTTAGGTTTGTTGAGCATTTAGGATTTAATTACTTCATGTCGATTGCATGTCCTAGATTTATCATGCCTTCAAGAAGAACTGTGACCAGAGATAGTTGGGACTTTTACCTTGACATGAAAGCAAAGTTGAAAGAAGTTTTCATGGTTTGTGAAGGTAGAATTTGTCTAACTACTGATACATGGACATTAATCAAGCAAATGGAGGGAGAGTGCTTGATGCATTTAGGAGCTCGTTGACTCCTAGGATTGTGGAGGCCTTAATTTGCACTCAAGATTGGCTTCGTGCAGACTCCCGTGCTCCTTCAGTGGAAGAAGATCAGTTGGATATCGACAAAATTGATGAAGGTAAGCGTTAGTTGCTGCACATACTTTTATAACTATGCAGGCATGTAAATCAGAATGCTCCAATTATTCTGACTTGAGAGTACTAATTGTTCTTTTTATTTCTTGTGAACTTCAGAATTGAGCAAGGTGTTGAGAACAATTGGGATTAGTGACATCTCACTTCCTCATGATCATTCTACTCCTAGTTCTTGTGTAGGAGCAAATGGTGAGACTTCCACACTTGTGTCGGAGTCCACTTAGGTAAAAACTCAGTCTTTTCTTCTTCTGGGTTCTTGTTGTACTTTGTTTTGGTTGCTGGGTTTGTGATGAATCTTGTGGTGTTTGGATGTTTCATTATGCTGATCATTATCATAGTTCTTTTCCCTTTCCTTCTTGTGTTGAGATCAGAATCATAGATTTCTGTTTCTCATCTTCAATTCTGACCTCTTATGGGGTAATTGAATTCTTTCTAAACCAATTCTCTGTTACAAACGACCCCTTAATTCTAGCCAATTCTCCCACTTTTTTTGCAAAACAAACAATACATTTCACCAAAATCTCCAACCCATAGAATTGGGGTCCAATTCTAGGCAATTCACCCACCCCAATTCTAGGGAACAAACAACCCCTTGATTTCGGCAGAAACATCGCCGTCAGCGGCTAAAGAATACGTACTCATCGTGATCGGAGCTTGATTTTGGCAGAGGCATCGTGGTCAGAGGCTAAAAAATCTGTACTCGTCGTGATCGGAGCTTGATTTCAGCAGAGACATCGCGGTCAGCAGCTAAAGAATCTGTACCCATCAAAAACGGTACACACTGAAATCAAGAATGGGTACTTATATAGATCAAGAATCAGTACCTTCGCCTTTTCTATGAGAATGGCGGTGATGGAAGCCTCTTTTTCATGTTCCGAAATTTTCTGATCAACCTCCGTTTTGAGTTTGATCGAACAGAAAAGGGTTTGAACAACAAGGATAAAATCGCGTAGGGAGTAGGATGGTCAACAATAGGCGGATGTGATTGATGCTCGAGTTAGGAAGGTGGAACTGATCAAGATGAAAGGGAGAAGAAGAAAGATTAACTAATCACTTTTTGTATGGAATGGAGGTTTGTGGCAGAGTAAAATACCCTAAAATGTATAGGTACTAACTTTCCAAATTTGCCCTTTAAATCTTAGCCTTTGATTATTGTCATTTGATCCAACGATAGTTAATAGTGTTGTCATATGACAACACTTATTAGTGTTGTCACCATAGAAGGTCTCTGCGCTACTACACCATTTGGAATATTTGCACCCTCGTGTGGATTTTCAAGAAGTTTGTGTCGACATTAGAATGTAAACATAAACCTACAATCACATTTGGATCAGCAATTAGAAGCATTGAATGGGACATGACTCGCCTTACTATCTTAGTTGCATCAACCATTAAAATCTTGATCGAAATTCGTTGAACTTCGGGATCTTCGAACGGCAGTCGGTAACCTGCAATAGCATATTATCTCGGAGACGTTAGACAAATCGACGTCGAGTTTTTGCTTCGTCATTGTGGCCAATCGTGGGAATAAAAGGATTATGTACCAACAGAGTAAGAGCAAACAGAGAAGGGGGAGTAAGTGCCACTACCGAACACTAAAAGTGGAGGGACACTAGCACCACTGTGAACCCTAAATCTAATTTAATATGTTGATGAAGGGTATATAAGTCTTGATGCCCCTTCATTAGTTGTCCACCTTTTCTTGGATAAATCCAAGAATACAAGTATAGTGAGTATCCATACACAGTATTTGAGAAAGTCCTACATGTAGCAAAAACATTGATTCCCCTCCTCCCTGGATCCTCATTCCCCCTTCCTCTCAACCAAAAAACTCCTATCACGTTCCAAGTCTTGACCCCCTTTTCCCATTCCCTTTGTTTCTCGTTACCTTCACATGTGTTGCCATTGAGAAAGTAACCACAGTCGCTTCCCTTCTACCCATTCATCTAGCTCCAAAATTATTTCCTCTCATCTTCCAAAATCCAAACCATGATTAAGATGTGTTCTTTCATCTCCATCTCCCCATCCCGACACACAATTTTAGACTCAAAGCTTCCCCATTCTTTCATGAAAGTTCAATAACAACTCTAAAATTCATTTACCCAGGGACTTGCAAACTTAAAATCTAATCATTAATAATCGAAATATAGACTAAGCTTTGCCACCAGAATAGGTACGACTTGCAACAAATCGTAAATCAGATATAGTCATGGTTAGTTGCATCGTGAACTGTCCGACTTGCACAAATAGTAAATCAATATTGCTTCATAAACATCAAACCATCACCACCTCCAGATCTGGGTGAAACTTATTCACCTCTATAGAGCCTCGTGTAACATCCCCGCCCAACCGAACGGTTTAGAACTCGATTTTGGATTATTTAGACATTGGAAACAATGTTCTTGAGGCTCCATCGAAGTCCGAGACGTTCATAGTTGAGTCGGGTTGAAGATACAAACAAGTACGTGAAAATTCGTCAAAGTTGGCAGACTACAAAACATGGCGTGTTGTATGAAACACACCGTGTTTCTTGTGGCTGGCATAAATAGCTGATTTTTCACGAATTTCCATAACTTCCCCTTCTTTCTCTTTCCCCGAAAATCCTTTAACGAACCAAAAACCCCCAAACTTCAATCCTTGATTTCGGGAGTTGTGGAGCTCCGATTGGCAATCCGTTTCTTGCTACGCGTTCGTGGTGACGAGAGGAAGAGACCGTCTATCTCGGTTTTGGTATTTCGGAGTGAGGTGCTGTCAGTGGCAGAAGGAAGAGCTACGGTTTTTGTGTCTGAGAGCTTGGCTGTTCGGGTTCCTAGAAGAGTTAGAGCCTCGTCTTCTTGTCAAGTGAGGGTTTATCTTATGATAGGTAGTATGGTCGGTGTGAGGAGTTGCAACTTTGACTTAGAAGAATGTAGGGCTTTGCATGAAATTGAAAGAGAGTAAAAGGGGAAAACTGTTGTGCAATTGATTTTTATGTGAATTATGATGATTGATGATTCTTGTGCGGTTGTTAATTGATGAATTGGTTGTTGATTGATGGTTGTTTGTGATGGGTTCTGATTGGGAAAAATGATTAACGATGATAATAAACAGATCAGAATTAGTAAAGAGTGATAGGAGGGACGGGTGTTACAGATGGTATCAGAGCATGGTTAGTTGCTGTTGTGTTGGTGTTTCGTCTTTTTGTTCTAGAGGAGTAATTAACCTCATAGGGAGAAGGGATGAAGCATCGGCACAAGACCAACTTTCCAGGAATTTTCAAGCTGTTTTAAAAGGGTAGGAAGTTTTGAAAGGAAAAGTGTTTTGAGCTTGAAAGGAAAGTGTTTTGAATTGCAAAGTGATTTCTAAAATGGTCAATTGAAACGTTTTATGTCCTCCTGTAGTGAAGAGGGTGTCGGAGTAGTTTGAGAGTGGAAGTAGTGATAGGTTGGGAAGTTGGTTGGAAGAGTAGAGCCTTGTAGAATTTGGCTAGGTTAGTATAGTGCTAGAGGGTGTGATTTTTGGTAGAAGGTGTTAGCTTCATAGTTTCTTGCTTTGCTTGAGTTGTGCTTTGTTGTGCTCTTGTGGTGTGTTGTGCTTTTCTGGTGAGTAGTGCTTTTCTGGTGAGTAGTGCCGTCGGGGTTCAGTTGTGCGTGTCTGTTAGGTGGAAGATCAAGTTAGTGTGGGAGTGGTGTTATTGGAAGGTGTGTATTGCTAGAGCCGTTAAGAGGAAGTTTTGAGAGGTAATGTGATCCTTGAGTTGCTGCGTTTTTGCTGTGATTTGTGGTAATATAGCTAGGGTGAGTTGGGTTGTGATTTCGGGGACGAAATCTCTTGAAGTTGTGGAGACTTTTAACATCCCCGCCCAAACGAATGGTTTGAAACTCGAGTTTGGATGGTTTAGACATTGGAAACAATGTTCTTGAGGCCCATCAAAGTCCGGGACGTTCATAGTTGAGTCGGGTTGAAGATACAAGCAAGTACGTGAAAATTCGTCAAAGTTGGCAGACTACAAAACATGATCGTGTGTTATAGAAACACACCGTGTTTCATACAACACGTCGTGTGTTTAATACAACACGCCGTGTTTCTTGTGGCTGCCATAAATAGCTGATTTTTCACGGATTTCCATAACTTCCCTTCTTTCTCTTTCCCCGAAAATCCCTTTGACGAACCAAACCCCCCCCCCCCCAAACTTCAATCCTTGATTTCGGGAGTTGTAGAGCTCCGATTGACGATATGTTTTTTGCTACGCATTTTTGGTGACGAGAGGAAGAGATCGCCTATCTCAGTTTTGGGTATTTCGGAGTGAGGTGCTGTCAGTGGCAGAAGGAAGAGCTACGTTTTTTTGTGTCTGAGAGCTTGGTTGTTCGGGTTCCTAGAAGAGTTTAGAGCCTCGTCTTCTTGTCAGGTGAGGGTTTAGCGTACGATAGGTAGTATGGTCGGTGTGAGGAGTTGCAACTTTGACTTAGAAGAATGTAGGGCTTTGAAATTGAAAGAGAGTAAAAGGGGAAAACTGTTCTGCAATGGATTTTTATGTGAATTATGATGATTGATGATTGTTGTGCGGTTGTTGATTGATGAATTGGTTGTTGATTGATGGTTGTTTGTGACGGGTTCTGATTGGGAAAAATGATTAACGATGATGATAAACGGATCGGAATTATTAAAGAGTGATAGGAGGGACGGGTGTTACACCTCGCTTCTAGTTACAACAAGAGCTCAACTTGAATTGTCGAATCACCAAAGCAATCATAGATCCAGTGCTTACAGTAACTCTTCACCCTTACCTTGCTCAAAATCATCTATGAGTTTTGATCTTGAAAAATGGAGGTATGAAATCTTTGAACTTTACCTTGAAATTGGTGATAAACCCTAGTGCCTAAAGGAAAAATCTTCAAACTTGTTGTTAGTACCAAATTTAAACCTTTTGATCAAGAAGTCCAACAAGAAGGCAGCGGAAATGGCAGTACTATCAACAAATACTCTATCAAATGCAACAGTTAAATTTCCAGTAATGACGTAGGAAGACATTCCTTCAGTGGGGATGTTAGCGTATATCAGTTCCAACAAATCATGAAAAGTATATTCTTTTTTTACTATTTTTCCTATTTAGTTGGAGCCTAATAATCCTAATGTAATGTGTTTATATGTGACGATTGATGTGACTCTTCACTTTCTCATGCGGCTACTTCCGGAGTTAAGCAAACTCGTGCCCAACTTCTTTCTAATAACACTTATGTTATTGAAAATATTCTGAGAGATCTATATCGTAGGGAAACACGTCTCTACACTCAAGCAAAGTTGGAGATTGTGGCTAATCTTAGAGCAACCTTCTCGACCAATGCTGGTGGAAATTCGAGTCAATCTGAAAGGGTTGTTACAGAAACGAAGGCGTACGCAACTGGTGTCAGATCACGTCCTCAATTTTATGGTAATAATCATAATAACAATCACTCCAACTATACCTCTTCATGTCATTTTTGTAATGAACAAGGGCACTCTCTGAATCTCTTCCAAAAACAGAATAATTGTAATTACTACAAGAAGTTGGGTAACTCAGTGTCATCTTCATACATCTCGACATGGAGATCATGGCTATGGAGATCGTGGTTTCGGTTTTAATGATCAACATTCAAACCAAGCAACTTACTCCTCATTCTTCGTCGAACTTGAATCTATGTGTCGTGAACGTTTCCGTCCGCGGCGTGCGATCTCCGGCTTCGTGTTTGTCTCTTCGGTGGATTTGGTAAAAGGTTGGAGTCGCCACCAATCACTTGAAGTGGATTGGACACTTGTAGCCCGATTTAGATGATTTTAACCTAAATCGGGCTTGGTCTGTATTCAGAGATCTAGATAAGGGGGACGGTTACGTGTGGGGAAGGATTAGCACCCCCACAACGCCCGGTAAACCGGTACTACCAATATCGATAAGTCAGTTGATGTGCTTTTAGTTAAAATGTGTTTAATTTCGTAAAATGGGAGGTTCATGTGTCTGGCCTAGTGTCAGGACACACACTACTAATCCAGATGATTTTTGAATAAAAATAGTTTTGATAAAATTGTTTTAAAGTTGGACTTGAGTCTAGTGACTGCCTACGTATCCGGAAACCGGAATCAAAGTCCACGTAGTTCGATTGAAAAGTTGATTTGATTTGGTTTGCGACCGAGTGGTCGCAGTTTGTTTTGGTTGTTTTGTGATTTTTAGGTTGTGGGCGTTTCACGTGACGTTACTAATCTCACTTTATATTTTAGTTCACATTCCATATAAATGTGATTTTTAGGAAGAAATAGGTTCGTGCGTCTTTACAGTTGTAAAGACTAACACTACTAATCATAATTATTTTAGTGTTTATAAAAAAAAGAGTTTGATTTATTAATTTTAAAAAGGTGGACTTGTGTCTTTCGACTGCCTACGTACCCAATTAGTATTGGGATCAAAGTCCGCGTAGTTAGGGATTTAGAAAACGCGGATTGATTTTGGTAGAGATTCTTTGTGATTTAGTTGATTTTTGGTTCAATAATTTTTGTAGTGAGGGGTTTTCACGCGCCACTTCTAGTGTCGAAGCTAACGTTACTATTTTCCATGATGAGAGCGATTAATAGGATTCTTGCGTAATCGAGATTTTTCACGAGTTTTATTTCGTTACTAATCCCAAAGGTTAGTAATAATTTTGAGTATTTTATACTCGGGATTTCCACTATATTTCACGAGTGTGAAATAATCGTTACTAATCAAAGGTTAGTATTGATTTTAAACATTTGGATAATTTTAGGCTCGCGATTTCCACGACATTTCAAGAGTGTAAAAATATCGTTACTAACCCCTGAGGAGACCTTAAGTTAATAAATTTTTTTTAGCTTAGTACCAGAGTTAAGTTTGTGGGTACAATTAAATTTCGAATTGAAATTAGTCTAAGGTCATTGTTTCACCATTTTGTTTTAATTAAAAATATCATAATATCGTCACTTAAGAAAACGATCGTCCTAATTACGTGGTTATTCGAAATTCGGAGACTCGAACCGATTTAAATTGATCTCCCAATTAATTGTCCAACACTTATGGGCTGAAAATAATTGATGGGTAATTAAAATTTTGGTTGGGCTTGTTTAATTAATTAACAAAAAAACGATTTGGGCTCAAGAAATCTCGGCCCAGATGACCAAAATTCGGTCAGCCCACCCCCTCATTAATGGCAGTTTCGTAAATAATTACGCGGTGGCAATTTCGTAAATACGAAACCCTAATATGCGCCATATAAAAGCCTAAAGGGCTGAAAAATCAGCCCCAGCCTACATCCCCTCTTTCTCTCTCACTTCTCTTCTCCTCTCTTTTCTCTCCATTTTCTCTCTTTCCTTCTTCATCTTCTCCAGATCCTTCTTCTTCTCTTCTCTCAAATTTCACACACCAAACCCAGAACACAAAATGAACCAACTTACTCTTACCTTATCCGGCAGCCGCTACTCCGTCGCGTCGCCGCCGCCACTCCGTCGCGTCGCCGCCGCACCCGTCACCCAATCGCCGCCGCTTAGTCGCATGGCCGCCGCCGCACTTTGCCCTCGCCGCGCCAAGCTCCCTTTAGCTCCGCCTCCATCGACGGTCCATCACGCGCCACCGCTCCTTCAGCCGTTGCTCTACCTGCTGCCGGATCGCCGCCGCTAGCCTTGACGCCGCTGATGCAGCAAACCGCCGCCGCCGAGTCTCCGTCCGATCGCCGATCTAAAGCCGTCGCGCTGACGCCGTCTGTTGCACTCGCCGCCGCCGTTCTCCAACGAAGCCGTCGATCCGTTCTCTCTCTCTCCGCCGCCGGACCGTCGCTCGCCGCCGTCGTTCGATTCCGCTAGCGTCGTTCTCCCTGTCATCCGCCGCCGTCGTCGCATCCCTGGAATACAAGAGAAGGTGGGGTGGTTTGTGTTAGTTTGTTTTCCTTTTTTTTTACCTTCTGTGTTTCGGCCACTCTTAATCCGATTTGGGTTTATTTTTGGTTGATTTCAGGTTGGTTGATGACTGAAATTGATGGCATCCGAAAAGTAGAAGGCCGAAAACGAGTTCAGGCCATAGTTTGAATCATTGAGGGATTGGAGGGGATGGTCAGGAGCCTAGTTCGAGGAGAAGCATTTTGGTTAGACTACAACTGACTCGAAACAGGTTTCTTGACCTAAAACCTCATATTTAGACACTAATTTCTTGGTTGGTATAAATCTTTTGCTTGCTGCTGTGGTGGCTAGCTGATCCGACTTGAATCTTTATGTGTTTTTGGGGTTGGGGATATGGTGTACAAAAATATGTGTTCTTGGTTAGTTGGGATTATGAATCAATATGAACATGAACTAGGTACTGTGGATGCTAACATTGAAAATAAAAGTGCTTGAAGTGGAAAGTGTTAGCTTTAGCACTAGTTAGTGTAGAAGAAAAGCTTAAAATGAATGCAGGCAATAAACAATCTAGATTAATAGTATAGATAAGTAAACAAAGCTTAAGGAAATGGCTCTTTGTATGTTAGGAACATCGATAGAACTCCTTTGAGTTTCAAAGGCCAAACCCGAAACTCAACCATCTCTATCAATTCCCTACCACACAACTTCTTGTTGCTTGTTTGCCTTACCAACTGCTTCTTATCTCCTTGTTTTTGTTTTGCTCTTCTATAGGTTGGGGGGAGTTGAGAGGAGAAGAAGAGGAAGGAGGAAGAAGGCAGAAGCTATCAGAAGAGAAAGGGGAGGGGGCCAAATTTTCGTTCATGTCTGCCTCCTCCCATTGCTTTGGGAAGCCCTTAATTTATAGGAAGAGGAGGGGATAAAAATGGAATTTAGCTATTTTTTTATTTTTATTTCATTTATTGTAATAATAATTTTTCATTTTCTATAATTTTATTTAATTAATGCATAAAATAAAAGTGAGCCCAAAAGCCCAACACAAAATCATTTTCGAAATGGGCCTAAAGCCCAATTCGAAATCAAATGGGCCTAAAGTCCAACGATTTAAACTTGGCCTCGAGCCCAACTTTAGAGATTCGACTCCTCGATAATTATATTAAACGAGATAGCTCTATAATACAATTCGTTATAGCTATAGAAATATTTCAAAATAGTTCATAAATTTTGAGATAACTCAAGGAGCGTAAGACAGATCTCTTTTTGTCATTTTTTCTTAAATAGGAGTAAATATGGCCAAATTTCGATAGATTAAAATAGGCCAAAAACGTGAAAATAATTCGAGAAGCCGGACAAAATTTGGTTACTACACTATGGATTAGCTGTTTCAAGCTACGCTGCAAAGGATTCTTCCCTCAGCTCTCACTGCCACTTTCTCCTCTGTTGTATATCAGGTATTACTCAACCTTGGTTTATCGACTCAGAGATCCATTTAAAGAAGTAGAAGGAGTTGAGAGTTATTTTGAATTAGAGTTTCTTGTCTTTTAACTTCTATTTTTTTCTATTTTGTGACACCAGAGAGAGATGAAGAACAATATAGAAAAATGACATTTAGTAAAAAGAGGTAGAAAGATTGATAGTGATTAGAGGAGGAAGGGATTTTCGAACACATAATATACCGACAACAAAGACCATTGGAGAAAATGATGAGGAAGCTAAGGTCAACTATTTAGGGTTATGGAGTTTTATTTAAAATATTTTCTTGTTTAAATTTAATTTATATGGTTGAATTAAAAAAAAGACATTGCATCCAACATGTCATCTATTTGACCACTTAAATAGATGTCATCAGTTTTGTTAGCATAATGATGGTAAAAATTTGATGGTCGTTAGCTAGATATGTCGTCAATATTAAAAATTTTATCAAAAAAATTTCATTGATATAATTTAAGCTAAATTTGGCGAATAATTAACATTAGAAGTCCCATTTGTTTGGCTTTTACAAAACCGTCTCATATCTATTAAAAAAACTAATGCACTCTACACATCTCAAAAGCGAACAAAAGCATCCTATTGTCAATTTTTTCGGTCAGCTACACTCTGTGCAATACTATTTTATGTAACTGATCAAGGAAGGATTCAAACGAGCGTGTATGAGCCCAAATCCCCTCTTTTCGAAACACTAGGTCTATGTAGTAGAATTTTGACTCTTCATCTTCCTGGTCGTTCTTCAACCGACTAAATTTCTTGATCAGACCCAATTTTCCTAAAAAGAACCTACCACAACATACACATCTGTTGTCGTTGTTTATTAGAATTAGTGGAGAGTAACTGTCAAATTTGGGCAATTTCTATGGTGATAACACCTATTTTGTTGTCACCCTAACAACACTAATCATAACCCTTAATTTTTATAATTAAATTTGATGGTCTATATTAAAAGGACAATTAAGTAATTTAGTACTTGAAGTTAACTAATTCCTTAAGTCACGCCATTTTCTTTATCATTCAAATCTATATTCTTTAAAACAAAAAGAACAATATACAATAAGTTAACTCCTTTTGTCACGTTTCCTAGTTTACAGCAAAATAATCAACTTCTTACAGAATCAGAATTTTCCAACTTCCAGCAAAATAAGCACCTATAGATTTAATATTTGTACCTGTATTCATTAAAAAAAAACCAGTACCTCTATGAATCAAATACCTAAAATGGAACATGATAATTTCCGGTCTCTAGCCAAATAGGTAATTGTAGATTAGAATCGGCATCCAAGATCGATGAACACGGTCGGCGCCCAAAGAATTTGTACCCATCTTAATCGGAACTTGATTTCGGCAGAAACTTCGCGGTCAGCGGCTAATGAATCTGTACTCATTGTAATCGGAACTTGGGGGTCGTTTGTTGCCAAGAATTGGACCGGAAAGAATTGAAATAGCTAGAGAATTGGGGATTCTTGTCTATTTCGAAAATAGACCGTTTGGACGAGTGAATTAGGGAGATTCTTGGATTAAAAAAATAAAAAAATCAAAACAAATAAAATTAAGTAATTTGACAAAGACCAAATTACCCCAACTTATTCCCCACCTCCCTCTTAAAAAAGGTTATTTTTGACAAATCACCATCAATTCACCCTAGAATCTGCACATTCCCTCCTTGACAATGGGGAATTCGGAGAGGGTCTGAATTCTCTAGAGGGCCCACCGTGAGAATTGAATTCTCTCTAAACCAATTCTCTGTTACAAACGACCCCTTAATTCTAGCCAATTCTCCCACTTTTTTTTGCAAAACAAACAATACATTTCACCAAAATCTCCAACCCATAGAATTGGGGTCCAATTCTAGACAATTCACCCACCCCAATTCTAGGGAACAAACAACCCCTTGATTTCGGCAGAAACATCGCCGTCAGCGGCTAAAGAATACGTACTCATCGTGATCGGAGCTTGATTTCGGCAGAGGCATCGTGGTCAGAGGCTAAAAAATCAGTACTCGTCGTGATCGGAGCTTGATTTCAGCAGAGACATCGCGGTCAGCAGCTAAAGAATCTGTACCCATCAAAAACGGTACACACTGAAATCAAGAATGGGTACTTATATAGATCAAGAATCAGTACCTTCGCCTTTTCTATGAGAATGGCGGTGATGGAAGCCTCTTTTTCATGTTCCGAAATTTTCTGATCAACCTCCGTTTTGAGTTTGATCGAACAGAAAAGGGTTTGAACAACAAGGATAAAATCGCGTAGGGAGTAGGATGGTCAACAATAGGCGGATGTGATTGATGCTCGAGTTAGGAAGGTGGAACTGATCAAGATGAAAGGGAGAAGAAGAAAGATTAACTAATCACTTTTTGTATGGAATGGAGGTTTGCGGCAGAGTAAAATACCCTAAAATGTATAGGTACTAACTTTCCAAATTTGCCCTTTAAATCTTAGCCTTTGATTATTGTCATTTGATCCAACGGTAGTTAATAGTGTTGTCATATGACAACACTTATTAGTGTTGTCACCATAGAAGGTCTAGGGATTTACTATGGTGACAACATCGTGACAACACTATTAAAGTATCTTTTTTTTTTTAAATTTCGGGTACTGATTTTTTCGTAGTGGGTACATGATTTGAATTCGCAGGTACCATTTTTCATAATACGAACTCGATTTGTTAAATTTAGGTACTAAATTTTCATAGTAGGTACCTAATTTAAATTTAAAAGTACCGATTTTCATAATAGGTACTTAATTTATTAATTTTAGATACCAATTTTAGTGTTGTTATGATGACAACAAAAGAAGTGTCGTCACCGTAGGAATTGCCCCAAATTTGAGAACTTGAGTGGCCAAAGGCAAAAAGCAATATAGTCACCGAAGTTTTGACTTTTAATTAGGGGTGGGCAACGGTGCGATTTGAACCGAACCGCACCGCATTGATGAAAATCCGCAAGAACCGCACCGTATATATTGCGGTTCAAACCGCACCACATTCATATCCGATTCGGTTTAACCCGTACCGCATTATTTGCGGTTTCGGTGCGGTTTAAACCACAAACCACAAAAATCCTTACTATTAGTCCCAAATCGCATAATCTCTAGTTTCTACAATTGAAAATTAACTATTACTAATTCCGAAAACACGCCACAAGGTCGATAAGATGTTTAATACGAAACCATAGCAATCCACTTTGTGTTGAATAGGTCACCTCCACCTTCACTGATCTCAGTAACGCCCTATGCTTCCATCGGCAAGTTCAAGCAAGTGCAGTATATGTTATGCGTCCAAATAAAATGAAACAAGATTATCAATGGAAGACTCTCAAACTTCCATCCACAAGAACCAGCATACTTCATCCTACTACCCATAGCAAAACAGAATAGCTGCCCGCCTGATGAAACAATTTTATATATATACATGGAAAGAGAAACAACATAGCAAAACAGAATGAAGATCCTATCAAAGAAAGGACTTCATACTGGTTAAGATCACTATAAGCCATAATTTAGGTCTACTAACAAAGAAATTAATGAGTCAGCAACCAAATTCCACAGCCCAAATGGATGAATCTCAAGTAATGGAGTTTGGATAAGCCTATCTCCACTCTCCAGAGCATCAGAACATAACTTGGCTGTTAAAAGGTCAAAGCACATCCCTTTCTCATGTACTTACACTAACTGTCCTATTTTAGCAGAAAAGGGTTAGTGAATCTGAGGATAACAACACAGATAAGGGCTGATTGGTTAGAAAAACAAAACTTCTAACTTCAATTTCAAAGAGAAGTACACCAGAAGAGGTCACTAATCCCAATTGTTCTCAACACCTTGCTCAATTCTGAAGTTCCAAACATCTTGCGCAATTCTGAAGAATCATAGTTCTTTCCCCTTTCCTAGAATTAAGGAGTCGTTTGTAACAGATAATTGGTTTAGAGAGAATTCAATTCTCACGGTGGGCCCTCTAGAGAATTCAGACCCTCTCCGAATTCCCATTGTCAAGGAGGGAATGTGCAGATTCTAGGGTGAATTGATGGTGATTTGTCAAAAATAACCTTTTTTAAGAGGGAGGTGGGGAATAAGTTGAGGTAATTTGGTCTTTGTCAAATTACTTAATTTTATTTGCTTTGATCTTTTTTATTTTTTTTTAATCCAAGAATCTCCCTAATTCACTCGTCCAAACGGTCTATTTTCGAAATAGACAAGAATCCCCAATTCTCTAGCTATTTCAATTCTCTCCGGTCCAATTCTTGGCAACAAACGACCCCCAAGTTCCGATTACAATGAGTACAGATTCATTAGCCGCTGACCGCGAAGTTTCTGCCGAAATCAAGTTCCGATTAAGATGGGTACAAATTCTTTGGCCGCCGACCGTGTTCATTGATCTTGGATGCCGATTCTAATCTACAAGTACCTATTTGGCTAGAGACCGGAAATTATCATGTTCCATTTTAGGTATTTGATTCATAGAGGTACTGGGGTTTTTTTTTATGAATAGAGGTACAAATATTAAATCTATAGGTGCCTATTTTGCTGGAAGTTGGAAAATTCTGATTCTGTAAGAAGTTGATTATTTTGCTGTAAACTAGGAAACGTGACAAAAGGAGTTAACTTATTGTATATTGTTCTTTTTGTTTTAAAGAATATAGATTTGAATGATAAAGAAAATGGCGTGACTTAAGGAATTAGTTAACTTCAAGTACTAAATTACTTAATTGTCCTTTTAATATAGACCATCAAATTTAATTATAAAAATTAAGGGTTATGATTAGTGTTGTTAGGGTGACAACAAAATAGGTGTTATCACCATAGAAATTGCCCAAATTTGACAGTTACTCTCCACTAATTCTAATAAACAACGACAACAGATGTGTATGTTTGGTAGGTTCTTTTTAGGAAAATTGGGTCTGATCAAGAAATTTAGTCGGTTGAAGAACGACCAGGAAGATGAAGAGTCAAAATTCTACTACATAGACCTAGTGTTTCGAAAAGAGGGGATTTGGGCTCATACACGCTCGTCTGAATCCTTCCTTGATCAGTTACATAAAACAGTATTGCACAGAGTGTAGCTGACCGAAAAAGTTGACAATAGGATGTTTTGTTCGCTTTTGAGATGTGTAGAGTGCATTAGTTTTTTTAATAGATATGAGACGGTTTTGTACAAAAGCCAAACGAATGGGACTTCTAATGTTAATTATTCACCAAATTTAGCTTAAATTATATCAATGAAATTTTTTTGATAAAATTTTTAATATTGACGACATATCTAGCTAACGACCATCAAATTTTTACCACCATTATGCTAACAAAACTGATGTGACATCTATTTAAGTGGTCAAATAGATGACATGTTGGATGCATTGTCTTTTTTTTAATTCAACCATATAAATTAAATTTAAACAAGAAAATATTTTAAATAAAACTCCATAACCCTAAATAGTTGACCTTAGCTTCCTCATCATTTTCTCCAATGGTCTTTGTTGTCGTTATATTATGTGTTCGAAAATCCCTTCCTCCTCTAATCACTATCAATCTTTCTACCTCTTTTTACTAAATGTCATTTTTCTATATTGTTCTTCATCTCTCTCTGGTGTCACAAAATATAAAAAAATAGAAGTTAAAAGACAAGAAACTCTAATTCAAAATAACTCTCAACTCCTTCTACTTCTGTAAATGGATCTCTGAGTCGATAAACCAAGGTTGAGTAATACCTGATATACAACAGAGGAGAAAGTGGCAGTGAGAGCTGAGGAAGAATCCTATGCAGCGTAGCTTGAACCAGCTAATCCATAGTGTAGTAACCAAATTTTGTCCGGCTTCTCGAATTATTTTCACGTTTTAGGCCTATTTTTATCTATCGAAATTTGGCCATATTTACTCCTATTTAAGAAAAAATGACAAAAAGAGATCTCTCTTGCGCTCCTTGAGTTATCTCAAAATTTATGAACTATTTTGAAATATTTCTATAGCTATAACGAATTGTATTATAGAGCTATCTCGTTTAATATAATTATCGAGGAGTCGAATCTCTAAAGTAGGCTCGAGACCAAGTTTAAATCGTTGGGCTTTAGGCCCATTTGATTTCGAATTGGGCTTTAGGCCCATTTCCTAAATGATCTTGTGTTGGGCTTTTGGGCTCACTTTTATTTTATGCATTAATTAAATAAAATTACAGAAAATGAAAAATTATTATTAAAATAAATGAAATAAAAATAAAAAAATAGCTAAATTCCATTTTTATCCCCTCCTCTTCCTATAAATTAAGGGCTTCCCAAAGCAATGGGAGGAGGCAGACATGAACGAAAATTTGGCCCCCTCCCCTTTCTCTTCTGATAGCTTCTGCCTTCTTCCTCCTTCCTCTTCTTCTCCTCTCAACTCCCCCCAACCTATAGAAGTGCAAAACAAAAACAAGGAGATAAGAAGCAGTTGGTAAGGCAAACAAGCAACAAGAAGTTGTGTGGTAGGGAATTGATAGAGATGGTTGAGTTTCGGGTTTGGCCTTTGAAACTCAACGAGTTTATCGATGTTCCTTCCATACAAAGAGCCATTTCCTTCAACTTTGTTTACTTATCTATACTATTAATCTAGATTGTTTATTGCCTGCATTCATTTTAAGCTTTTCTTCTACACTAACTAGTGCTAAAGCTAACACTTTCCACTTCAAGCACTTTTATTTTCAATGTTAGCATCCACAGTACCTAGTTCATGTTCATATTGATTCATAATCCCAACTAACCAAGAACACATATTTTTGTAAACCATATCCCCAACCGCAAAAGCCAAAACACATAAAGATTCAAGTCGGAGCAGCTAGCCACCACAGCAGCAAGCAAAAGATTGATACCAACCAAGAAATTTAGTCGGTTGAAGAACGACCAGGAAGATGAAGAGTCAAAATTCTACTACATAGACCTAGGGTTTCGAAAAGAGGGGATTTGGGCTCATACACGCTCGTCTGAATCCTTCCTTGATCAGTTACATAAAAAGTATTGCACAGAGTGTAGCTGACCGAAAAAGTTGACAATAGGATGCTTTTGTTCGCTTTTGAGATGTGTAGAGTGCATTAGTTTTTTTAATAGATATGAGACGGTTTTGTACAAAAGCCAAACGAATGAGACTTCTAATGTTAATTATTCGCCAAATTTAGCTTAAATTATATCAATGAAATTTTTTTGATAAAATTTTTAATATTGAGGACATATCTAGCTAACGACCATCAAATTTTTACCACCATTATGCTAACAAAACTGATGTGACATCTATTTAAGTGGTCAAATAGATGACATGTTGGATGCAATGTCTTTTTTTTAATTCAACTATATAAATTAAATTTAAACAAGAAAATATTTTAAATAAAACTCCATAACCCTAAATAGTTGACCTTAGCTTCCTCATCATTTTCTCCAATGGTATTTGTTGTCGTTATATTATGTGTTCGAAAATCCCTTCCTCCTCTAATCACTATCAATCTTTCTACCTCTTTTTACTAAATGTCATTTTTCTATATTGTTCTTCATCTCTCTCTGGTGTCACAAAATAGAAAAAAATAGAAGTTAAAAGACAAGAAACTCTAATTCAAAATAACTCTCAACTCCTTCTACTTCTTTAAATGGATCTCTGAGTCGATAAACCAAGGTTGAGTAATACCTGATATACAACAGAGGAGAAAGTGGCAGTGAGAGCTGAGGGAAGAATCCTTTGCAGCGTAGCTTGAACCAGCTAATCCATAGATTCAAGTTCGACGAAGAATGAGGAGTAAGTTGCTCGGTTTGAATGTTGATCATTAAAACCAAAACCACGATCTAAATAGCCATGATCTCCATAGCCATGATCTCCATGTCGAGATGTATGAAGATGAGACTGAGTTATAATGTGGCCCAAATTCTTGTAGTAATTACAATTATTGTGTTTTTGGAAGAGATTCAGAGAGTGCCCTTGTTCATTACAAAAATGACATGAAGAGGTATAGTTGGAGTGATTGTTATTATGATTATTACCATAAAATTGAGGACGTGATCTGCCACCAGTTGCGTGCGCCTTCGTTTCTGTAACAACCCTTTCAGATTGACTCGAATTTCCACCATCATTGGTCGAGAAGGTTGCTCTAGGATTAGCCACAATGTCCAACTTTGCTTGAGTGTAGAGACGTGTTTCCCTACGATATAGATCTCTCAGAATATTTTTAATAACATAAGTGTTATTAGAAAGAAGTTGGGCACGAGTTTGCTTGAACTCCGGAAGTAGCCGCATGAGAAAGTGAAGAGTCACATCAATCGTCACATATAAACACATTACATTAGGATTATTAGGCTCCAACTAAATAGGAAAAATAGTAAAAAAGGAATATACTTTTCATGATTTGTTGGAACTGATATACGCTAACATTCCCACTGAAGGAATGTCTTCCTACGTCGTTACTGGAAATTTAACCGTTGCATTTGATAGAGTATTTGTTGATAGTAGTGCCATTTCCGCTGCCTTCTTGTTGGACTTCTTGATCAAAAGGTTTAAATTTGGTACTAACAACAAGTTTGAAGAATTTTCCTTTAGGCGCTAGGGTTTATCACCAATTTCAAGGTAAAGTTCAAAGATTTCATACCTCCATTTTTCAAATCAAAACTCATAGATGATTTTGAGCAAGGTAAGGGTGAAGAGTTACTGTAAGCACTGGATCTATGATTGCTTTGGTGATTCGACAATTCAAGTCGAGCTCTTGTTGTAACTAGAAGCGAGGTGTAACACACGTCCCTCCTATCACTCTTTAATAATTCTGATCCGTTTATCATCATCGTTAATCATTTTTCCCAATCAGAACCCGTCACAAACAACCATCAATCAACAACCAATTCATCAATCAACAACCGCACAACAATCATCAATCATCACAATTCACAAAAAAATCCATTGCAGAACAGTTTTCCCCTTTTACTCTCTTTCAATTTCAAAGCCCTACATTCTTCTAAGTCAAAGTTGCAACTCCTCACACCGACCATACTACCTATCGTACGCTAAACCCTCACCTGACAAGAAGACGAGGCTCTAAACTCTTCTAGGAACCCGAACAACCAAGCTCTTAGACACAAAAAAACGTAGCTCTTCCTTCTGCCACTGACAGCACCTCACTCCGAAATACCCAAAACCGAGATAGGCGATCTCTTCCTCTCATCACCACAAATGCGTAGCAAGAAACAGATCGTCAATCGGAGCTCTACAACTCCCGAAATCAAGGATTGAAGTTTGGGGGGGGGGGTTTGGTTCGTCAAAGGGATTTTCGGGGAAAGAGAAAGAAGGGGAAGTTATGGAAATCCGTGAAAAATCAGCTATTTATGGCAGCCACAAGAAACACGACATGTTGTATTAAACACACGACGTGTTGTATGAAACATGGTGTGTTTCTATAACACACGATCATGTTTTGTAGTCTGCCAACTTTGACGAATTTTCACGTACTTGCTTGTATCTTCAACCCGACTCAACTATGAACGTCCCGGACTTTGATGGGGCCTCAAGAACATTGTTTCCAATGTCTAAACCATCCAAACTCGAGTTTCAAACCATTCTTTGGGCGGGGATGTTAAAAGTCTCCACAACTTCAAGAGATTTTGTCCCCGAAATCACAACCCAACTCACCCTAGCTATATTACCACAAATCACAGCAAAAACACAGCAACTCAAGGATCACATTACCTCTCAAAACTTCCTCTTAACGGCTCTAGCAATACACACCTTCCAATAACACCACTCCCACACTAACTTGATCTTCCACCTAACAGACACGCACAACCGAACCCCGACGACACTACTCACCAGAAAAGCACAACACACCACAAGAGCACAACAAAGCACAACTCAAGCAAAGCAAGAAACTATGAAGCTAACACCTTCTACCAAAAATCACACCCTCTAGCACTATACTAACCTAGCCAAATTCTACAAGGCTCTACTCTTCCAACCAACTTCCCAACCTATCACTACTTCCACTCTCAAACTACTCCGACACCCTCTTCACTACAGGAGGACATAAAACGTTTCAATTGACCATTTTAAAAATCACTTTGCAATTCAAAACACTTTCCTTTCAAGCTCAAAACACTTTTCCTTTCAAAACTTCCTACCCTTTTAAAACAGCTTGAAAATTCCTGGAAAGTTGGTCCTGTGCCGATGCTTCATCCCTTCTCCCTATGAGGTTAATTACTCCTCTAGAACAAAAAGACGAAACACCAACACAACAGCAACTAACCATGCTCTGATACCATCTGTAACACCCGTCCCTCCTATCACTCTTTACTAATTCTAATCTGTTTATTATCATCGTTAATCATTTTTCCCAATCAGAACCCATCACAAACAACCATCAATTAACAACCAATTCATCAATTAACAACCGCACAAGAATCATCAATCATCATAATTCACATAAAAATCAATTGCACAACAGTTTTCCCCTTTTATTCTCTTTCAATTTCATGCAAAGCCCTACATTCTTCTAAGTCAAAGTTGCAACTCCTCACACCGACCATATTACCTATCGTAAGATAAACCCTCACTTGACAAGAAGACGAGGCTCTAACTCTTCTAGGAACCCGAACAACCAAGCTCTCAGACACAAAAACCATAGCTCTTCCTTCTGCCACTGACAGCACCTCACTCCGAAATACCAAAACCGAGATAGGCGGTCTCTTCCTCTCGTCACCACGAACGCGTAGCAAGAAACGGATCGCCAATCGGAGCTCCACAACTCCCGAAATCAAGGATTGAAGTTTGGGGGTTTTTGGTTCGTCAAAGGATTTTCGGGGAAAGAGAAAGAAGGGGAAGTTATGGAAATTCGTGAAAAATCAGCTATTTATGCCAGCCACAAGAAACACGGTGTGTTTCATACAACACACCATGTTTTGTAGTCTGCCAACTTTGAGGAATTTTCACGTACTTGTTTGTATCTTCAACCCGACTCAACTATGAACGTCTCGGACTTCGATGGAGCCTCAAGAACATTATTTCCAATGTCTAAATAATCCAAAATCGAGTTCCAAACCGTTCGGTTGGGCGGGGATGTTACACGAGGCTCTATCGAGGTGAATAAGTTTCACCCAGATCTGGAGGTGGTGATGGTTTGATGTTTATGAAGCAATATTGATTTACTATTTGTGCAAGTCGGACAGTTCACGATGCAACTAACCCATGACTATATCTGATTTACGATTTGTTGCAAGTCGTACCTATTCTGGTGGCAAAGCTTAGTCTATATTTCGATTATTAATGATTAGATTTTAAGTTTGCAAGTCCCTGGGTAAATGAATTTTAGAGTTGTTATTGAACTTTCATGAAAGAATGGGGAAGCTTTGAGTCTAAAATTGTGTGTCGGGATGGGGAGATGGAGATGAAAGAACACATCTTAATCATGGTTTGGATTTTGGAAGATGAGAGGAAATAATTTTGGAGTTAGATGAATGGGTAGAAGGGAAGCGACTGTGGTTACTTCCTCAATGGCAACACATGTGAAGGTAACGAGAAACAAAGGGAATGGGAAAAGGGGGTCAAGACTTGGAACGTGATAGGAGTTTTTTGGTTGAGAGGAAGGGGGAATGAGGATCCAGGGAGGAGGGGAATCAATGTTTTTGCTACATGTAGGACTTTCTCAAATACTGTGTATGGATACTCACTATACTTGTATTCTTGGATTTATCCAAGAAAAGGTGGACAACTAATGAAGGGGGCGTCAAGACTTATATACTCTTCATCAACATATTAAATTAGATTTAGGGTTCACAGTGGTGCTAGTGTCCCTCTACTTTTAGTGTTCGGTAGTGGCACTTACTCCCCCTTCACTGTTTGCTCTTACTCTGTTGGTACATAATCCTTTTATTCCCTCGATTGGCCACAATGACGAAGCCAAAACTCGACGTCGATTTGTCTAACATCTCCGAGATAATATGCTATTGCAGGTTACCGACTGCCGTTCGAAGATCCCGAAGATCAACGAATTTCGATCAAGATTTTAATGGTTGATGCAACTAAGATAGTAAGGCGAGTCATGTCCCATTCAATGCTTCTAATTGCTGATCCAAATGTGATTGTAGGTTTATGTTTACATTCTAATGTCGACACAACTTCTTGAAATTCCACACGAGGGTGCAAATATTCTAAATGGTGTAGTAGCGCAGAGACCTTCTATGGTGACAACACTAATAAGTGTTGTCATATGACAACACTATTAACTACCGTTGGATCAAATAATAATAATCAAAGGCTAAGATTTAAAGGGCAAATTTGGAAAGTTAGTACCTATACATTTTAGGGTATTTTACTCTGCCGCAAACCTCCATTCCATACAAAAAGTGATTAGTTAATCTTTCTTCTTCTCCCTTTCATCTTGATCAGTTCCACCTTCCTAACTCGAGCATGAATCACATCCGCTTATTGTTGACCATCCTACTCCCTACGCGATTTTATCCTTGTTGTTCAAACCCTTTTCTGTTCGATCAAACTCATAACGGAGGTTGATCAGAAAATTTTGGAACATGAAAAAGAGGCTTCCATCACCGCCATTCTCATAGAAAAGGCGAAGGTACTGATTCTTGATCTATATAAGTACCTATTCTTGATTTCAGTGTGTACCGTTTTTGATGGGTACAGATTCTTTAGCTGCTGACCGCGATGTCTCTGCTGAAATCAAGCTCCGATCACGACGAGTACAAATTTTTTAGCCTCTGACCACGATGCCTCTGCCGAAATCAAGCTCCGATCACGATGAGTACGAATTCTTTAGCCGCTGACGGCGATGTTTCTGCCGAAATCAAGGGGTTGTTTGTTCCCTAGAATTGGGGTGGGTGAATTGCCTAGAATTGGACCCCAATTCTATGGGTTGGAGATTTTGGTGAAATGTATTGTTTGTTTTGCAAAAAAAGTGGGAGAATTGGCTAGAATTAAGGGGTCGTTTGTAACAGAGAATTGGTTTAGAGAGAATTCAATTCTCACGGTGGGCCCTCTAGAGAATTCAGACCCTCTCCGAATTCCCCATTGTCAAGGAGGGAATGTGCAGATTCTAGGGTGAATTGATGGTGATTTGTCAAAAATAACCTTTTTTAAGAGGGAGGTGGGGAATAAGTTGGGGTAATTTGGTCTTTGTCAAATTACTTAATTTTATTTGTTTTGATCTTTTTTATTTTTTTAATCCAAGAATCTCCCTAATTCACTCGTCCAAACGGTCTATTTTCGAAATAGACAAGAATCCCCAATTCTCTAGCTATTTCAATTCTCTCCGGTCCAATTCTTGGCAACAAACGGCCCCCAAGTTCCGATTACAATGAGTACAGATTCATTAGCCGCTGACCGCGAAGTTTCTGCCGAAATCAAGTTCCGATTAAGATGGGTACAAATTCTTTGGCCGCCGACCGTGTTCATTGATCTTTGATGCCGATTCTAATCTACAAGTACCTATTTGGCTAGAGACCGGAAATTATCATGTTCTATTTTAGGTATTTGATTCATAGAGGTACTGGTTTTTTTTTTAATGAATAGAGGTACAAATATTAAATCTATAGGTGCCTATTTTGCTGGAAGTTGGAAAATTCTGATTCTGTAAGAAGTTGATTATTTTGCTGTAAACTAGGAAACGTGACAAAAGGAGTTAACTTATTGTATATTGTTCTTTTTGTTTTAAAGAATATAGATTTGAATGATAAAGAAAATGGCGTGACTTAAGGAATTAGTTAACTTCAAGTACTAAATTACTTAATTGTCCTTTTAATATAGACCATCAAATTTAATTATAAAAATTAAGGGTTATGATTAGTGTTGTTAGGGTGACAACAAAATAGGTGTTATCACCATAGAAATTGCCCAAATTTGACAGTTACTCTCCACTAGTTCTAATAAACAACGACAACAGATGTGTATGTTGTGGTAGGTTCTTTTTAGGAAAATTGGGTCTGATCAAGAAATTTAGTCGGTTGAAGAACGACCAGGAAGATGAAGAGTCAAAATTCTACTACATAGACCTAGGGTTTCGAAAAGAGGGGATTTGGGCTCATACACGCTCGTCTGAATCCTTCCTTGATCAGTTACATAAAACAGTATTGCACAGAGTGTAGCTGACCGAAAAAGTTGACAATAGGATGCTTTTGTTCGCTTTTGAGATGTGTAGAGTGCATTAGTTTTTTTAATAGATATGAGACGGTTTTGTACAAAAGCCAAACGAATGGGACTTCTAATGTTAATTATTCGCCAAATTTAGCTTAAATTATATCAATGAAATTTTTTTGATAAAATTTTTAATATTGACGACATATCTAGCTAACGACCATCAAATTTTTACCACCATTATGCTAAGAAAACTGATGTGACATCTATTTAAGTGGTCAAATAGATGACATGTTGGATGCAATGTCTATATTTCGATTATTAATGATTAGATTTTAAGTTTGCAAGTCCTGGGTAAATGAATTTTAGAGTTGTTATTGAACTTTCATGAAAGAATGGGGAAGCTTTGAGTCTAAAATTGTGTGTCGGGATGGGGAGATGGAGATGAAAGAACACATCTTAATCATGGTTTGGATTTTGGAAGATGAGAGGAAATAATTTTGGAGCTAGATGAATGGGTAGAAGGGAAGCGACTGTGGTTACTTCCTCAATGGCAACACATGTGAAGGTAACGAGAAACAAAGGGAATGGGAAAAGGGGGTCAAGACTTGGAACATGATAGGAGTTTTTTGGTTGAGGGGAAGGGGGAATGAGGATCCAGGGAGGAGGGGAATCAATGTTTTTGCTACATGTAGGACTTTCTCAAATACTGTGTATTGATACTCACTATACTTGTATTCTTGGATTTATCCAAGAAAAGGTGGACAACTAATGAAGGGGGCGTCAAGACTTATATACCCTTCATCAACATATTAAATTAGATTTAGGGTTCACAGTGGTGCTAGTGTCCCTCCACTTTTAGTGTTCGGTAGTGGCACTTACTCCCCCTTCTCTGTTGGCTCTTACTCTGTTGGTACATAATCCTTTTATTCCCTCGATTGGCCACAATGACGAAGCCAAAACTCGACGTCGATTTGTCTAACGTCTCCGAGATAATATGTTATTGCAGGTTACCGACTGCCGTTCGAAGATCCCGAAGTTCAACGAATTTCGATCAAGATTTTAATGATTGATGCAACTAAGATAGTAAGGCGAGTCATGTCCCATTCAATGCTTCTAATTGCTGATCCAAATGTGATTGTAGGTTTATGTTTACATTCTAATGTCGACACAACTTCTTGAAAATCCACACGAGGGTGCAAATATTCCAAATGGTGTAGTAGCGCAGAGACCTTCTATGGTGACAACACTAATAAGTGTTGTCATATGACAACACTATTAACTACCGTTGGATCAAATGACAATAATCAAAGGCTAAGATTTAAAGGGCAAATTTGGAAAGTTAGTACCTATACATTTTAGGGTATTTTACTCTGCCGCAAACCTCCATTCCATACAAAAAGTGATTAGTTAATCTTTCTTCTTCTCCCTTTCATCTTGATCAGTTCCTCCTTCCTAACTCGAGCATCAATCACATCCGCCTATTGTTGACCATCCTACTCCCTACGCGATTTTATCCTTGTTGTTCAAACCCTTTTCTGTTCGATCAAACTCAAAACGGAGGTTGATCAGAAAATTTCGGAACATGAAAAAGAGGCTTCCATCACCGCTATTCTCATAGAAAAGGCGAAGGTACTGATTCTTGATCTATATAAGTACCCAATTCTTGATTTCAGTGTGTACCGTTTTTGATGGGTACAGTTTCTTTAGCTGCTGACCGCGATGTCTCTGCTGAAATCAAGCTCCGATCACGATGAGTACAAATTTTTTAGCCTCTGACCACGATGCCTCTGCTGAAATCAAGCTCCGATCACGATGAGTACGAATTCTTTAGCCGCTGATGGCGATGTTTCTACCGAAATCAAGGGTTGTTTGTTCCCTAGAATTGGGGTGGGTGAATTGCCTAGAATTGGACCCCAATTCTATGGGTTGGAGATTTTGGTGAAATGTATTGTTTGTTTTGCAAAAAAAGTGGGAGAATTGGCTAGAATTAAGGGGTCGTTTGTTACAGAGAATTGGTTTAGAGAGAATTCAATTCTCACGGTGGGCCCTCTAGAGAATTCAGACCCTCTCCGAATTCCCCATTGTCAAGGAGGGAATGTGCAGATTCTAGGGAATTGATAGTGATTTGTCAAAAATAACCTTTTTTAAGAGGGAGGTGGGGAATAAGTTGGGGTAATTTGTCTTTGTCAAATTACTTAATTTTATTTGTTTTGATCTTTTTTATTTTTTTAATCCAAGAATCTCCCTAATTCACTCGTCCAAACGGTCTATTTTCAAAATAGACAAGAATCCCCAATTCTCTAGCTATTTCAATTCTCTCCGGTCCAATTCTTGGCAACAAACGGCCCCCAAGTTCCGATTACAATGAGTACAGATTCATTAGCCGCTGACCGCGAAGTTTCTGCCGAAATCAAGTTCCGATTAAGATGGGTACAAATTCTTTGGCCGCCGACCGTTTTCATTGATCTTTGATGCGGATTCTAATCTACAAGTACCTATTTGGCTAGAGACCGGAAATTATCATGTTCTATTTTAGGTATTTGATTCATAGAGGTACTGGTTTTTTTTTAATGAATAGAGGTACAAATATTAAATCTATAGGTGCCTAGTTTGCTGGAAGTTGGAAAATTCTGATTCTGTAAGAAGTTGATTATTTTGCTGTAAACTAGGAAACGTGACAAAAGGAGTTAACTTATTGTATATTGTTCTTTTTGTTTTAAAGAATATAGATTTGAATGATAAAGAAAATGGCGTGACTTAAGGAATTAGTTAACTTCAAGTACTAAATTACTTAATTGTCCTTTTAATATAGACCATCAAATTTAATTATAAAAATTAAGGGTTATGATTAGTGTTGTTAGGGTGACAACAAAATAGGTGTTATCACCATAGAAATTGCCCAAATTTGACAGTTACTCTCCACTAATTCTAATAAACAACAACAACAGATGTGTATGTTGTGGTAGGTTCTTTTTAGGAAAATTGGGTCTGATCAAGAAATTTAGTCGGTTGAAGAACGACCAGGAAGATGAAGAGTCAAAATTCTACTACATAGACCTAGGGTTTCGAAAAGAGGGGATTTGGGCTCATACACGCTCGTCTGAATCCTTCCTTGATCAGTTACATAAAACAGTATTGCACAGAGTGTAGCTGACCAAAAAAGTTGACAATAGGATGCTTTTGTTCGCTTTTGAGATGTGTAGAGTGCATTAGTTTTTTTAATAGATATGAGACGGTTTTGTCACTACAAAAAAGGCTCTTTAGCGTCGCTTACCGGGGAAGGATTTAGCGTCGGTCAATTAAAAACCGACGCTAAACCCTTGACTCGCGTTTGACCAAGGGTTAGCGTCGGTCGACAAGCGACCGACGCTAAATCTGACCAATAACCGACGCTAAATGTGGTTTTCGGTTAGAAACGAAGCCAACCACTTTGGCGTCGGTTGCCGACATGTTTTAGCGTCGGTCGCCGACCGACGCTAAAACACATATATATTTAAACTTCTCAGCCGCCACCCTAACCCTAATCGAATCTCTCTCCTCCATCTTTCTTCTTCTTCCTCCTCCAACCTTCTTCTTCTTCCTCTTCTCTTTTTCTGAAATTCTTCTTCTTATGAAATTCTTCTTCTTCCTTTTCCAGATCTTCTCCATCTTTCTTCTTCCTTTCTTCTTCCTCCTCCACCTTCTTCTTCCTCTTCTTCTTCCTTTTCCAGATCTCCTTCATCTTTCTTCTTCTTCCTTTCTTCTTCTTCCTTTCTTTCTTCCTTTTCCAGATCTCCTTCACCTTTCTTCTTCTTCCTTTCTTCTTCCTCCTCCACCTTCTTCTTCCTCTTCCTCTTCTTCCTTTTTCAGATCTCCAGATCCAACCTTCCTCTTCTTCCTCTTCCCTCTTCCTCTTCTCATCCAGTCATCCGTCACCGTCATCGTCGTCGCCCCGCCGTCATTGTCGCCGCCGCCGCCACCACCATCATCACGTTGATCGGTCAAGGATTGACTGATTGGACAAGTAGTGACCAAAAGGGTGACCTAATAAATTTAAGTGACCAAAGTGTATAACTGGAAAATGGAGTGACTGATTGGACACCAATAGAAAATAGAGTGACAAAATAGAAAATGAAAATAAAAAACGAATAAAAAAACGAAAACAAAAAAAAATTGGGTTGGTCAGCGACCCAACCGGTCAAGGATTTAGCGTCGCTCGTTATACGGATTTAGCGTCGGTCGTGTTTCGGTCGACGCTAAAATTTAGCGTCGGTAGTTTTGGCATCGCTTTTTTGACCGACGCTAAATCCCTTAGCGTCGGTCAGCAAGCGACGCTATCCAGCGTTTCTGACCGACGCTAAACAAGCGGATTTTTGTAGTGTGTACAAAAGCCAAACGAATGGGACTTCTAATGTTAATTATTCGCCAAATTTAGCTTAAATTATATCAATGAAATTTTTTTGATAAAATTTTTAATATTGACGACATATCTAGCTAACGACCATCAAATTTTTACCACCATTACGCTAACAAAACTGATGTGACATCTATTTAAGTGGTCAAATAGATGACATGTTGGATGCAATGTCTTTTTTTTAATTAAACTATATAAATTAAATTTAAACAAGAAAATATTTTAAATAAAACTCCATAACCCTAAATAGTTGACCTTAGCTTCCTCATCATTTTCTCCAATGGTATTTGTTGTCGTTATATTATGTGTTCGAAAATCCCTTCCTCCTCTAATCACTATCAATCTTTTTACTAAATGTCATTTTTCTATATTGTTCTTCATCTCTCTTTGGTGTCACAAAATAGAAAAAAAAATAGAAGTTAAAAGACAAGAAACTCTAATTCAAAATAACTCTCAACTCCTTCTACTTCTTTAAATGGATCTCTGAGTCGATAAACCAAGGTTGAGTAATACCTGATATACAACAGAGGAGAAAGTGGCAGTGAGAGCTGAGGGAAGAATCCTTTGCAGCGTAGCTTGAACCATCTAATCCATAGATTCAAGTTCGACGAAGAATGAGGAGTAAGTTGCTCAGTTTGAATGTTGATCATTAAAACCAAAACCACGATCTCCATAGCCATGATCTCTATGTCGAGATGTATGAAGATGACACTGAGTTATAATGTGGCCCAACTTCTTGTAGTAATTACAATTATGTGTTTTTGGAAGAGATTCAGAGAGTGCCCTTGTTCATTACAAAAATGACATGAAGAGGTATAGTTGGAGTGATTGTTATTATGATTATTACCATAAAATTGAGGACGTGATCTGCCACCAGTTGCGTGCGCCTTCGTTTCTGTAACAACCCTTTCAGATTGACTCGAATTTCCACCAGCATTGGTCGAGAAGGTTGCTCTAGGATTAGCCACAATGTCCAACTTTGCTTGATTGTAGAGACGTGTTTCCCTACGATATAGATCTCTCAGAATATTTTCAATAACATAAGTGTTATTAGAAAGAAGTTGGGCACGAGTTTGCTTGAACTCCGGAAGTAGCCGCATGAGAAAGTGAAGAGTCACATCAATCGTCACATATAAACACATTACATTAGGATTATTAGGCTCCAACTAAATAGGAAAAATAGTAAAAAAGGAATATACTTTTCATGATTTGTTGGGACTAATATACGCTAACATTCCCACTGAAGGAATGTCTTCCTACGTCGTTACTGGAAATTTAACCGTTGCATTTGATAGAGTATTTGTTGATAGTAGTGCCATTTCCACTGCCTTCTTGTTGGACTTCTTGATCAAAAGGTTTAAATTTGGTACTAACAACAAGTTTGAAGATTTTTCCTTTAGGCGCTAGGGTTTATCACCAATTTCAAGGTAAAGTTCAAAGATTTCATACCTCCATTTTTCAAGATCAAAACTCATAAATGATTTTGAGCAAGGTAAGGGTGAAGAGTTACTGTAAGCACTGGATCTATGATTGCTTTGGTGATTCGACAATTCAAGTCGAGCTCTTGTTGTAACTAGAAGCGAGGTGTAATACCCGTCCCTCCTATCACTCTTTAATAATTCCGATCCGTTTATCATCATCGTTAATCATTTTTCCCAATCAGAACCCGTCACAAACAGCCATCAATCAACAACCAATTCATCAATCAACAACCGCACAACAATCATCAATCATCATAATTCACATAAAAATCCATTGCAGAACAGTTTTCCCCTTTTACTCTTTTTCAATTTCAAAGCCCTACATTTTTCTAAGTCAAAGTTGCAACTCCTCACACCAACCATACTACCTATCGTACGCTAAACCCTCACCTGACAAGAAGACGAGGCTCTAAACTCTTCTAGGAACCCGAACAACCAAAGCTCTCAGACACAAAAAAACGTAGCTCTTCGTTCTGCCACTGACAGCACCTCACTCCGAAATACCCAAAACCGAGATAGGTGATCTCTTCCTCTCGTCACCACAAATGCCTAGCAAGAAACAGATCGTCAATCGGAGCTCTACAACTCCCGAAATCAAGGATTGAAGTTTGGGGGGGGGTTTGGTTCGTCAAAGGGATTTTCGGGGAAAGAGAAAGAAGGGGAAGTTATGGAAATCCGTGAAAATCAGCTATTTATGGCAGCCACAAGAAACACGACGTGTTGTATTAAACACACGACGTGTTGTATGAAACACGGTGTGTTTCTATAACACACTATCATGTTTTGTAGTCTGCCAACTTTGACGAATTTTCACGTACTTGCTTGTATCTTCAACCCGACTCAACTATGAACGTCCCGGACTTTGATGGGGCCTCAAGAACATTTTTCCAATGTCTAAACCATCCAAACTCGAGTTTCAAACCATTCGTTTGGGCGGGGATGTTACACGAGGCTCTATCGAGGTGAATAAGTTTCACCCAGATCTGGAGGTGGTGATGGTTTGATGTTTATGAAGCAATATTGATTTACTATTTGTGCAAGTCAGACAGTTCACGATGCAACTAACCCATGACTATATCTGATTTACGATTTGTTGCAAGTACCTATTCTGGTGGCAAAGCTTAGTCTATATTTCGATTATTAATGATTAGATTTTAAGTTTGCAAGTCCCTAGGTAAATGAATTTTAGAGTTGTTATTGAACTTTCATGAAAGAATGGGGAAGCTTTGTGTCTAAAATTGTGTGTCGGGATGGGGAGATGAAAGAACACATCTTAATCATGGTTTGGATTTTGGAAGATGAGAGGAAATAATTTTGGAGCTAGATGAATGGGTAGAAGGGAAGCGACTGTGGTTACTTCCTCAATGGAAACACATGTGAAGGTAACGAGAAACAAAGGGAATGGGAAAAGGGGGTCAAGACTTGGAACGTGATAGGAGTTTGTTGGTTAAGAGGAAGGGGGAATGAGGATCCAGGGAGAAGGGGAATCAATTTTTTGCTACATGTAGGACTTTCTCAAATACTGTGTATGGATACTCACTATACTTGTATTCTTGGATTTATCCAAGAAAAGGTGGACAACTAATGAAGGGGGCGTCAAGACTTATATACCCTTCATCAACATATTAAATTAGATTTAGGGTTCACAGTGGTGCTAGTGTCCCTCCACTTTTAGTGTTCGGTAGTGGCACTTACTCCCTCCCCCTTCTCTGTTTGCTCTTACTCTGTTGGTACATAATCCTTTTATTCCCTCGATTGGCCACAATGACGAAGCCAAAACTCGACGTCGATTTGTCTAACGTCTCCGAGATAATATGCTATTGCAGGTTACCGACTGCCGTTCGAAGATCCCGAAGTTCAACGAATTTCGATCAAGATTTTAATGGTTGATGCAACTAAGATAGTAAGGCGAGTCATGTCCCATTCAATGCTTCTAATTGCTGATCCAAATGTGATTGTAGGTTTATGTTTACATTCTAATGTCGACACAACTTCTTGAAAATCCACACGAGGGTGCAAATATTCCAAATGGTGTAGTAGCGCAGAGACCTCAGTCAGGCCAATTGTGAATACACATGTTAACGCCCCCAAAGGACTCTACCGAGTGTTATAGAAGAAATCTATTTTGCGATGGGAGGATTACGAAATCAAGTACTGCGTGCACACCCTCGAGAATGAGCTACGAACATTACAAGAAACCACAAACTGCGATGACGATGGATGCGAGAATTCGGTCGATAGGGTCAGTCGATTGGAGAATTTGGTCAAATTCCTTCATTGTAGATAGCCACTTTGTACATATTGTGTAGCCATAGTTTCTTGTCGTTCTACTATAGTTTGATCTATCGTATTATTCGAGGAACACGTCAATTTAGTTGCACCTGCATGTTCATACACCATTCAGTTACTTCTAGTTCATTTCTATTACACAAGTTGTGAAGCCTTATACGACATCTTTGTTCACAACCTCACACTTGTGGCATCGTACACAACCTACTACAATACATACTTTTACGGACTCTGAATCCAACTTGATGGGAAATATCACTCTAGGAAGGACAACATGAAAGCAAGATTATCGTCATGTGTCTTCAAGTGTAAATACGTACTTGCGTCCTTGTCTCTCGGTACAGATGGTGCATTTCCTTGGTTATCTTAGATGTGGACAGCCGACAGAAGCCAGACAACTCCTCGAACATGTACTACCTCTTAGCTGCAAGATTCCCTTCAAGGTATTAGTTGGTTGCAATTTTAACTATGTCCTTTGAGGGGGAACCCATAATACTTGGAATTGCAGCTCCCTCATCATCGTTGAACACTTTCCTACTCCTTTTCAAACCAGTCGACAAGTTCCCAGCCTCATTTCTCTTCAGTGTTGCACATTTTGACAAAATCTCAGCTTACACCTCCTTCAAACTTGTTGTGTGCATGTCAATCCCTTGGTTTATAAGCTCCTCCATCATTGAGTTTTGATCCATATTAGCAGGCAGATTGTATGAGTCCACTTGCTCAGTTGAGGTGTCTATGAAGTAAGGTAAATAAGTCTGAGAATCGACCTTTCTTGCAGTTTCTACCAGTTGGACAATATCCCCCGGTCACCATTTCTACTCCAAAAATTACACATAGGTCATCCCACTATGAGAGGGGCTTGTTGTTCAACCCATTTGCTTTAGGGTTACTCTGCAAACATATCGTCATATCAGATACATGGAAAACTGAATGACAACACAACATCATACTTGTTAGTAACTAAAATCAACTCTGCAACAAATGAATCAACATCACTTTCCCAGCACAGTTGACACTAAATAATAGACCTAGGAATGCACTGGTCGAACAAACAACAAATACTCACAAACATCTTTCATGCATGACTGGTAGTGTTCAGAATTATACACAACCTCAGAGGCCTAGGATTTACTAATACACACACCAATACAATGTATTAACCCGTTGTGATTGTAATAACACAAAAATATGAAACAAAACACGAATGCACAAATTGATATACTCAAGAACAGCACCACATATGACATTAATATGAGCTTCTGCCTAATATCGAATATTAATACGAACAAGTTAGCTACAACACATGCTAAATACATACTGCACAACAAATTTATACGCACATATTCAAATTTAAAGCTACTGCAACAACAATGAACAAAACACACATGCGCAAATAGAAATATGAAAGTGAAAATTTAAGGCCACGTTTTCCTGCAAAGATTTGGCAGCAGGAATCAGCTAATTTCGACGGAAACCCTGAATTCCTTGTTTTCCTCTCATTTTGCAGAGGCCCAATTCCAACAAAATTTAAATCCATTACCAGCCTAATTACGGTCTGATAGGGTTCCGTAATTCCAACCTAAACTAAACGGAATTAGACGATTCCAACAAAATTATTTGTTGGATGTCGATTTTGCCTACATTCAGTCTCTTTTCTCTCTCTCTATTCGAGTCCCTGTACGAAGAACTGGTTCCTATTGTTCTTCGACCCTTTTTCTTCTATTTATGTTACTATGATGATTGGGTATGTGTACTTTACATTTTGATGATTAACTTGCTCACTTGCTTTAGGGTTTCTCTTACTGATTCACAAATGAATCAATGAGCCTTCTTGATTCATGTTTCAGCAAACAGCTTACCCAACCACTTTCTCAATCAGTTTCTCTATTTGTGTTATGGTGGTTGTTTTGTTGATGCAATCAATGGTGATTTCCAAATAGCTACATATTAAAAACAACAATGTCCATATGAGTTGCTCTCTAGATTGATGTGAGCTGCATTCTTTTATAGTCAATCCACAAACTAGGGTTTGTTTTCTGTTACACTCTCATCACTTGATGACATTCATCTCTGGTAAGGGTTTAGGATGACACCACTAATTCGTTGTATAGTTTATAGGGTTGACATGCATAATTGTAGCAAGGCTATTGGACTTGTCATTACAGCGTAGGAGAATGATGGGCACACTTTTCTTCATCTTTAGTGTGTTAGTAATCCTAATCACTATATTGGAACGACGTCGTAGACCAATAGTTGGTCGTGGGTTTGGGAGACCCTTGCTCCACAGGTTGGTGCATGGTGCAAGGGTTCGAGCATATTTCATCCACGAGGCAACCAAATTCAGTGACCGATCGAGCCTCGATATAGTCAGGATGGATTGGACTGTGTACACTAAGTTGTGTAAAAATATATTGGAGGAAGGTGGGTTATGAAGAACACCAACCGTTAGCATAGATGAGATGATCGTAATGTTCTTAAACACAATAGGGCATAACACAAAAAATAGGATATTGCAAAAGAGGTTTGGAAGATCAGGTGAAACGGTATGTGCAGTCATTCACGTTGTTCTCACATCCGTTCTTTGACTGCACTAAACCTTGTATCAAAAAGTTTTTCCTACTAGCAACGAGAACCTAAAAGGGGGAAGAGGGGGGATCAGTTTCCTATTGAAACTAAGTGAACTCACTGAGCTTAACTATGCACTCTCATAATCCAAAGGAGCGGTTCCAAACTCCACACAATACATCAATAGTGGAACCAAACCAAACCTTAACCAAATTTTAATATCCTAAAGCAGTCTAGGTGATCACATAGGTTCAGTTCATCATTCACATTCACAATCAATAACATCAGTAGCAACATAATCGAAACAACATTTAACCATCAGATCATATTCAGCACAGTTCTCAATCACCATCATCACACACATTCATGCACATGAACCGCAAGTTATTTCTAGATGAGTTATCAAGGTGCCAAAGAATAGTCCTACACCACCACCCAGCCGACTATCGACCCGGTGTAACCACACTAGATCCTTCCCCGAAGGGTATACCATCATACACATCTGTATAGGATCCTTCCACGAAGGAGTAGACCATCAGATACATCCACACAAGATCCTTCCACGAATGAGTATACAACACAATACAACTAACCATGAATCCCCTCCATGGTGAACCACCCCGGTGGTTCGGACTTATGTACTTCACAATTCTCAGGTTGGGGTAGTGTAGGTTCCTTCAGGTTCTACGTTCATATTCATTTCACAACTCATACAATTCAAATCACAAATCACTCCATCCACATCATCTCATCATCACATAATTCCTCATTACAATCATGCTTCACAACCCGTCATCACATTCACACAAAGGGTAATCGGCTGGTTCACCGGCAACCCCCACCTACAAGTACAGGGATAGCCATGTTGTGAGTCCAGGGTTACCCACCTATTCCTCTTTCATAGGACGACCCCATATAAACCTATCTCGCATTTCTAATCCAGTTCATCCATTAGTTCATTTCATCACAAACCTCTCGGACAACATCAAGCATCAAACACAGCAACAAGCATCACAATCAACCAACTACTAGTTACAGAAACATTAACCCCTTTTACTATCTTCCATTTTCATGCAAATCCCTAAGTTCGTCTAGGTCAGATTATAACTCCTCACATGACTCAACACTATCTAATAACGCTAAGCCCTCACCTAGAATAGAAGACGAGGCTCTAAACATCTTCTAGATTCCCAAAAGAACGAAAACCCCTTCTTTAGTTTCGTAGATCTTCCCCTCCTCAATGACTGTGCCCTACACCAGAAAACCAAAATCAACATTAGCAATCTTTTCTTCTATTTCCAGGAACACACAGAAAGAAACGGATTGTAAATCGGACCTCTGTAGCTCCCAGAATCAACCCTCGAAACTTGGCCGAAGTTGGTTCGTCAAAAGAACTTTTGTGGAAAGAGAAAGAGTGTAAAGTTGTTAAATCCTGTCAAAACCCATATTTTTATATTCAGGTAAAAACACACGGAGTGTTTCATGAAGAAACATGGCGTGTTGTACAGACACACGGTCGTGTGTTTCCTTCTATCAATTTCGGCGAACTTTGCTAGGAAATAGAGCACGGACGTGTATCTCTGATACACGGTGTGTGTTCTTCACTATATAGCATACTCGTTTGTAACCTCAACCTGTCTTAAACACGAACGTCCCAAAATTTGATGGGACCTCAGAGGCACAGATTCTAGTGCCTTGATCACCCGAACTCGAGTTCTAAACCATCCGGTTGGGCGGGGATGTTGCAGGATAAGAACGGAGGCCAGACTGATTATGAGAGGGATATTTTTGTCAATTCAAACAAAGTTAATTTCCAATTCCATATGCTCTTTTTCGCAGGAAAACAAGGAATTACTAACTGAATTTGTTGGGAATCCTACTTGAATCTGATTCAGCAAAATGCATAATTGCGACAGAATTCGTTGGTTAAACAGGAAAATGTGGCCTAACTATTGACACTAATGAAATATAATTCTACGAGTACGATGATTGAGAACTGCTAACCGATGTTCTTACCTTAACCCAGCCACTGAAGACGCTTTCATCCGCACTATGTAGCCCCTAGCATCATCCCACCCGAATCCAAAAGCACTTTTTAGCTCCAATAACGCAACAAATTTATCCTTCATGTAACACACCTTGGACTTTATATACGGCATGGGTAGCAGTTGACAGTCCACCCCCCTCGAGTGCATCATCCTCTCGAAGGCCTTCAGCGCACTCACGTTGAAGTTTACCTTCTCAAGTCTCAACATGTTGAGCGTCCACTAGCTCACGCATGCACATGACCAACATTTTCCCCTCTATCTTACTCCACTGCTTTTAGTCCCGAATATCCTTCTCCACATCTTGGTCGGTGGCCATTTTGAATGTTCCTTCAAGAAAGGACAAAAATATCAGAACAACATGTTATTAACAAATCTACCGGAAAGCAACTGGTACTAGAAGCAATAGAAAGAGTAATCGTTCTTTTTACCTTCTTCTGGAAGTGGCGAGGAATGGGAGAATGGTTATTGGGTGGTGTCCACAATATTGTATCACATATAATATGTTCCAAAAGATGAAAGCAAGCTCAGCCTTCCTACTGTCCCTTCCGTTCAGAAATATGTAAATGCACATAGCAGGGAAAACTAATGCATGACAAGTTGTGACAAACACAAGCACTCAATCAAGCCTCAATAGAACAGTCAATACAAGTCCAACATATGAGGAGGTTTCAAATCAGCACGCCTTAAAGTTGTCTAATGTCATATGGTGGAGAATAACAAATGTAGAAAAATTGATGATGCATACAGTAGGAAAAAGGTTCGAAACATAAATGGCACTCAACATGAACATAATGTAAGACTGAACTAGTGCCCCCACTGCTTCCCACATTTTTTGAGTGAGGGTGTGCCGGAATTGGGTCCATCCTTCGGACGCCTTGACGTATCCAGGTGCATCGTTGATGATTTCACCGTATTATGGTTCGTTAGTGGTAGGGGGACGTATGCTTGTGCAAAGATGTCAAGGCCACCCTCTACGCGAATGAAATTGTCAATAGGCAACACATTGTGAAGAATAGTTCAACCATGAGTGGGACCGGCTTGCGGTTCGTCCATTGTGAAGAATAGTCCAACTCATGTACCCAACACACAAAGATAGTAGTGTCTTGAGATAAATAACTGTTTGGTTAGATGGAGCTTAGTGAAAGTGAAAAATGAAACAAACATAGTGTATTGATATCATATGGGTACTAAAACTAACCAGGAGGGTAGTCTAAGGCCTCTGGGGCGTGACAATGCATCTCATAAAACCCTACTATCATGAGCTGAACCCTCCCGCTCGGCGGCAAGGCAGTACGTGAAATCCAATTTCTAATTGACCACAACCAGAAAGTTGATGCCAGTGGACCCCTTCCTCATAGCGTAACGGGACCGGCTTGTGGTTGTAATTTGCACATTGACGATACTCCGATTTAATGCTCCGAGGAAACCAAACATGATAAATGCCATTTTGAACGAGTCAGAAAAGTAAATGAAAATGTGAATGAAGATGGGAGAAGACCTTGACGTACTTCCACCGATGGTCTGTGAAATTGTTAGGCACATGGGTCAATTTTTCTAGAAGTAGATGGTGTAAATTGAGGATAGCCTCAAGGACGGTGCGAATAATTCTTCACACAATCTCTCCCGAATAATGAAAGAGGACTTGTCATGTTCCATTTTTTGCATTATGACCAATAATGAGGAGGAACATGGCGACCATCTCATATAGTCGTAAAAATAGATACATCGAATACAACATCACACAAGTGCTTGGTATGCATATGAAATCGACAGTGTACTAGCTAGTAGACATTGTGACAAGGAGATGAAGAGCAAATCAGTTGCATGTAGTAGGAAAGTATGACATATGGGCAACAATGAACAGATGTTTGTTAGGATAAAATCATTTACAATGTGTATTGAATGTTATACTGAAATGCAGCTGGAGTAAGTAACATGTATATTGCAAGTGTAGAATGAATGTTCTCCTTCATTTATTTGGCATACTAACTAAGTTGTTGCTAGGTCAAACAGTGAACCCTAAATTGATTATCCTAACAAATTCCCCAATTTCTGCCAATCCCAATAATCATATGCCAATCTCGAGTGTTCTATTTTCCAGAAATATGAAGCAAAAATTGTGACTAACTTTTTGAACGACGTGAACGAAGATTCCTGATGGAAACTTCTAATTTCGGTCGAGCAGATGGACTGAGATGATTCTGGGGCCAAACCGGTACTCTCTTATGATACAAAAAGACGAGTCTTCACAATCAACTAGTATTCACAATGGGGATAAGGACAAGAAGGTATGAAGGATTTTACTTTTACGCAGTTACGGCAATGCGTGCGTCTGTCGAGGCGGGGTGATTCTCATGTTCCGACGAGGAGAAGAAGCTTTGGTTTTTGTAACAAAGAAGGGTGTGTGTTAAGAATGGAGGAGTAGAGACAAAAGAAGAAGAAAGGCTCTATATTGATGGTGAATGGAACAAAGCTTCAGTTATAGACATAAATGAAAAATTGAAAACGAAACTTCAAGTGGGACACATAAAAATGCGGATTTTCCAAAAAAATGGAGGGGGGCAAAATTCCTGAGAATGCCCATTGTGGAGGGAAAATGGGCCATGGAGTTTTCTAAAATACAAATACACATGCGTAATAGGGCCCACCAAACAAGGCTTTTTGAGAAAGCTAGTGTTTCTTTAATGCACTTTTAATCTTTCTCCTAAACAAATGAGCCTATAATTTTTTTCCCATAAAGTCTCAGTCACCAACTAGTATATGTCCAATCACCATATTTAACGAGGGTTAGATGAAAAAAGTTAACTAAAGGGGTCTTTGTTGAACCTTGCATAGTACGATATGGTTTATTTTGGTTAAAACGTAGTAGGTGGGTATCTTTGTTAACTTTCGTATTAGGGGGGTGTAAGTGTATATTAATCGTAAATCACAATTATGGTTGTCCATATATTAATTTAGATGAAATGTATTGAGTTTTTCAAAATAGTTTACTTTGAATACAAATAAAAATTTAAATGTTTAAATCTAAATATAACGATAAAGTCCATTTATGAAAATATAATTATGAATTTATCTTAATTAAATTATTCTATTCATATAAAATTATCATCGTTTTAATCGTATTGTGCATGTGTAAGAATTGATATAATCTGTTGTGAAAGCAAAACAGTTGCTTTGGAGGCTTATCGTCTGTTATGTGTGGATCGAGAGATGCAACCGGGTTTTTGACAAGGCAAAACGTGATGAAGAAGTGATTATAAAAAATATTAGAGAGGAAATCCTGATCTTTGCTTTTGGTAGAAATGATAGAGATAGCATAGAGAGTGTTTTTTTAGTTTTGTTTAAAGGATATGGCTCAATGAGGACTTGCTGAGTCGGCCGTAATTTTCCCTGCTCGAGTTCGGTCGTTTAATTTTTGCTGATGCTCGGCTCGGTTCGACTCGAGTTCGATGGTTCGGTTTAGTCATTAAGAATTGCTCAATCGGCTCGGCTCGAGCTCGATTCGAGTGTCGTTCGTTAAAGTCATAAACGAACCTTGAAACGAGCTAGACTCGAGCTCGATTCGAGTTCGTTCGTTTAAAATCATAAACGAACCTTTTAAAGAGCGGACCTGTTTCATGTCTAATTCGAGCTCGTTTAAAATAGGCTTTTATATAGTTGGCTAGTTATATTAATATATATTATTATATATATATATATATATATATATATATATATATTATATTTTCAAATTTCCCATAATTAATAATGTATGATCTTATTTATTTATTTTTTAATTCTAATTTATAATTAATAAACTCATAGACTCACAAAAAATTATATTTTAAATATAAAAGTCTAATCTAAATTATAATTAATGAACACATAAACTTACTAAATTTTTTATTTTAAAAAAAACTTACTATACTTTATAGCGACAATTCATATCAACATAATCTTAAACCCTGAACCCTAAGTTATAATGTCAATTCATATCAATATAACCATAAGTTCATATACACTAAGTCTATAACGTGTTATTATCAAACTCTAATTCACTAACTGTATAACGTGTTATCGTGAGACCCTAATTCACTAAAATTTATAACACGTCAAACGTTTGATAGATTAACATAGTTATGAACTATGTTATTGGACCCTAAATCAATATTTACATCCTAACAATCAACATTATTAAGTTATAACGTCAATTCATATCCACGTAATCCTAAACCCTAAACCCTAAACCCCAAACCCCAAACCCTAAACCTAGTAAGATGTAATGTCAATTCATATCAACAATTCAACATAATACAAAGTTCATATACACTATGTCTATAACATGTTATTGTCAAACCCTATATCACTATACCATATAACGTATTTTTGTGATATTGTCAATTCATATCAACATAATCCTAAATCCTAAACCCTAAACCCTAAGCTTTAAACCCTACACCCTAAACCCTAAAATTAGTAAGATATAATGTCAATTCAGATCTACATAATACTAAGTTCATAACACTAAGTCTATAACGTGTTATTGTCAAACTCTAATTCATTATACTATATAACGTATTATTGTAAAACTCAATTCACTAAACTCTATCATTTGTTATGAACCCTAATTCATTGAACTTTATGATATATTAGCATGCCAAATATGCAATAGATAATTTAAATATATCAACAAACCAAAAGCCCAACTATATATTGATCACGTCTAATTGTCTTGCTCGACAAAAAGTTCTATTCTACACATAATCCAAATTTAGTGGTAAAATTGTGAATCGTTCGATTAACCTTTGTAGTAGTTAAAGGATATTATTACAAATATGTTAATTAGCCTTAATTCTATCAATGCGTTCATGAATCATGAACATATATACGTACAATCTTGTTCACAAACCTATATAAACGAATCACTTCACGAACTCTTATCGAACATGTTCACGAATGTTACTAACGAGCTTGTTCGCGAACTCTTATCGAACATGTTCGTGAATATAATTAACGAGCTTTTTCACGAGCCTATAAATGAACCAGTTCACGAACTGTTACACGAACATGTTCGCGAATATCATTAAACGAACTGTTCGCGAATAATAAACGAGCCTGTTCGCGAACAAGGCTCGTCGAGCTTCCGAACCGAACATGTTCGCGAACAAGCCGAGCCGAATACCACTTGGCTCGGATTTGGCTCGTTTATAAACGAACCTGTTCGCGAACATGTTCGTTTCGAACCGAATCGAGTCACGAACGCATTTTTCCGAGCCGAACACCGAGCGAATCCCGAGCAGCTCTGTTCGTTAACAACCCTAGTTGCATAGTATTGACTCTTTGTACTGTTATTCCTTGTTTTTGGTGAATGAAATTGTTCAATTCATAAAAAAATTGGAAATTAATTAATATTTTTAAATATTAATTATATTATTTATTTTCTTAAATTAAAATTACAAGACTAAAAAATTATATATTGTAATCTCACTTTAAAATGTTGAATATAAATATGTGGATTAATTAATACATCAACATTAATAGGCCAATTACACTTTCCTAGCCCAACCTTTGACGAGCTAACAGATCTAGGCCAAACTTAGGGTAAACAAATTTTATCCCGAATCTTCACTTGGATACAACAATTCTAGATAGTTAACTAGTTTGACCGTTAAATATCTAACACTGAAAGTGACATGTGATGTGACTTTATTTGGTGCATTTTTAGCTTATCATTGACCTATGAAACGCCCGTGTTTGATCCTTAAATGCCATGCTTAATATGTTTTTATCGAAGTTTTGTGCTAAGTGCTATTCTGTTGCCCGGTTACCACTTTGAGGCCAATTCCATGTCTATTGGATGTGTTTTCTTTGTATTTTAAGGTCTTGGCATTGTAGTACTGGTGACAAGGAGCACGTAGGATCAAACGGGAGGTCAATCGGAGCTAGGACGGAGGAGATATGGACGTGGAAAAATCGAAGAAAATACGATTTTCAGCTGAAGACAGTTTCGGCGAAACTATCATATAGTTTTCGCCGAAGAAAAAGCTTTCGGCGAAGTTGTCAAGTCTTCGGTCCGAAAACTAGAGGCAGACGGCGAGAATTTGGAACTTGAAGATGGTTTCAGCGAAAATGATGCATCATTTTCGCCGAAAATTTCAGGCAAATCCGGCGTGCTATATAAAGGTGAAGGAGGCGAAGATTGGGGAGAGGAATTTCATTCTAATTTTACATCATCGCCGTCCGCCTCTCTCTCTCTCAATTGTTCATCATCAACTCCATCATCTCCTCTCCCTCAACCACACACCAACCTCCCTCAATTGTTGATCAACTTGAAGATCTAAGTGAAGCCTTCCACCCTTGGATTGGAGCTTGAAGAGCAAAGTGAGAAGATCCTCCATGGAAGCAAGGATGATCTCCTCTCCTCAATTTCAGGTTTCCTCCATGGTTAAGCTAGGATTGTAATTTGGATGTTGATCTAAGGTTGTGCTTTGTAGCCATTTGAGCTTGACTTGTTCTTTTGGTATTGTTATGTCTTTCAATACATGAGAATGTTTGATTGATGTTGATCTAAGGTTGTAGGATTGTAATTGGATGATTTGAGAGATTGGATTATCAAGTTACAACCATTTTGAGCTTGTTTTCCTTGTTGTCATTTTATCAAACACTTGGTGTGCATTTAGTTTTTTTCATTTGAAGGTTGAAAGACCCTTGTGATTGCTAGACTAGTGTTATATGATTGACATGAGAGTGTCTTGCATCATTACTTGTGCTAGATGATTGTTAGCATAGAATTCAAGTTCCAAGCATTTCATTGAGCTAGTTTAAAGCATTCCATTCCCTTTGTTCACATAACGAGAGCATGGTGCATTTGGTCTAGGAATAGAGAGTCAATTGTGCGAGAGCTCGTTGATTCTAATTGAGTGAGATGCATGGTCATTAATTACACATCGTTGCTTGAGAATCAATCCAGCTTTCATGAACCTTGAGCTTGAAGAAACCCCTTGCTAGACTAAACTCCTTTCTCTTGTTTGATCCTCAATTTTCACTTGCCAATTTTACCTTGTTTGCTTATGTTTTTAACTTGTCTCTTTTCAAAACCAAACTTCAATTTAACTGTATGGACCGTTTACGAACGTTGTGAGTATTAGCCTATGAGGGAACCCTGAGGAATACGACCTTGATAAAATCCTCTTATCAAGTTTTTGGCGCCGTTGCCGGGGAACTTTCTCAATCCTTTGAAAGCATTTAGTAGTGGACCGTTCTATTCACTTCCTTCCATTTTAGTTTTGCTTCTTTGTTATTTCTTTTTGTGGTATTGTTATCCCGCATTGTTGTACTACTTGGTTGTGTTTGTTGTGCGTGTTTGTAGGCCCCTTCTCCACCTATCTAATTCATGGGAGCAAGGTTGCAAGTAAGATGAACTCTTGGAATGGAGGTAATGGTTATGGTACCTATCAAGGTTGGAATCCATCTCCTAACCCATACTATGGTCATCCTACTTCATCCAACTACTACCAAGAAACTTGTGAGGGAGATAGCCAATGGTGGGGTCAAGAACAACAAGCTTCAACACCCATGTGGAATGAGCAATGTCCCTATCCATCTCCACCCTACCATCAAGTGTTTCCGGAGTACTATCAAGAGGAATTCACAAGTCATGAACAACATTCTCCACCGCCTTCCATGCTAGAGAAGCTCTTTAAGATGGTTAGAGAAAGCGAGCGCCCTCAAGAGGATTTCACAAGCTATGAGCAACCCTCTCAACTTTCTTCTATGCTAGAGGAGCTCTTTAAGATGGTTAGAGAAAGTGAGCGCCCTCAAGAGGAGTTCGTAAGCTATGAGGAACCTCCTCCACCTCTTCCCACACTTGAGGAAGCTTTGAAGATTGCGGAAGATAATGCGAACCAACTCAATCGTTTAGCTCAAGGCGTGACACTCATCAAGGAAGCTCTAGAGGAGGAACAACACTCTCCATCTCCCCCCACAATTGAGGAGATGTTGCAAATTGCTGAAGATAATGCAGCTCGGTTGGATCGTTTAACTCAAAGTGTGAAGCTCATCACCGCCACCCTTGAACCGGAAGTGCTTGTCATGGGAGAAGAGGGAAGTGAGTTTCCCCAAGAAGAGTTCATGAGCCATGAGAAACCTCTTCCGCCTCCTTTCATGCTAGAGATTTTACGAATGGCGGAGGATAATGCAAACCGAGTTAACCGCTTATCCCAAAGCATAGAGCTCGCCACGAAGATTCTTGAGAATGAACGCCATCTCAATCATTTGGAGCATGTTTATGATGATGAAGATGACACTTGTGAATCCGAAGAGCTTGACACGGAAGAGGATTTGGTAGTGGAGGAGATTGAAGTGCATGTTTTTCCCATGGAAACACCATGTGACAATGATGTGAGGATAGAAGAATCAAGGAGACTTGAGGATGATGACCATTTAGAGGAGGTGAGAGATGATTTGGAGACGCTTCAAGAAGAGGTGACACCGAGAGTGGAGCAGGAAAGTGAACAACACCACCCTATTGAGGTCCCACCAAAGGTTGTGAGTACTCTTCAATCCTCTTGCTTGATCATGAAATACTTGTGTCAAGAGACGAACACAAGCTTCATGACTTCCTCTAAGGTGATAATGGAAGAGAAGTCGTCCATGTGTGAACCGGAAGACTCCTTGAGTGGCATCACCAACTTGGAGACAATGGATCTCAATGGAGGCTCCCTACCATACTTTCTTCCTCAAGCTTCGACACTCAAAGGTACAAGCTCCTAATCCAATAATCGATGATGATGATACTAAAGATCCATCGGATGAAGTTGAGGTTGAAGTCGAACCTCCTTCGGATAATGTGAATACTAAGGTTGCTAAGGAACCTAGTAAGGCTACATCGAGTACACCACTGGTCTCTCCTCCCGCACCGGTTGTACCTCCATACAAGCCTAAGCTCCCATACCCCTCTCGAGTGAGTAAGGATGGCCTTGAGAAGGTTTTTAAGAAGTTTGTGGAGCGGCTTAGTCAAATGCAGTTCTCTCTTCCGTTTCCCGAAGCTATGACTATGATGCCTCAATATGCTAAATTCATGAAGGAACTCTACACCAACAAGAGGAAGCTACCGGAGACACCTCTAGTCCACCTCAATCAGGAATGTTCCGCCGTTCTCTTCAAGAGTCCACCGGAAAAGCTTAAGGATCCAGGTACTTTTACTATCCCTTGTGCTATAGGTAATACCCCTTTGGCTAATGGTCTTGCGGATCTAGGTGCTAGTATCAATGTCATGCCTTATTGCATATTTGAGAAACTAGGGTTGTCTAATCTTCGTCCTACTCGTATGTACATTCAACTTGCGGACAAGTCGACCAAGAGTCCTAGGGGAATTGTTGATGATGTGCTAGTTAAAGTAGGTCCTTTTGTGTTCCTAGTTGATTTTGCGGTCATTGATACCGATGATGTTGATGTCTCATTGATATTTGGTAGACCATTCCTTGCTACTTCTCGTGCTTTAATTGATGTGCATAATGGGAAATTGACATTGAGAGTAGGACAAGAGAGTGTTACATTTTGCATAGTCGATGGCATTAAGTTTGCTCACGCACAAGATGATTTAAAATACTCGTGTGATACTATCGCTTCGGCTAGTGTGTGTAGTATTTCTAACTTCGTGTGTCGAGATTCTTTGGATGTTTGCCTTAGAATGAATGTGCAGGAACATTTAGATATCCCAGAGTTAAAAGCTCAGGTGGCTTACCTTGATGAAGGGAGAGATAAGTTGGGGAGTGAGACAGTTTTTGTTGCTCTTCCGAAGGTGGAAAGGGTAAAGACCTCCTATGAAGAACCACCTACTCTTGAGCTCAAGCCTCTTCCCGCACATTTGGAGTATGCTTTTCTCATGCCAAACTCTAAGCTACCGGTCATCATCAATGCTAAGCTTCTACCCGAGCAAAAGGACCGTCTAGTGGAGCTCCTCAAGAAGTACATGAGAGCTATTGCATGGAGCATCTCAGATATTCGAGGTATAAGTCCCACATTTTGCTCACATCGGATCCTCATGGAGGAAGATTTTAAGCCGGTTGTGCAACCTCAAAGAAGATTGAATCCTAACATGAAAGAGGTTGTGAAGAAAGAAGTTATAAAGCTCATGGATGCGGGGATTATCTTTCCTATCTCGGATAGTCCTTGGGTTAGCCCGTGCAAGTTGTTCCCAAGAAAGGAGGGATCACGGTGGTAGCTAATGACAAGGATGAGCTCATACCGACAAGGGCGATCACCGGATGGCGTGTTTGCATAGATTATCGTCGACTCAATGAGGCCACTAGGAAGGATCACTTCCCTCTACCTTTCATGGATCAAATGCTCGAGCGTCTCTCCGGTCACGAGTACTATTGTTTTTTGGATGGCATGTTCGGATACTTCCAAATACCGATTGCCCCGGAGGACATCGAGAAGACTACATTTACATGCCCCTTTGGTACGTTTGCTTATCGACGAATCCCTTTTGGGTTATGTAATGCTCCCGCCACCTTCCAACGATGTATGCTTGCTATCTTTGATGATTTTGTGGAAGACATCATGGAGGTGTTCATGGATGATTTCTCGGTATTTGGGGATTCATTTGATCTTTGTTTGAGGAATCTTGAGAGGGTGTTGCACCGTTGTGAAGAGCCCAATCTCGCACTAAGTTGGGAGAAGTGCCATTTCATGGTCAATGAGGGGATTGTTCTTGGTCACAAGATCTCTAGGAGAGGCATTGAAGTTGATAAAGCGAAGCTAGAGACCATCTCTCAACTCCCTCCACCTTCTTCCGTGAAGGCCGTGAGAAGTTTCTTGGGGCATGCCGGTTTCTGTAGGCGTTTCATTAAGGATTTTTCCAAGATTACTACCCCTATGACTCGGCTTCTCGAGAAGGATGTGGAATTTCGATTTGATGAAGAATGCTTGAAAGCCTTTGAACTCCTAAAGGGTAAACTCACAAATGCTCCTATACTCATTGCTCCGGATTGGTCCAAGTCATTTGAATTGATGTGCGATGCTAGTGATCACGCTATTGGAGCGGTTCTAGGCCAACGAATTGACAAGAGATTCCATCCGATATACTATGCAAGTAAGACTCTCAATGAAGCTCAAAGGAACTATACAACCACGGAGAAGGAGCTCTTGGCTATAGTGTTTGCCTTTGATAAGTTTAGGTCCTATTTGGTGCTTTCTCATACTATTGTCTTCACGGACCACCAAGCTTTGAGGTACCTCCTATCCAAGACCGATGCTAAACCAAGATTGATTCGTTGGGTTCTTTTGTTACAAGAGTTTGACATTGAAATTCGGGATAAGAAGGGATCCGAGAATGTAGCCGCCGATCACTTGTCTCGTTTGAAAGAAGCTGAATTGGTACACAATGGTAATGCGGAAATCAACGACAACTTTCCCGATGAGCTATTATTCGCTTTAGCGACAATGGAGTTCGAGGAGCCTTGGTTTGCGGATTTAGCTAACTATCTTGCTAGTGGATATTTGAAGGAGGGCCTCTCCACTCAAGACAAAAGGAAGTTCTTTGCGGATTTGAAGCATTACTTTTGGGACGATCCTTTTGTGTTTCGAGTTGGCTCCGATGGGATACTTAGAAGATGTGTTAACTATGGCGAAGCGAAGGACATCATGCTTCATTGCCACTCCGGACCTACGGGTGGACATCATGGAGCAAATCGCACGGCTCACAAGGTACTTGAGTCCGGATTCTTTTGGCCTTCGATCTTTCGAGATTGTCAAGACTTTGTCAAGTCTTGCGATGCATGCCTACGTTCAGGTAACATCTCTTCCCGTAATGAAATGCCTCAACATGTCTCGTTAGTGGTCGAAATATTTGATATATGGGGTATTGATTTTATGGGACCGTTTCCTACTTCGCATGGTAACAAGTATATTTTGGTTGCGGTTGATTATGTGTCTAAATGGGCGGAGGCACAAGCTTTGTCTACTAATGATGCCCGTGTTGTAGGGAAGTTTCTTGTTAAGTTGTTTACCCGTTTTGGTGCTCCTCGTGCTATTATTAGTGATCGAGGTACTCATTTTCAAGGACAATTCGATAGGGTGTGCCGACGGTTCGGTGTCACTCATCGGATGTCTACCTCGTATCACCCTCAAACTAGTGGCCAAGCCGAGGTTACTAATAGGGAACTTAAGAGAATTTTGGAGAAAACGGTCGACCAATCACGAAAAGATTGGTCGTCAAAGCTTGATGATGCTCTTTGGGCCTACCGCACGGCTTATAAGACCCTATAGGCACTACTCCCTATAGGATGGTCTATGGCAAAGCTTGCCATCTGCCGGTAGAGCTTGCGCACCGATCTCTTTGGGCGTTGAAATTTCTAAACCTTGATATGAGTCTCGCAGGAGAAAAGCGTAAGTTTCAGGTACATGAGCTCGAAGAGTATCGCCATCATGCTTATGAGAGTGCCAAGCTATACAAGGAGAGACGAAGCTTATTCATGACTCCCGCTTGAAGTCGGGCAAGGATTTCAGAATTGGTGACCAAGTCCTCCTATACAACTCTCGGCTCAAGCTCTTTCCCGGGAAGTTGAGATCTCGTTGGTCCGGACCTTTCACGGTAACTCAAGTGTTTCCTTATGGCACCATCGAGGTAATCTCTCCCTCTCAAACCGAGCCTTTTAAGGTGAATGGCCATCGACTTAAGCATTATGTGATTAATGATACTATTGGTACGGTTGAGGTTTTATCCTTGGTTATGCCTTGAGGGCTCTTGGTTTCGTCTAGCTAGAGACGTTAAAGAAGCGCTTCATGGGAGGCAACCCATGTTTTCCTCACTTTTTTCGATTTTATGTTTTTGTGTTGTTTTAGTTCTTTGAGTTGGTTGTTGGCAAGCAATGAGGTGGATCACTCTTCACAATGTGCGCTATGGGACTCTTCCACTCCTTTGTTCCTCAGCTTTTCTCTACCAATGCGGTAACTTTGTTCCACCCTACTCTCTCTCTTTGATCATTGAGGACAATGCTCGTGTTAGTCGTAGGGGAGTTTGAGGTTTGGTGTGATTATTTGTTGGTAGAAGTCTAATGTGTTGTTGGTTGAATTGCTTGATCTTAATTGGATGTCGATTCCCTCTACTGTAGAATCATTCGGTTCTTGACTTTTGGTGTTTGATTGGCTTATAGCTTTCGCAATGATGTTTGGACTGTTCCACTTAGAACCTATAACCAGCATGTTAGCGCTAATATCAAATGAGTCTAGGCCAGAATAGAGATTTTATCACTCTTGTGTGTTGGTTGATGGGTTGATACGTGTTTTTGTACCGCTCGATAACACCGGTCTAAGATGATGAAGGCAATCAAAATTTTCACCCCTTTTCCATGTCTTTCTTTACCCTTTTTGGTCCTTCGTGATTGTGGCTTGAGATTAGACGGAATCCAACTCAAAATCTTGTGTGGAAGTTGTAAGGGGCTAAGGATCAAGTGGCTAAATTGTGAAGAAAAGAAAAAAAAGAAAAAGAAGAGAAAATGCTCAAAAGAAAAGCTAGGCAAGCTCGGCACCTAAGTGAAGTGTCGGGTTGAGCACTAGCAAAAGGGCAAAGGCTGTGAGCTAGGCAGGTTCAACACCTAAGTGAAGTGTTGAATCGAGCACTAGTATGCAGTAAGAAGAAAGAAGAAAAAATGGAAATGAAATGAAAAGAAAAGAAAGAAAAAGAGTTCTCAAATGTAGCCCTTGATCCTAACCAGAGTTTGTAAAGTGCGGATCTAGAAGCGGATGAAGTCGAGTCGATAGCCACATCATGATCACTCATCACTTTCAAAAAAAATAGTCCTTTTGATTAGAATTGGTGTTGTCGTGGTCGATTTTGCTGTGTCCCAATCAACCACTGCTTGAAGTGTGCAGAAAATAGTGAGGTCTAGACTTGTTTGGTTGACGTTCTTGCATGTGTAGGTTAAGTTTGTTTGTGGAGCAGTTTAAGCCGAATTGTTATTGCTTGAATCTCAATGGACCGATCTTGTCATTTGTGAACTTGGATGTTTTCTAATTCATTTGCTTGAGGACAAGCAAAGCTTAGTCGTAGGGGAATTTGATGTGACTTTATTTGGTGCATTTTTAGCTTATCATTGACCTATGAAACGCCCGTGTTTGATCCTTAAATGCCATGCTTAATATGTTTTTATCGAAGTTTTGTGCTAAGTGCTATTCTGTTGCCCGGTTATCACTTTGAGGCCAATTCCATGTCTATGGATGTGTTTTCTTTGTATTTTAAGGTCTTGGCATTGTAGTACTAGTGACAATGAGCACGTAGGATCAAACGGGAGGTCAATCGGAGCTAGGACGGAGGAGATATGGACGTGGAAAAATCGAAGAAAATACGATTTTCAGCTGAAGACAGTTTCGGCGAAACTATCATATAGTTTTCGCCGAAGAAGAAGCTTTCGGCGAAGTTGTCAAGTCTTCGGTCCGAAAACTAGAGGCAGACGGCGGGCATTTGGAACTTGAAGATGGTTTCGGCGAAAATGATGCATCATTTTCGCCGAAAATTTCAGGCAAATCCGGCGTGCTATATAAAGGTGAAGGAGGCGAAGATTGGGGAGAGGAATTTCATTCTAATTTTACATCATCGCCGTCCGCCTCTCTCTCTCTCAATTGTTCATCATCAACTCCATCATCTCCTCTCCCTCAACCACACACCAACCTCCCTCAATTGTTGATCAACTTGAAGATCTAAGTGAAGCCTTCCACCCTTGGATTGGAGCTTGAAGAGCAAAGTGAGAAGATCCTCCATGGAAGCAAGGATGATCTCCTCTCCTCAATTTCAGGTTTCCTCCATGGTTAAGCTAGGCTAAACTTAGGTTTAGTTTAGTGAGGGATGGATCAAGCTAGGATAGGTGATTGATTGTTTGGATTGATGTTCTTATAGCCATTTGTGTAAGATGATGATCCTAGACCTTGTGCTTTGTAGCCATTTGAGCTTGACTTGTTCTTTTGGTATTGTTATGTCTTTCAATACATGAGAATGTTTGATTGATGTTGATCTAAGGTTGTAGGATTGTAATTGGATGATTTGAGAGATTGGATTATCAAGTTACAACCATTTTGAGCTTGTTTTCCTTGTTGTCATTTTATCAAACACTTGGTGTGCATTTAGTTTTCTTTCATTTGAAGGTTGAAAGACCCTTGTGATTGCTAGACTAGTGTTATATGATTGACATGAGAGTGTCTTGCATCATTACCTTGTGCTAGATGATTGTTAGCATAGAATTCAAGTTCCAAGCATTTCATTGAGCTAGTTTAAAGCATTCCATTCCCTTTGTTCACATAACGAGAGCATGGTGCATTTGGTCTAGGAATAGAGAGTCAATTGTGCGAGAGCTCGTTGATTCTAATTGAGTGAGATGCATGGTCATTAATTACACATCGTTGCTTGAGAATCAATCCAGCTTTCATGAACCTTGAGCTTGAAGAAACCCTTGCTAGACTAAACTCCTTTCTCTTGTTTGATCCTCAATTTTCACTTGCCAATTTTACCTTGTTTGCTTATGTTTTTAACTTGTCTCTTTTCAAAACCAAACTTCAATTTAACTGTATGGACCGTTTACGAACGTTGTGAGTATTAGCCTATGAGGGAACCCTGAGGAATACGACCTTGATAAAATCCTCTTATCAACATGACTGGCGAAGCTGAAGTAGACTGCCACATCACTCGATAATTAGCTAGTGTTTGATGATTGTTATGGGGTCTCGAGAGTGTCCTATGGTAAGTGTCGTGAACGTTTCCGTCTGCGGCGCGCGATCCCCCGGCTTCGCGTCGATCTCTTCGTTGGGTTTGGTAAAAGGTTGGAGTCGCCACCAATCACTTAAAGTGGATTGGACACTTAGAGCCCGATTTAGATGATTTTAACCTAAACCGGGTTTGGTCTGCGTTCAGAGATCTGGATAAGGGGGCGGTTACGTGTGGGGAAGGATCAGCACCCCCACAACGCCCGGTAAACCGTTACTACCAAAATCGATAAGTCAGTTGATGTGCTTTTAATTAAATGTGTTTAATTTCGTAAAATGGGAGTTTCATGTGTCTGGCCTAGTGTCAGGACACACTACTAATCCCGATGATTTTTTTATAAAAAATAGTTTTAAAGGAAAAATGATAAAATGTTTTAAAGTTGGAAAAAGGTAAAGTTGTTTTGAAGTTGGACTCGAGTCTAGTGACTGCCTACGTATCCGAAAAACCGGAATCAAAGTCCACGTAGTTCGATTTGAAAAGTTGATTTGAGTTGGCTTGCAACCGAGTGGTTGCAGTTTGTTTTGGTTGTTTTGGGTTTTTGTGATTTTTTAGGTTGTGAGCGTTTCACGTGACGTTACTAATCTCACTTTATATTTTAGTTTACATTCCATATAAATGTGATTTTTTAGAAAAAAAGGTTCGTGCGTCTTTACAGTTATAAAGACTAGCACTACTAATCATAATTATTTTAGTTTTTATAAAAAGAGTTTTCATTTATTAATTTTAAAAAGGTGGACTTGTGTCTTTCGACTGCCTACGTACCCAATTAGTATCGGGATCAAAGTCCGCGTAGTTCGGGCCTTAGAAAACGCGGATTGATTTTGGTAGAGATTCTTTGTGATTTAGTTGATTTTCGGTTCAATAATTTTTGTAGTGAGGGGTTTTCTTCACGATATTTCATGAGTGTGAAATAATCGTTACTAATCAAAGGTTAGCATAGATTTTTGGATAATTTTAGACTCGAGATTTCCACGATATTTCACGAGTGTGAAATGATCGTTACTAACCCCTAAGGACGGATCTAGTTAATAGATTTATATCCTATCAATTATTATGGGTATAACTAAATTTTGAAATGAAGTTTAGTCTAAGATTATTACTATACCAATCACTTTTAAATAAAACAAATTATATAGAATTATTAAAAAACTATCAATCCAATTAAACTAAACCAAGTTAATTAAACATCATTTTTAGTTTTTACCATACTTAAACTTATTGGGCTAAATCATTGATAATGAAATTAAGTGGCCTGTTTTAATTAATTAACCCAAAAATCTAATTGGGTTCAAAACTCTCGGCCCAGGGGATAGAATTTCGGCCAGCCCACCCCACTTTCAATGATGGCAGTTTCGTAAATACGTCGAGGTGGCGAACTTGTAATTAAAACGACCGGTGGCAAATTCGTAAATAAGGATGGCCGAATTAAAACCTAATTGAGACATATATAAGCCAATTTGGACCTAAAATTGCAGCCCTTATTTCTCTCTCTTCCTCGCCGCCCCTGCACTCTCTCTTTTCCTCTCAAACTTTCCTCTCATCTCTCTCTCTCGTTCTTCATCTCCCCTCTCTTTCACCCAAACCCCAAATCAACAGAAAAAAACGAACAAATCATCACCTGCCTCCGGATCGTCGCAACATCATCGCCGGATCGCCGCCGCATCATCGTCTGGAGCGGAGCGCCGCCATCTACTGTCTGGAGCGGAGTGCAACCATCTCCTTGATTCGGACCTGCCTCTGTCAGTCCCGATGTATGCCGCCGCCGCCATTCTCCGTCCTCCTCGCCGTCCTTCCCCGCCGCTGCGCCGTCGTCCGATTGGGCTCGCTGCCGTGGTTACCTGAAAAATAGAACAAGGTTTGCTTCCCTTTGTTTTTTTATTTATCTCTGAGTTTGATCAATTAAACCTTAATTTAGCTCATTCATGGTGATTTCACAGTTGGATGATGAGTGATTACTCGAAGAAAACAACACGAAAATGGATGGGGCTTTTGGTCAGAGATAAACAAGAAGGTAAAAACACTTGATTTTAGTTCATATGCCTTGGTTGATTTTAATTATTAGCAGAATTGATTTATGCTATTGACATATCAATATGAATCATAGAAATGTATAGATTGCTAATTCATGACAGGGTTAGTGTGAGTTGTATGATAAAAGCATTATAGATGAAACAACAATCATACAAAACTCAACCAAGGATACAATTCATTATCATAAGTAAAAGCTTAAAACAGTGATCAGATGTTAAGTGTACTGTTAAATAGATGGATGAGCAAAGTATTGATAGGCAAATAAATAAACAAGCTTGAGAAAATGGCTCTTTGTATGGAAGGAATATTGATAGAAATCGTTGAGTTTCGAAGACAAAGTTCAAAACTCAGCTATTCCTATCAATTTCTGACCACACAGCTTCTTGTTGCTTCTTTGTTTTCTCTCTACTTCTGTCTCTTTGCTTTGTTTGTTGTAGGTGAAGAAGTGGTGAAAGGGATGAAGAAAACCTTTGGTGAAAGGAGGGGGTCATGCCACTTTTGAGAAGAAGAGGAAAGCTGAAGAAGAAGAAGAAGGCCGAAGCCATCAGGGGGAGGGTGGTGTTTTCTGTTCTGTGTCCCCTCCCCTTTGTTGGGATGAACCACTCTTTTTATAGGAAGATGAGGGAGTTTAAAGAGGGCACTTTGTTATTTTTATTTTTATTTCACTATTGTAATAATAATTTCAATTTTCTATAATTTTTAGTACTTAATTTTTCTTAAGACTCATAATGGGTTCAAAGCCCAACCCATAATTATTAGGAAATAGGCCTAAAGGCCAATTCGAAATCAATTGAATATGGGCCCAAAGCCCAACGACTTAAACTTGGCCTCGAGCCCAAATTTAGAGATTCGATTAGTTTCAAAATTCTCCTCGATAATTATATTAAACGAGATAGCTCTATAATACAATTTGTTATAGCTAAAGAAATATTTCAAAATAGTTCGTAAATTTCGAGATAACTCCAGGAGCGCAAGAGAGATCATTTTTGACATTTTTTCTTAAATAGGAATAAATATGGCCAAATTTCGATAGATAAAAGTAGGCTAAAAACGTGGAAATAATTCGAGAAGTCGGACAAAATTTGGTTACTACAGTTGCCCCTCTTTGTATTACTTTTGTCTGTGACGAAAAGTGATACAAAGATAGAAACCTAATTTTGGATGGCTTCTCAAATTCCTTTTATTGACAAAATTGGATTTTTTTTAAGATAGATAATAATTAATGGTTTGAGTGCATAAATAAATTTTGTACTAGGGTCTCAGCTTGACTTATCACCCGTTCCGAAATATGCGATCCATTCTGACCCTGGATGCGAGGTTTTGCGTACTAGGGTCTCAGCTTGACTTATCACCCGTTCCAAATATGCTATCCATTCTGACCCTGGATGCCGAGGTTTTGTGTACTAGGGTCTCAGCTTGACTTATCACCCGTTCCGAAATATACGATCCATTTTGACCCTGGATGCCGAGGTTTTGTGTACTAGGGTCTCAGCTTGACTTATCACCCGTTCCAAATATGCGATCCATTCTGACCCTGGATGCCGAGGTTTTGTGTACTAGGGTCTCAGCTTGATTTACCACCCGTTCCGAAATATGCGATCCATTCTGACCCTGGATGCCGAGGTTTTGTGTACTAGGGTCTCAGCTTGACTTACCACCCGTTCCAAAATATGCGATCCATTCTGACCTGGATGCCGAGGTTTTGTGTACTAGGGTCTCAGCTTGACTTATCACCCGTTCCGAAATATGCGATCTATTCTGACCCTGGATGCCGAGGTTTTGCGTACTAGGGTCTCAGCTTGACTTATCACCCGTTCCAAATATGCTATCCATTCTGACCCTGGATGCCGAGGTTTTGTGTACTAGGGTCTCAGCTTGACTTATCACCCGTTCCGAAATATACGATCCATTTTGACCCTGGATGCCGAGGTTTTGTGTACTAGGGTCTCAGCTTGACTTATCACCCGTTCCAAAATATGCGATCCATTCTGACCCTGGATGCCGAGGTTTTGTGTACTAGGGTCTCAGCTTGATTTACCACCCGTTCCGAAATATGCGATCCATTCTGACCCTGGATGCGAGGTTTTGTGTACTAGGGTCTCAGCTTGACTTATCACCCGTTCCAAAATATGCGATCCATTCTGACCCTGGATGCCGAGGTTTTGTGTACTAGGGTCTCAGCTTGACTTATCACCCGTTCCTAAATATGCGATCCATTCTGACCCTGGATGCCGAGGTTTTGTGTACTAGGGTTTCAGCTTGACTTATCACCCGTTCCTAAATATGCGATCCATTCTGCCCCTGGATGCCGAGGGTTTGTGTACTAGGGTCTCAGCTTGACTTATCACCCGTTCCTAAATATGCGATCCATTCTACCCCTGGATGCCGAGGGTTTGTGTACTAGGGTCTCAGCTTGACTTATCACCCGTTCCAAATATGCGATCCATTCTGACCCTGGATGCCGAGGTTTTTTTTGTAAGGGCAATCAGTTTATAGTCTTGATGCAGGACAATTTTTTTGAAATACACAATCAGTTTATAGTCATGATGCGTGGACTGAATTTTTGAAATACACAATCAGTTTATAGTCATGATGCATGGACTATTTTTTGAATTTTTTGAAATAAGAGCAATCAGTTTATAGTCATGATGTATGGACTAAATTTTTGAATTTTTTGAAAAGCACAATCAGTTTATAGTCATGATGCATGGACAAAAATTTTGATGGATAAAAAGAGCAATCAGTTTATAGTCATGATGCATGGACTATTTTTTTTGAAATTTGTTTAAAAATAAGAGCAATCAGTTTATAGTCATGATGCATGGACTAAAAATTTTGATGGATAAAAAGAGCAATCAATTTATAGTCATGATGCATGGACTATTTTTTTTGAAATTTGTTTGAAAATAAGAGCAATCAGTTTATAGTCATGATGCATGGACTAAAAAATTTGATGGATAAAAAGAGCAATCAGTTTATAGTCATGATGCATGGACTATTTTTTTTGAAATTTGTTTGAAAATAAGAGCAATCAGTTTATAGTCATAATGCATGGACTAAGATTCAAATTTTTGAAAATAAGAGCAATCAGTTTATAGTCATGATGCATGGACTAATTTTTTTTTTTTTGAAAATAAAAAGAGCAATGCGTTTATACCCGGCACGCAAGGGTAAATATTGGTAAAACCAGAGGAGTTATTTGAATGCACAAAGGATGCACGAATTTAGTTTTGTAAAAATCGAGATAATTTGAATGCTTTAAATGTTTACCAATATAGTAATGAGATTTAAATATCATGTCATGTTATGATATGATATGCATGAGAACGAAAGTCTCAAAATGATTGTGATGCATGCTCCTAGATTTTTTTTTAAACAAATGAATTTAGATGAATGAAATGTTTATAATGATGTGAATGATTGATTTTTTTTTGTTTTTTTTTTTTGTTTTGAAATGGACGAGAAAGAAAGTCTTGAATTTATCTGCATGCATGATTCTAGATTTTTTTTTTTTGAAATCGAATGAGTTTAGATGAATGAAATGTTTATGATGATATGAATGATTGATTTGATTTTTTTATGTGAGCGAGAACCAAAGTCTCGAATGCATCTGAATTCATGATTCTAGAATTTTTTTTAAACTCGAATCAAATGCATGAAATGCTCTTGATGAATGGGTAATTTTTTTGGTTTTTTTTTTCTTTTGAAATGGACGAGAACGAAAGTCTCAAATTGATGCATGATCCTAGATTTCTAGAAATCGAATGAAATCACATGCATGAAATGTTTATGATGAATGGATATTTGTTTTGGAATTTTTTTACTGTTTATGTGAACCAAAGTCTCTCACCGATATTGATCCATGAGTCTAGATGAACACATAAACAATGTGATGTATGATGTAGGATGCATGCTCAATGATTTTTTGAAGAGATGAAACTTCTCCAAGATGAGTGTGACATGATTTTTGTTTGAAAATATGATAAATTATGAGATATTATGAAATTTTTTTTTTGAAAGAAATGAATATGTTTCTTTTTATGAACACAAATGTAGTGAGATGAATAAATATGTTTGCTCAACATAAAAAACAAAAATTGTGATTAACGAATGCACAAAATATGCTGAAATTTTAATTTTGTTTTGAAAAAATGTACACCGGAAAATCAATTTGAGGGTTATCTTTAATTGTTTATCAGCAATTGATTTTGTCAATTTAAAATTTGGGCGTGAGCAAAGGCTATTTCTCGTCTCGGTTTGGCTCGAGGCTTGGGTTCTAAATAGTACTTTGACTTGATGATTGGTCGACTGTGGATGTACCCTCATGTCGGTGGCACTTCGGAAGGAATCTCGAGGAATTGATGATTTCCTCGATGCTCTCTATTGATGCTTACGCAAACTTTGCAAAGTGGATAAGTTTGACTGATCCTTAAAGAAGACGATGATTCTTAGTAACTGGATGACCGATGAATTTTTGACGATATATTTTTTTACAGCTCTCTTCGAAAGGAGGGGGTCATGCCACTTTTGAGAAGAAGAGGAAAGTTGAAGAAGAAGAAGAAGGCCGAAGCCATCAGGGGGAGGGTGGTGTTTTCTGTTCTGTGTCCCCTCTCCTTTGTTGGGATGAACCACTCTTTTTATAGGAAGATGAGGGAGTTTAAAGAGGGCACTTTGTTATTTTTATTTTTATTTCACTATTGTAATAATAATTTCAATTTTCTGTAATTTTAAGTACTTAATTTTTCTTAGGACTCATAATGGGTTCAAAGCCCAACCCATAATTATTAGGAAATAGGCCTAAAGCCCAATTCGAAATCAATTGAATATGGGCCCAAAGCCCAACGACTTAAACTTGGCCTCGAGCCCAAATTTAGAGATTCGATTAGTTTCAAAATTCTCCTCGATAATTATATTAAACGAGATAGCTCTATAATACAATTTGTTATAGCTAAAGAAATATTTCAAAATAGTTCATAAATTTCGAGATAACTCCAGGAGCGCAAGAGAGATCATTTTTGTCATTTTTTCTTAAATATGAGTAAATATGGCCAAATTTCGACAGATAAAAGTAGGCAAAAAACGTGGAAATAATTCGAGAAGCCGGACAAAATTTGGTTACTACAGCAAGTGTTCATGTCTCTTGATTGTTTGAATAGCATGAAGACATGAATTTGGTCATCCCATACCTCATTTCCTTGGTTATTTGTCATGTTCCAGTGGGGGAATGTCAAACCCTTCCATTATTTACATAATATTACTATTCTTTTGTTTGTTTGTTAGTTAGTTAGTTAGGTTTGTTAGTCTGTTCTCGTTATATAAGCTAGTGAGTTCAGCTTATGACTCACAACTTCTATTCATTACAATAAACTCAGTTTTCTTTCCAAAGTTTACAAACATGGTATCAGAGGTAACAGATTGCTGTTACGATTCTTGGATCTAATTCCTCTATTCCGATGCTCTATTTTTTCTCTCTCTTCGATCGCTTTTCCGATCGCCTTCGACGATTCCGTCGATCCGACGCCTCAGTTCAGGTTATCGCTTCAGTTCTTCGGCGATTTTTCTCAATCATCGCCTCGTCGCGTCTCTGGCGAACCCTTCCAGCTTCTCCGACTACTTCTCCCAACCTCGTCGCGTCTCTGTCCGGCGATTCATCTCCCAGCATCTCCGATTTCTCAGCGATTCGTTCATCGTCCATTCAGATCTGTGGGTTTTTGTTCAAGATCCAGACAGATCATTTTGCTTAGAGTCACTGATTGATTCCTTCTTCAATGGCGATTCCTGAAAGTGACGATAGCACATTTGGTGATACAAGTACCGGTGGCCAAGGCGCGGTTCTCGGGATTCTTGATGTCACAAATCCCTACTACATCCATCTTTCCGAGCACTGGGGCCAGTGTTTGGTTTTGGAAGTCTTGACTGAATCTAATTACTCTGAATGGTCGATGTTTATGCTCATGGTTCTTGATGGGAAGAATAAGACAGGCTTCATTGATGGTTCGATCTTGGCTCCAGACTCTGGTCAGCCTCTTTTTCCGTTTTGGCTTCGTAATAACAAGCTTATTCTTAGTTGGATTCTCAGATTTGTTGCGCCAACCATCTCGAAGAGTATTCTCTACTCCAAGACGGCAAGGATAGCTTGGACGGTTCTTCGACAATGGTTTTCTCAGGGGGATTATTTCCACATTGCAGATTTGCAGGAGCAAATTTTTGGCTTCCAACAAGGGTCGCAATCGGTTACCAAGTACTTCACCGAGATGGTTACTCTATACGATGAGTTGAGGAATTTCCGTCCTATACCAGATTGTGCCTGCTCTCCGATTTGTTCCTGTCCTTTTGGCCAAGATTCGTCTCTATCAAGAACAGGATTCAGTGATTCGATTCTTGCTGGGTTTAAATGAGAGTTTCTCGAGTCCTCGATCTCAGGTCATGCTGTTGGAGCCTTTGCCAAGGTTGAATAAAGTTTTCGCGATGATGATTCAGCAAGAGAGGGACATTAGTGCTCATTTCCCAACCTCTTGGAGAAGTCCAATCTCATGCTTTCCTGGCCAGAGCTGGAGGTTCTCAAACTGGTAATTCTCAGGCTCTTGCTCCTTGTCCTTCTACTTTCAAGAGATAGGGCAAGAGGCCCGTTTGTTCGTATTGCGGTTTTGTTGGACATACGGTGGAGGTCTGTTACAAGAAGAACGGATATCCACCGGGATATCAGCACCGTCCTCGTGCTCCGAGAGCTAATGTTGTGGCTACGGATGCTGCTACTCTTGAGCCATCTGAACAAGCTTCAGTCCAGGTTTCTCAGGCTGACTGGGCTACCTTTCAACAACAGTATCAGGGAATGGTGGTTGTGTTTCAACCTTCTTCTTCTACGCCTGTTCATCATACCGATGCAGCTGTGCATACCAAACGCTTTGAGATCCCAGAACAGGCTCCTGCTCGTTTCTGAAGAGTCCTGTTCATCAGGTTGTTGTGATGTCAGCCGATGATGCTACGAAGCTTGGTAAGACAGTTGTTCCTTCTTCTTTTGATCCCACCGGACCATCTTCTTCAGGTAACTATTCTTTACCGCGTTATACGAATTGGGTGCTGGATACCGGTGCTTTCGATCATATTGTTTGTGATTTCCGGTTGTTAACTTCGCATAAAAGAGTTTTTAACACGTTGTTCATCTTCCAAATGGGGATTCTGCTGCTGTTTCACACATTTGTCAAGTGTTGTTTTCTGAAAATTTGGTTCTTCATAATGTTCTATTAGTGCTATCTTTTTCTTTTAATTTGGTTTCTATAAGTCAGCTTGCAAAACATGAAGGGCTTAGTGTTTTCTTTCATAATAATCTGTGTTTGATACAGGCGTTTCCCAGTTTGAGGATGATTGGTACAGCTGAGCTACATCAGGGACTGTATTTGATGCACTCTGCTTCTCATTCAGCTCAAATCCAGTGTTTGTTGCAGACCTCTTCTCTGTTTGATGCTCACTCTTTGTCTTCCAATTCATCTGTGGCTGTTTGTAGTATCAATGATGACACTTTTGGAAATAAGACTCTTTGTTTTGGTAGTGCTGCTTGTAAAGTTCCTATTCAATCCAAGCACAAACTAGATTCTGTTCATAATGTGAATCACAATGATTTTGTTCATAATGTGAATGACAATGACGATTCTGATCATAATGTGGATACAGCAAATTTGGAAATTTTCCCCACATTTTCTCACATTAATAACATCAGTAGTCATCCTTTGGATACTACTTATTCTACCGTGATTCACGACATTGATACTTGGCATTATAGACTTGGTCATATGGGTGCAAATACTATGGCCACTACTCACAGACAGTCTATTCATTTGAAAGGAGTTTTGGTTTGAAATAGAAATCAAAAGCTTAAAAGAAACTAAACAAGAAAGAAAAACAAAGCGGTGCAAATCAAAGATAAAGGAGGTTCACTTGGAAAGATAGCTTCATCATGCTCAAGAGGAGACAAAAAACAAACAAGCCAAACATGATCGAGGATGCAATCGAATGACCATGCAAATCACTTTTGTAGACTCAATGAACTCTCATAGCACTAAATCCCTATCCTAAGACTACTCAACTTAGGCTCTCGCTCTCAAGCTAAGTGAATAATGATGCACTAAAGGCGTTTGATGAAATGCCAAGCTACAAAACCATCTCCTGTAACTCTATGACCACAAGGCTAGACATCACACTCTCATGTCAATGTCCTAACACTTAGAGAATCATCAAAATACTAATCAAAGTTCAATTGAGTGAAAAACTAAGTGCATACCAAGTGTTCGATAAAATGCACAAGAGAGAAATCATGCAACTATGGTTGAATTGAGATGATCTAATCTTTTAGAATACACTCCCTTCAATCCCTAGACCTACAATCCATGTATTCTAAGCACTCTCATGCATTACATCACATTGGATGGACCAAATCAAGAAAACATGGCATAAATTGGCAATAAGAACAAGTCTAGAAATCATCCTCATACAACCAAGATCAATCATGGCAAGTCTATACAATCATGCCTCTATCATGACACAATTAATCTACCCATCTAAGAATGAACCCTAGAAACTTAGCCACACATGGCCAAGGGAGTAAAGAGAAGAGAAGGAAGAATGGTCACCAAGAACACCATGGATGAATCCTTGTGATGATCTTCACTTCTCCACTTGTAAGCACTTCTCCCAAGGTTTGTTGGCTTCAATCCTAGCTCCAATGGCTTCAAATTGCTCCAAAAATGTGTTCTAGGGTTTGAGGGTTCGTGGGTATGTGTTTAGGGTTCAAGGGAGATGAAAGAATAGTAATAAGATCCCCAAAAATCGTCTTTAAATAGGATTCTGCTGGGCATACACGTCGTGTATGACTACACGTCGTGTATAAATACACGTCGTGTACCCTGAAAAGTCTTAACAAATCACGATTTTCCCTCGCTCGTTTCTCCCTCATCCAAGCTCCGATTTGGCTTCCGTTTGGTCCTATGGGCTCCCTTATCATCTCTACTTCGATGCCATAACCTGAAAATGCACAGAGGCAACTCCAATAGACCACGAATTTGGCTCCAAAGTGGCAACCAGACAACAAATGGACACTTTGCGCAAAATATCAATAAAAGCATATAGAGCATGGAATCTCAGATCAAACACGGGCATTTCATAGGTCAATCATAGGCTCAAATGCACTAAATAAAATCACATCAAATTCCCCTACGACTAAGCTTTGCTTGTCCTCAAGCAAATGAATTAGAAAACATCCAAGTTCACAAATGACAAGATCGGTCACATTGAGATTCAAGCAATTACAATTTGGCTTAGACTGTTCCATGAACAAACTTAACCTACACAAGTAAGAACGTCAACCAAACAAGTCTAAACCTCACTATTTTCTGCACGCTCAAGTAATTGATCCAGAAAGTCTGACCATGACAACACCAACTCTAATCAAAAGGTCTTAAACTCGGGATATGATGCAGCTTAGGTGAAGGTATGAAGTATTTCAGAAATGGTGAGTAAACGTGATGTGGCTATCAACTCGACTTCATCCACCTCTAGATCTGCACTTTACAAGCTCTAGCTAGGATCACTTGAACAGGGGCAACTTTCAAGACTTTTCTTACTGTGTACTAGTGCTCGATTCAACACTTCACTTAGGTGTTGGACCTGCCTAGCTCACAGTCTTTGCCTTTGCTAGTGCTCAACCCGACACTTCACTTAGGTGTCGAGCTTGCCTAGCTTTTCTTTCGGCACTTCAAAAACTTAAGCAACTTGAACACTTTCTTTTGAGCATTTTCTTTTGAACATTTTCTTCACATATTAGCCACTTGATCCTTAGCTCCTTAAAACTTCCACAACAAGATTTCGAATAGGACTTCCGTCTAATCTCAAGCCACAATCACGAGGGATCAAAAAGGTGATGAAAAACATGGGGCATGGCTGAGAATGTGTATAATCCAACAGCAGGCCAAAGCTCAACGGGGTTATCCTATAGGAAACTGATTCAGGTAGGCTTTTTGGCTGAATGTGGTGGAATTCTAATTGCCTTTATCATCTTAGAACGGTGTTATCGAGTGGTACAAAAACACGTATCAAACCAATCAACCAACATACAAGAGTGATCCAAAATTTGTTATGGCCTAGACTCATTTGAGAGTGCCAACTTGCTGGTTAAAGGTTCTAAGCAGAACAGTTTAAACGTCATTATGAAAGCTTGAAGTCAATTAAACACCAAAAGTCAAGAACTGGACGATTCTACAATAGAGGAATTTGGCAATCAATCAAGAGCATAACATTCCATTTCTACCACAAATAATCATACCAAACCTCAAATTCCCCCTACGACTAGCATGAGCATTGTCCTCAATGGTCAAGAGAGAGAGAGGGTAAGGTAGAATGAGATTACCGTGTTGGTAGAGAAGAGCATAGGAGGTAATAGTGGTGAAAGATTTCCATGACGATCATTGGTGAAGAGTGATCCCAAATGCTTGCTAAACTTTATTCAAAAACTAAAACAACACAAAAACCTCAAAGAACAATTAAAAGCGAAAAAGTAAAGATAACATGGGGTGCCTCCCAAGAAGCGCTTAGTTATTGTCTTAAGCTTGACGATACATGTGTTATGGTGTCCAACTTAGTACCTCCTTCAAGTCAAGTAGCTTCTTCCATGATGAAAGTTGAGCTCCAAGAAACATCTTGGGAGAATGGTAGACTAGTGAATGCACATTAATGCATGCATACAACTTGGTACCTTGGGATGGCTTGCTATCCTTGAAATTCGAAGCTTGAGGAAGATAGTAAGATGTGGTGCCACCATTGAGCTCCATCGTTACCAAGTTGGCGATGCCACACAAGGAATTCTCCGGATCAAGTATAGGCGGCTTCACTCTTACGACCACCTTAGGAGGGGCTATGAAGCTTGTGTCCATCTCTTGGCACAAATACTTCATGATTAAGCAAGAAGTTTGAACGGTACTCTCAACCTTTGGTGGCACCACAATAGGGTGGTGTTGTTCACTTTTGTGCTCCACTCTCGGTACCACCTCTTCTTGAAGAGTCTTTTAATCATCTCTCACAACCTCTAAATGGTCATCATCCTCAAGTCTCATCAATCCTCCTATCCAAGCATCGCGGTCATGTGGTGTGTCCTTGGGAAGAAATGTTCTTCAATCTCCTCCACTACCAACTCTTCATCCATGTCAAGTACTTCCGGTTCACAAGTGTCATCCTCATCACCATAGACGTGCTCCAAATTATTGGAGCGTCGTTCATTCTCAAGAATCTCCGTGATGAGCTCCATGCTTTGAGCTAAGCGACTAATCCGAGTCGCGTTGTCTTCCGCAATTTGCAGCATTTCCTCAATTGTGGGGGGAGGTGGATAGTGTTGCTCATGGCTTACAAACTCCTCTTGAGGACGCTCACTTTCTTTCACCATCTTCAAGAGTTCCTCTAGCATGGAAGGCGGTTGAGGGTGTTGTTCATGGCTTGTGAATTCCTCTTGACAATACTCCGACAAGATTTGATGGTAGAGTGGAGGTGGAGAGGAACATTGTTCATTCCACATTGGTGTTGAAGCTTGCTGACCTTGATCCCACCATTGGCCATTTCCCTCAAAAGTCTCTTGGTAGTATTTGGATGAAGTAGGATGACCATAGTATGGATTAGGAGATGGATTCCACCTTTGATAGGTACCATAACCATTACTTCCATTCCACGAGTTCATCTTACTTGCAACCTTGCTCCCATGAACTAAATGGGGTAGAGAACGTATTGGTGGATCAATAACTTGCTCGAGGCCTTGAGGTTGTGCTTGGAAGCGAGTGAATCGACTCATACACTAGCACAAGGTACCTACACACAAACTCAACAAGACACCAAAGTAACACGACAATGCGAGATAACAAAAACAAGCAAACAGATAAAAAGAAGCAAAACTAAAACGGAAGGAAGTGAATAGATCGGTCCACTACTAAATGCTTTCATAGGATTGAGAAGTTCCCCAGCAACGGCGCCAAAAACTTGACGTGTGAATTTCAAAAATGGACTCCAGCCGTGGGTTGCCTCCCACGAAGCGCTCTTTTATTAACGTCCTTGAGCTGGACGATACCTGGACGGTATTAGGAGACATCCCAATTCAGATTCTCCTTAACGCTCGCGTCGCAGTTCATGAAGTACAGCTTCGGGACTTCTCCGGTAAGCGTGAATCTCTTCCCGTTTGCATGCAAGAGCTTGGTACGTCCATCGGGAAGATGATCAATGATCTTGAACGGTCCGAACAGTTCTCTGGAGAGGTCATCCTTCATGAGTGTTACGATGGAGGGAATGAGGACTGTCGGCTTCTTCTTTTCTTTTATCTTCGGCTTGTTATCACCAGGATCGGTGATCGTCAGTACTTCCTTAGGAGATGCTTTCGGCTTCTCCCTCCATACTTGTTCCGGCGCCGGTTTCTCGGAACGAATTGGTGGTGCAGCTGGCTCGATGGAAGACGGCAGAATTTTTGGCCTCCAGACCATTTGGGTCTTCGTCTTCTTGTTCTTTCCCCGAGGTCTGTTAGGTTTAGTGCTCGATGGCTTAGAAGAGGCTTGCAGTTCCTTCTTCTTCTTGGGCGGCTTCTGAACCAAAGTTTCTGGCTTCTTCTTAATAACCTGTTCAATACCTGCAGCAACAACTAATCTAGAGACACTGGTAGAAGCATTAGTAACGGAGTTGACCGGAGTCAACACCACAGTTTCAACAGCTAGGCAGTGAGATTCTTCATTCTTAGAGTCATATTTCATGCCATCTTTAAGATGGAACATTTTCGTTTCTTTACCGACCCTTAGAGTTAAAAAACCATTTGGAACGTTAATATTCATTCCAGTAGTAGCCATGAAAGGTCGACCTATGAGAATGGTAGAATCATCTGTACTAGTATCCATAATCACATAGTCAGCTAAGAACGTGAACGGACCACATTTAGTAACAACGTCTTTAATCTCTCCCTTAGGGGTTTTAAGTGATTATCAGCAAAGACAAGTTGCATACTAGGCGGTTCAAGTTCTCCTAGGTTCAATTTTTCAAACAGGCTCATAGGCATGACATTAACAGACGCTCCTAGATCAACTAAACAACGTTCAATCTCAACATCATTAATGACCAAAGGTAAAGTAAAAGAACCAAGATCAGATAACTTAGCTGGATATGGAGAGGCAGGTTTCTTAATACGAATGTCAGGATATCCTTCCTTGTTCCCCTTCATGCCAGTCTCGATCCTTGCATTTGGCAGCAATGCTCTTGGAAAAGGAGGCTTCACGACGTATGGTGCAAGAGGAGGATCATCCTCCTTAGGCGCCGGTTCCTGTTCTTCTTCTTCCTTCGGAGTTTCAGCGATCTTGCGTAAGACAGAACAAGCATCAGCAATTAAGTTTGGGAGTTTTCGAGCGGTTACCATCTTGGCTTGCTCCTTTCTTGGATTCGGCTCTGTCTGGCTTGGAAGTTGGCCAAATGGTCGACCAGATGCTAGCATGCTCGAGATGTTGTTCACGGCTTGCTCAATTCTTTGTCCAGATGCTATATGTTCTTGATTGAGAAGAGCTTGAGCCTTGAACTGACTGTCATGATCATCGAGTCTGGTGATGATCTGGCTGAGCTTCTTATCCAGGTCACTTTACATTGTTCTCCCTTTGATGCTGCTGCCCTGGATAGGTATTATTAAGATATTGATTCTGGTGATTGCCAGGAGCAGTTCCATAATTACCCGGATTGCGATGCGGCGGCTGGTAGACACCTGCCGGCGGATGGTTAGGATTCTGATCCTGAGTTGGACCAGCTGGGCGGTTATTCTGGTTCTGGTTATGGTTGGCGCCAGCATTGTTGGGAGGTCTGTCTTGATAGTTCCCTTGCTGTCTGAAGTTACGGTAGCCAGCATAACCATTCTGATTATTGACGAAGCCTTGTTGAATGAAATTTACCTCTTCGGCAGACCAGACTTCTGCCTTACCAAAATTCTGACAACGGCCTCCGTTATGTGCGCAAGCTCCACACCACTCGCAATCGGCAACGTAGACAGAGGCTGTCGGTGGCTTGATCGGTGTGGTAGACTTCTTCAAATGCTTCTCTGCCTCTGCTTTGATTGTAGCTTCGAGATCTAGCTTGCTCCTTGATCCTTCAGATTTTCGTTCCTAGTTCCTTGACTTGGAAGCACAGTTTGCGAAGTGAAGAAGAGCAGCTTCAGGTGTGAGTGTAGTGCAATCCCCTTCAGCTAGAGAATTGACCCACTTGGCAGATTCTTCTCGAAGTCCTCTCAGCTAACTGCCTCTGCTCGAATCCATGATGAGGGCAGGTGTAGAGAAGTTCTTGGAATCGATTCCAAGTATCATACAAGCTTTCTCCTTCTTTCTGGGAGAATCTGGCGATGCTGTCCTTGATGGCGGTTGTTCTGGCCGGAAGGAAGTATTCTTCAATGAAGTCCTGAGCCAGAGTATCCCAATCAGTGTAATAGCCAGGTGGTTTGCCAGTAAGCCACCTCTTAGCAGGGCCTTTCAGAGAGAACGGGAAAGCTCTCAGACAAAGAGTGTTTTTGTCGAGGTTTCCGCTCTTGAAAGTGCTGCAGAGATCAAGGAAGTCTGCAAGATGAGTACACGGATTGTCTAGGGGCCTGCCTTCCAACTGTAAATCCCTAGAGATCATAGTCAAGAATGGAATCTTGATCTCATAGTCAGGATCTCCTTCAATGCGCGGAACGGCAATGGCAGATCGAACGCTAGTCGCGCTCGGCTTGTTATAGTCTGCTAGACTCTTCTGTGCAGGTGGTGGTGGCGGCGGTTGACCGCGATTTGGTGGTGGTGGTGGTAATCTATCGTCCATGGCGGGAGATGGAGGAGGTGAGAGTGACTCGGTGTATGAAGCGGATGAAGATGACGGTACAGGTGAAGATGGAGATGAGGAACTCTCCTTCAGCTCCTCGATCTTGATCGGAGTGATGAATGGATTGGATCTACCTTTCTTCAGAATCTGTGATCGTAGAGGTGGAGCAGAACTGCATGGTCTCTCTGCACTCTTAGCCTGTTCGGTTTGAGAGCGAGTCCAAGGGCGGTGAGGCATACACCTGTAAACCTACAGATAACAAAGACAAACAAAACCAGTGTAAAATCAAAGTGGATGGTAAGGTGAAAGATGGAAAGTAGAATAATATATTGCCAGTTCTTCTTTCGAACAATCAAAAGAAGGTCCCCGGCAACGGCGCCAATTTGATGACCCGCCCGGTCGTTGTTATGCGGACGTTCAACCAAATAACTAACAAAGCTCACAAAAGCTAGGGTAGATCGTATTCCATAGGTCTTCTAAGATTGACTACTTCAAAACTGGCAGAATACTCGAATGCAAACAAGTTGTGCGTGGTGTGAGTTCCACGACTTCTAATTCTAAGAAATGCAGAGAAATTAAAACAAATTAAACTAAAGCAGATTGGAAATTAGGGTTTGAAAATAGAGATGACAAACGAACTTAGACTTTGAATCCCCCTTCGTTCCCCAGAGCATTGGCAATCAACAGATCAGCGGATTTCGATTCTCATTCAATCAATTACTAAGACACCACCATAACTCCTTACCCTTAGGTTTAAGACCGGCGAACTTTCGCTCTATCCGTTCTAACTACCAAGATTAACTAGCCGCCCGGGTACGATCGTCTCTCGCAATGACTTAATTAACTGGTGCAATTACTAATGATTAATGAGTTACTCTTGCAGTGGATTAACCCTAACCGGTTCCTACGAAAGGCACGCTCCAATTATAAGGTTAATTGTTCAATTTGATATTCTAAAGTAAGGCGAGCGTTCGCTTTATCCTTAGCTTAACCAGAATCTAATCTAGGGATCAATCCAGACAAGAAACATGAACAATGAAGAACAAATCAAACATGAATGAGAAACTGATTGAATTTCGAATCTAATCACCGCCGATCCGTGACCGCTTTAAAGCCCTGGGTCACTTAGGGTTCATCTAGTCTAAGCTCTAACGAGTTTAGCTACTCATGTTTATCACAAAAGAAACAAAGACAAAGAAAGAGTTCATCATCCAGAGGAAGAACAGAAAAGAATCTGAAAAACCTAATTTAGACGACTCTGACAGACTTCGATCTTCGGTAAACTACACTCCTAGCTCCGGTTCTCCGAGATGAAAGGGATGGCGTCACGATCTCTTTCCGGCTCTTTGAACTCTAACTCTTCGCTCCAGAACTCCAGAGAATCCTCGAAAAACGTAATTATGAATGATATGTTATGAGGTCCCCGTTTTTGGGCCGCCGGGTTAAGTATTTATACTTAACCCTAATTAGTTCGGATTTCCCTATTATTTTCGCCGAAATTCTTGAGGAATTTTCGGCGAAAATTCCTTTGCAAATGAAGGGATATTTTCGCTCTTCTCTGGACTTCATTCTCGGTTCGAAAACTTGACACTTTCGCCGAAACCGATTTGTGCTGATATTTTCGCCGAAAACACTAGGGGGTCGTTTGGTAACAGGATATGTTTAGATATTGAGATTAGGGTGAGATTGATATGTTATTGATATTGATATGTTTAGCCAATTACCATGAAATCATTATTTGGTAAAGTGGTATTGTACTAGGGGAGATAAGTGCCTTAAATGTGGAAAAGACGGAAAAACCCTCAAGTTGGGTTCTGTTTCATCCAAACAGCTCATTCATTCAACACTACTTTCTCTATGCTTCATCGTCTTCCCTCATCATCTTCGTCGACGCGTCACCGTCGAAGACACAACCCCTTCTTCCAAGCCTTCCTCGACGGGCAAACCGAAGATACTACAAACCCGGGTTGAGGGGTAACGGTCGATCTGTGTATGAGCTGTGATTACAACCCTGAAGAAGATTGAATGGAATCGAGATTAGGTTTGATTTGTTTGATGGATAGTCAGAGGTCGAGAACATGGGTGAAGATGAGAAATGAAGAAGGTATGAACGAACTATTAATGGCGACTTACCGTCGATTTGCGGCGGCGCTACCTAAAATTCCGTCTGTGGAGCTTCGAAGTTGGAGAGCAAACCCTGAGCTCGAAGTGGTCGAAATGGTTTGTGCAGGTGAGAGAGAAGAATTGGTGAGTAAAGTAATGAGTGACAGTGTTATTTTAAATTAAAGTGCGTAAAAGTGTCTCGAAAATATGATATCAATATCACTCCCCACATATTTTAGGGTGGAGTAGAATATGTGTGGAGTGATATTGATATTACTTTTTCCCCCTAATATCATGATATGTGGTACAAAAAAAACGCTGATAACTCGAATATCATGATATCTGTAGATATCAATATCAATATCCTGTTACCAAACGACACCTAGGTGATTTTCGGCGAAAATTCCTTTGTAATCCGGGCAGGAATTTGCTTGAACTTGATTGGCTCCTTTGATCGATTCCAGTTTAGTTCCTCGATGTTCCAATGCCTTAGACACGTCCTTGGTTACTTATTCGACAGCAAAAACCTGTGCTAACATAAAAACACTAGAAAACCATCAAATAGACCCGAAACGGGCCAAGGTAACACAAATGGCACGAGATAGGGCAATCGATTGAATATTTGATATTATACCCTAAAAACCATGTCTTAAGCAAAGAAATGTCGCTTAAATGAGGTTGATAATCACGTCAAATCGAGTGTCATCAATGATATTATTCTTGCCGGCTCTAATATCGATGAAATTTCTCATGTCAAACGACATTTGGATATTACATTTACCATTAAGGATTTGGGTCCGGTCAAAATATTTTCTTAGCATCGAAGTCTCGCGAAGTAGTTCTGGAATCCATCTATGTCAACGAAAATATGCTCTAGACTTACTCACAGATACAGGTTTTTTGGCTAGTAAACCGGCTTCCACAACTGCCATCCCCCTGGTATCCATCATACTTCTCTTGGTACCCCACTATCGTCAGATGACACCAATCATTATCATCGACTTATTGGACGTCTTCAATATCTGTGCACAACCAGATATTTGCTACACTGTGAACCAATTAAGTCAATTTGTTTCTTCTCCAACTACCATTCATGATCAAGCCACACATCGCCTTCTTCGATATCTTAAAGCATCTCCCGCCCATGGTCTTCATTTTTCAAGAACTTCTTCTTTGCGTATAAGTGCATTATCCGACTCTGATTGGGCTGGTTGTCCTGATTCTCGAAGGTCGGTCACAGGTTTTTGCACCTTCCTTGGGGATTCTCTCATCTCCTGGAAATCCAAAAAGCAACCAACGGTCTCACGATCATCGGCCGAAGCTGAGTATCGTGCCTTAGCAAGTACAGCTTCAGAACTACAGTGGCTTCATGGGTTATTATCTCATTTTCCCATCCAATTTCCGCAACCCTATGCCTTATATTGTGATAGTCTTTTTGCGGTCAAAATGACAGAAAATCCTGTTCAACATGAACGTACAAAACACATTGAGTTAGATTGTCATTTTTTTCGTGAAAAGGTACTTGATGGCTTGATCAAGGATTTCCATATCTCCACTCACAATCAATTGGCTGACCCTCTTACAAAGTCTTTACAAGTAAATCAGTTTACTCACTTGATTTCCAAACTTCACTTGGACACTATCCATGCTTAGTTTGGGGGGGGGGGTATTAGATAGTATTACTATTTTACCCTTTGTTTGTTAGTTAGTTAGTTAGTTAGGCTTGTTAGTCTGTTCTCGTTATATAAGCTAGTGAGTTCAGGTTATGACTCACAACTTCTATTCATTACAATAAACTCACTTTTCTTTCCAAAGTTTACAAACAATTATTCTCATTTTTGTTTGTCTGGATTGCCTTGGTTTCATTATTTCTGTGATTGATAATATACTCTTCATGATCTTTGAGCCCTTATTAGGTAGTTGATCACAATTGAATTATTTTTTACTTTGATTGATTGCTTGAATTTTTATGCACCTACACCTCAATCCCTTTCTTGAACAACCTCTCATACAATATGGGTAAGATGCATTAGAGGACCCTCATGAAGACGACCCTAGTGTTTACTAGGTTATCTATGACCCATTTTCTAGATTTGATGAGTAGGTGTTTGGATGGAGAGATCTTCGTGTTTGATGGTAATAATGTGTTTCCTCTGACCACTCAACCGATATATAGGGAAGATCCAAGTATAAATTTGAAGGTTTTAAATGAGACGAAATTCCAAATGATTATCAGTGTTAGTTGTGACAGTGCCTCCATCGACCACTCGGCGATAAATGTAATTCAGTTCTCGAAATTATAAGATGTAGGTTGCGAAGGGAAAATTTTTGGGAGAGGGATTTTAGAGGAGGAGATCGGAGATTGATGAAAACCTAAACCCTCCCAAATCCAGGAAATCAACATATCTTCAACAATTACCTTGCCTAAATAATCGAAGACTCTGCTCAATCGAATTGGATTATCTAGGTTACTAACCAACTACTAGTCACTTGCTACGTTAATATGATGACCAAGAACATTTCAGTTTGTAGTTGTACATCTCATTAAATTATGAGATACCATTAAGACCTCGTCAACCTCTGTATACATGTAGCATCACTTCAATATACATACTAATAGAGCTCGAGCTTCATAAGCCTCAATATACATAAGAAATGGAGTTTATTTGTCAACTTCGATGAAAATTTGAAAGAGCACAACTGGTAGCTTTGAATTCCTTGGTATAAAAACAAATAGAATGGAGGAGCTCTAAAATTCTCGAAAAGCTGACGTGTCAATTGAAAAAGGGGATTTCAGGGTATCGGTACCATATCATTAAATTTTTTGTCGTATTTGTGATTGAACTTTGGAGTTTGAGAGCTTCAGTTTAATGTTCAGTTGTTAGCATACAATATTAGGGATTTCGAGTTTATTTTTTTGGTTTATAATCTTTTAATTTGGACTTATCGTCAAATGTTATAGTTTGGAATACGATTTAGAGTTTGAGTCTATAATGTAGTGTTTGAGTGTTAAGATTTAGTGTTTAGGAGGTTAACATTATTAAGCAGCACTCAAAGGTTATTGCAATAAGTTTAGAACTCATTATTTGAGTTTTGAAATTTAGAAAGCTAGCTAAGATACGATACCCACGAGTACCAAAGTGATAAATTTAGTATATATACTTTAAACCAATTTTGTTAGATATTCAAATCACACCTACCAAACAACCTCAAACAAATTTCATTCGAATAAATTTTTAGTGATATGTAAATTAAGCCATGGTTTAAGCTTGGTGCGAAGAACAACGAAATCGCTGGAGAAAAAGAGCAAAACTCAGTAGTGGCGAAGCTAGGGGGAGTCTACACATGTATTTTTCTGTACAAAAATATATTCGGTCGATGTATTCTATGTATCGGGCCCAGTTCGGCTATTAATTTGAGACCCCTTTCTCTCAGATTCATTTGAGAGACAGCCAACCGTTCGATTTGCACAATTTTGATCCTCGGTCAAAATGAAGAGAAAGTGGGATAAGGACAATATAGACAATTCGTAAAATAAATGAGCGGAAAAATTGATTTTCCTTAGTCCAACTTTTTGGTCTGACAACTTTTTCTTCTCCTTCTAACTTTTGCATACAAATTTCTAAATAAATTATTTTCTTTGCTCACTTACTTTATTACTTTAAATCTTTCCCTATTATTAGTATAATGTTCATAACTAATTTTACAATCATCAAAACGTTTTTATTAGGGGTGGCGATTTTATCCAAGTCCGCGGATGCCCATCCGATCCATCCGAACGGATACCATTTAAATGGATATCCAATTAAAATGGATGGATCAATATCAAATCCATTTAAATTGGATAGAATGTGGATTTTATCCAATTGGATTGGGTTTTATCCAATTACCCATAAACTAATATCCATAATTTATATTCAGAAATATCACCCGACCTAATACTCACCGCCATAGCCGATTCTTCTTTCTTGCTCGCTAATCAAGTTACTTGTATTTTTATTACTACTGAATTAAATCTGCTATCGTCAATTAGCTGTAACTTTTTTTTACTAGTGAGCAAGTTACCTGTATTTCTAAGGATTTACTACGTCGAAAAATTGATGTTAGCTTTCTTTCTTTTCTTATTTGGTGATTTGTCTATAAAGAGGTTACAACATTTAAAATGAACTTGTTCAGTGGCCACTGTATTTATTTTTTAAAAGATTGATGTATCTTTTTTTCTTTTTGTTAGGGAAAATAGCACTTTGGCCCCCTTTACTTTGCCAACTTAACAAATAGCCCCCTATACTATAAATCGCTCTTTTTTACCTCCTCCTACTTTGACCACTTTGTCGTTTGGGTCTTTTCATTCCAACTTTCGTATTTATAACGTTACTTAATGCACATTCAGTACACCATGATAGCTGCAATAGTCATATATTAGCTTACTAACCATTTTTTAATTAGGAATATATGTATATATATGGTTAGATAGGATGAAATCGATGAATAAAATGTGGTTTTAAAATCATTCGCATTTCACCATATTCTTTGTGATACCTACCTAACCAACTCTTCATCTCCTACCTTTGATTTCTCTCTTTGTCGGTGTATTGATGTGTCCAAATTTAATGTTAATAAGACGAAAGTTGAAACGGAAGGACCAAAACGGAAAAGTAGTCGAAGACTCGGAGTAGAAGGGGGTAAAACGAGCGATTTATAGTATAGGTGACTATTTGTTAAGTTGACAAAATAGAAGGGGCCAAATGCTATTTGCCATTTTTGTTATTTGGTGGACGCCACTAACACAGTGAGTGTAATTTGAACTGAAATTTTGTTCCTCCCATTTGAATTTTATATTGGAGATTTGGATTTGAGTTAAATGGATCAACCAAATCCGATCCAAATCCAACATGAATTAAATTCAAAATCCATATCTGATCCGATCCGATCCAAATAAAATCCGATCCATTTAGTGTTGATCCATATTCGATCCATTTAAATATGGATCATACTGGATATGGACAAAATAATCCGCGGATGGGTAATCGCCACCCCTAGTTTTTATTCTTTCACAAATGCTATTTGTTTTATTTTTTCAAATCTAATGACATCAATTTTGATATGTTTTATTTGATTTTTGAAGAAAAAATCTAATTGATTCGTTGGTATTATATTCGTCTTATGACGTATCAAAGATTTATAACATGAGATAAAGTTGATGCAATAACGAACAATAGTATGTTATAGATTAGTTATCAGATAATCAATTCTTTCTACAAGTTAACTGTATCATGGTTTTGTTATGTCATCATTATGTTATTTATGTCATTTTTAGGTCATCATTATGCCATTGTTATGTTCATATTATGTTTTTGTTATGTTTCATTTATGACAACATTACAATCATATAACACTAGCATAACATTCAGAAGCTTATGATTTTTGTGTATAACTTAGAGTTTTGTGTAAATTAGGCTTTTGGTTTTAGTATAATGCGTCAAAATGTGAACCTCAACAATCATTGTTATGTCATGTTGGTGTTATATCATTGTTATGTCAATTGTTAGAGCTTATGGTTTTAGTACAACACATCAACACGTAAAATTTGAATAAACGTTTTTATGTCATGTTGTTATGTTATTGTTATGTTTCTAATACATCATTGTCATGTTGTTATTATATCGTTATGTCATTGTTGTATTCTCAGTATATCACTGTAATTATGTTGTTATATTACTGTTATGTCATTGTTATGTTCCTAATATGTCAATGTCATGTTCTTATTATATCATTGTTATGTCCTTGTTATATTAAACATTCATATAATAGTTGTTCATAAAAAAATAGTCATATAATAGTTTGGAGGAAAACATAGAGATATATACAAACACATGCATTATATAAACAATGATATATTCGAGTTATAATCAATCTTCAACAAAAATACATATCAATAAAAAAAACATCTTCAAGTGTCTCTTTGATGACTTTTTAGTTGACTTTGTCGTCTTTGTCTGAATCTTCCTAACTCGTCAAAGAAAATTTTCTTTTCATTCCTCCTTTTTTTGCACCTATCAAAACATATATAACATACATATATTAGTGATATATTATAAATATAGTAGTTCGACAACAAATTATCATTGAACCATCATAACACATACATAACACTTACGTATAATATACATAATACATACGAGAACAAGTATCACATAACTTAATGACATTACATGTATTATATACGAGAGGTAGAAAACAGTCATATATCAAACATGTATTATACATAAAACATGCATAACACAAACTTAACATGTGTATAAAATGAAGAACACATAAAATACATAGATCTGGAGCCCAAACCCACAAAGAACCTAATAGATCTAGGTTTAGATTTTTTCAAAATGGGTAGATTTAGATTTTTTGAAGAGCCCAAACCCACAAAGAACCTAATCAATCTAGATTTTTTGAAGAACCATGAAAACCCAAATAGATCTAGATTTAAATTTTTTCAAACTTGATAGATCTGGAATTTTTTTTGGAAGAGGTATGAAGGTTTGAGTCAAACTTGAAGTTTGTGTTGGAATTTCTTCTTAGTGCATCAAATGATAGAACCATGAATAAACTAGGGCAAGAAACAAACATATAACATAAATATACTAGACATATAGCGCACATAACACATGTATAACATAAACGTGAGCTAGCAATATATGATACACGGAACAACTACATAAGTACCTTTTTCGTCGAAAAGGAGGGCTCATCTTTGTGGCTCTTCTGAATAGCTTCATGTTTCTTCCGAGTAGCTTCGTGTTTCGTCTTGGATAGCTTTGTGTTGCCGTCGAAGGATAGAGGGTGAAGTGAAGGTGTGGAAGCTTGAGATTATCCATGGAAGAATGAAAGAGATGAGAAGAGTTGAGAGTTCTTGAAAGAATGGAGATAATAGAGAAAATGTAGAATAGAGATAATAGAGAGAGAATGTAGATCTTAGATTATAAGAGATCGTAGTTTTGAAATTTGAAATTTGAAAAATAAAATAAATTAAAAATATTTTAATTTCAACAACTTTTTCCCCATTGCCCTTCGAATTAAGCCAGCCGTTGGATTGGGTGGATAGCTGAAAGTCAGCCACATCCCTTGGATTTAGTTCTCAGATCCATCTGAGAGATATATCTCTCAGCCCCATAGCCAAATTGATCAGGCCCAAGGTCTAATCAAATCGGCTATGGCTCTAAGAGCCTTTTCTCCCAGATCCATCTGAGAGGCCGATCCAACGGCTATGATAAGCAATCAATTTTTTGTTTGATCCAATGGTTGAAGCTTATCCGGGGGTAAGAGTGGAATGATTTGAATTTTATTATCCATATTTTATTTTTATTTTACTTTCAAATTTAAATATGGTTTTAGTACATTGAAAGAAACAAACTTAATCTTCTCTCTCTTAGTTTCAAAATCAATTTCCTTAAACTTTCTCTCACCCAATCCTCTCCCTTCTCTCTAACTTCTTCTCTTCTTCTCCACACATCACCACCATTTCTATGGCTGAAGCTCAAGCTCCACCACCAACGAAGGATGTTCTAACTCCACTATCAAAGAAGGTAAGTTCAAGCTCAAACTCTACATCAAAGAAGAAGCTGTCCAAGACGAAACAAGATGCTATTCAGAAGAAACAAGAAAATAAGTCAGCAAAGAGCCCTCATTTTTGACAAAAAATGGTACCTATGTACTTATTTATGTTACATGTTTGTTTTTGCCCTAGTTTCTTCATTGTTGTATCTTCTGATGCACCAAGAAGAAATTTAAACACAATCTTCAACTTTAACTCAAACCTTCATCGTTCTTAAAAAAAAGTCTAAACCTATCAAGTTCGAAACAAAAATTATGCTATCCAGATCTGTATTTTGTTGTTTTGTGTCTCCCGTACTAGATCTGTATTTTGTGTTTTGTGTCTTCTGTACCAGATCTGTTTGTTGTTGTTTTGTGTCTCCCATACCAGATCTATATATATGTTGTTGTTGTTGTCTCCCATACCAGATGGTTTATCTTCATTTTATATACATGTTGTGTTTGTGTTTGCATGTTATATGTATAATACATGTTTGATATATGTATGTTTTCTGCCTCTCGTATATGATATATGTAATGTCATTAAGTTATATGGTATTTTTTGTCGTATGTGTTATGTATATAATACGAAAGTGTTATTTATGTGTTATGACGGTTCAATATATAATCTGTTTTTGAACTGTTATATGTGTAATATGTGACTAATATACTTATTTTATATATGTCTTGATAGGTGCAAAAGAAGAAGAAGCAGGGAATAAAAGTAAATTTTCTTTGACAAGTCAAGAAGATTCATATAAAGACGATAAAATCAACTAAGAAGTCATCAACGAGAGACACGTGCATATGAAGATGTTTTGTTTATTGATATGTATTTTTGTTGAAGATTTGATTATAACACAAATATATCACCATTTATATAATGCATATGTGTTTGTATATATTTCTATGTCTTTCTCCAAACTATTATATGATTGTTAAGATGAACATAACAAGGACATACCAGTGACATAATAAGAACATGACATTTACATATTAAGAACGTAACAGTGGAATAATAGTATGTAACAACACAATTACAAATGTATATTGAGAATACAACAATGATATAATAACAACATGTCAATGATGTATTTGGAACATAACAGTGACATAATGGTGATATAACAACCTAACGTAAAAAGTATGTTAAGGTTTCAAGTGTTGATCCATTGTACTAAAACCATAAGCTTCATACACAATTGTACATGTTATACACAAAACCATAGTTTTCAAATTGTTATGTTAGTGTTATGTGTATGTAATGGCGTAAAGAAGAAAATATAATAACAACATAACATGACCATAACAATAGCATAAAATGGAACCTAACAATAAAAAAATTGTTGACATAACAAACTAATGATATATTATTTCATGTTATTCATTACTGAACTATAGACTGAATTGATAGAGTTCACGTTTACAATGATATGTTGGGATCAATGACATAACAACAACATGACAATGACGTAATAGGAACATAACAATGTCATAACAGTGATATAACAATTACGACATTGAAATGTTTGTTCAAGTTTGCGTTTTGACACATTGTACTAAAATTATAAGCTCCATGTACATGAAAGTACCAGTTATATATACACATAAACAATAAGTTTTTTCTTCCGAAATTGAATAAAACGTATCAAAATTGATGTCATTATACTCGAAAAAATAAAACAAACAACATTTGTGAAGGAAAATAATTGTTTTGATGATCGTAAAAAAAGTTATAGACATTAAATTAAAAAGTGGGGAAATAATATAAGTTGCGAAGTGTGTAGAAGAAGGAACACTTTTCTGCAAAAAAAATATATATATATCAGTGAAAAAGTTGAAAGAAATGATTATAATTTTCATTTTATTTTTCCTCTAATCACTTTTATGAATTGTCATTATTACCCTTATTTACTATTCTAGGATGCGAGGAAGGCTGATCCAACGATCCACGTTCTCTCAGATTGATCTGAGAGATTCCCCTCTTAGGTTAATAGCCGAACGGGGTCTAAAGGATCCTGCTTTGCCACCGGAACTCAGGCTCGTCTATTTCCAGCAAATCTCTTCATTGCTCCGTTTAAGTTCGAAAATGGGTCGCGATCGAAGCGATCATCTCTCGGTGAGGGACGAGCTAGAAGAAGATAGGAAGTCCAGGAAAGGCAAAGCTCGGCACGAGGGCGAATCTCCGGACATCGATGACCGGAAGTCCGGCGGAGGGCACAGAAGGAAAAGGCCAGTTGATAAATCGGCTGACTCAAGTTCCGGAGAAGACAACGGTGGGAAAGAGAGAAGAAAGAGAGGTTCGCGAAGGCGACGCAGCAGTAGAAGCTCGGAGTCGGATTCAGATAGCGAGGAGACTGAGTCATCGGAGTCGGACGCAGAGAGGAGGGAGAGTGATAGTGAGAGCGAGGAGGAGAGGTTGAGAAGAAAGCGGAGGGAGAAGAGGAAGAGGAGGGAGCGGGAGGAAGAGAAGGAGAGGAAGAGGAGAAGGAAGGAGAAAGAGAAGAAGAAAAGGAAAGAGAAAGATAAAGAGAGGGAGAAGCGGAAGAAAGACAAGGATAAGAAAAAGAAGGAAAGAGCTGAGAGAGGGAAGAGAGGTGCTGTTACTGATTCCTGGGGGAAGTATGGGATCCTCAGAGAAACCGATATGTGGTAACACTCTTCTCTTCTTTTGGCCTCCCAGTTTACCAGCCCTATTTTGGTCCCATGATTCAGAATTCCAAGCTTCTGGTTTATGTGCAGTTTCCTAGCAGGGTTTCTTTGTTCTATTATCTCTGTAGCTTTCGATTCTATGCTTGTGAACTTAGTCGTTCTCTATGCATATTATCTTAATATAACTCGAGCTGAGCTTTGACAGTAATGCCCTATGTTGCACAGCTATGTAGATTGGGTTGTGAGCGACAGGAGTAGAAGCTAGTTTACTTTTCATTATGTTTCAATCGCACAGACGTAGGATCATGCTCAATACCAATGCTCTTTTATGGTCATAGATTCCTGATAATGCAATGTCACATGATATGAACTGATTATGAATGATATGATCCTACAAATGTATAGGGAGTGAGCGTTGGAAAATTCTGTTGCACTTGCAGTTGAATCATTCGAAGTTATATCGAAACTGTGTTGTTTTACCTCTCATCTTTCATGTTAATGCAACCTTCATATGCAGGAATAAGCGTCCTGAATTCAGTGCATGGTTAGCTGAAGTGAAACAGGTATGATGTTGCCTCTTTGCCCATACTGTCGTTTGTCTTGTATGCAATGGCTCTTTCCACTTTCCTGGCTTCTTATTGTGAGCGTTAGAAATTCGTTGTTTTACTCTTGATGCATGCTCGATACATCTCCCATCCAGTATGCTGTATGCTTAGTGATTATCAAGTTTTCGAATTTTCTAGCAATCAAAATCTAAATCATGATCTTGTTGCTATTGGTACTTTCTCCTTCTTCAACATGTTACTTTTAGTAATTTCTTTGATCCGAAGGGTGTAAATGTACGCTCTTCTGTGCCTCTGCGATGTATGCAATAATAGATATTTAGGTTTCTATTGATGCTCGGTATGCTCTGATTCCTGTCTCACACATATTAATATGGTGAATTTCCGTTTCATATTCCTTGTAGGTGAACCTTGAAACCTTGTCTAACTGGGAGGAAAAGGAGAAGTTCAAGGAGTAAGTGCATATAGGTGTTTATTGGATTACTTTCATTTGAAAGAGCAAACACATTTGGTGTAGCTTTCTCTGGTTCATTTATGATTGTACTAACTGCTACTTCTTGTTCGGTTCTTTCCAATGACAAAACACGTGTAGTTTTATGGAGGATCATAATACAGCCACCTTTCCTTCCAAAAAGTAAGCTCTCTTGCTTTCATTAATTCTGGTTTAGCCATATACATGCAACTAAACATTTGGGCTTTGGAAGCACATTTGCTACACTACCCTTATTAGCTTCGAAACTCTCATGTACATGCTCGTGTGATTTCTTTCTGCTGCATGTGAACTGGAGTTTTGTCGTCAGTCAAACTGATTAGGGTAGCAATATGTGGATATAGTTCTATTCTCCATATGGTGTAGTTTCTCTGCCGTTTCCTTTTTGAATAAGAGGGCTTTCATCTTTTTGGACACTGTTTCTTAACTCCCTACTAATCCTGGAACGAAGAAAATTTACTTTACCAGTTCAAGGTTTTCAAATTCTGTTTCTCTCTAAGTTGCTCCCTACTAATTAGCCTCCATGCATATTTTGCTCTCCTGAATAACAACAGTGCTTGTACTTTTGATTGGCATCCTATACTATCCTGATAAATGTTATTAATTCAGGTATTACAATCTGGATGCCTATTACAAGCGGCAAATATTGAAGGAAATCAAGAGCGGGAAAAAGGTCCAGGAAACTGAACGTACCATATTCAATGATGAAGAACTGAAGAGGTATGTTTTAGTATATCACATTTCCACTCCTTACATAATTGTGGATGATTAAGGATGGTGATCTGTTCTTTATACTTCACTGGTGGTAAATATCTGCGATCATTTTTTCAGTTAAGAGCAAGCTCATTATTACCTGCTTGGTTCTCTTTATGTTGCCTTCTGTTATGATATGCCGTTCTCAAATTCCTGTTTGATTGGTTGGAAGTCCCAATGTTTGTGTCCTCTGCATCTTTTGGGATGATACCAGTTAGATTCTGTGAGATGGTTGTGAACTGCTATGGAATGTGTAATTTGAGCTGAAAAGTTGTTTCTTCTTGGTTATCATCCTACTCCAAAAAGTTCCATCCTCCCTATCACCGTCATCTCTTTTTTACTCGTTTTTACTGTCATTTCTAACAGGCAAGAGCAGAGGCGTGAGCGAGAAAAACAAAAGGAACAAGAGGTGGAAGTGTTGAAACGATCAATGCAGAGTGAGAATGGTTAGCCTGGTTTCATGCCTAATTTGATTTTATTGTCTCCTGTGGTAAACCTGTGACAAATTGTGTACATACTGTGTTTCTTTGTACAGGCACAAGCAATGAAAGAGCAAGCCTTGCTTAGAGAAGAAATGGCATATCAGTACAAGCTTGGAAATTACGAGGTAAGAGCAACCTTTCCACCAGATTGGTTACGTATGGACAAAAGAAATGAAGGAGGTCTGATCTATTTGATGCATACTGTGTCCAGGCTGCAGCAGCAATTCAGAGGAAGTTGGAGCCAGATCCTATTTAAGATTGTGTGTGTATCTGAAGAACTGATGTTGAATGGTGGAGAAAGCTTTCGTCGGGTGTAGCAGTGTATTTTCCTTTTTGACGTTAGTTTGCTACTACCACACAGCACAGTGTATTTACTATTTAGGATACCGCACAAGTTGAAAGGATAATTGTAGGCATCATTGTCCTGCTATTAGGATAAATTCCGCTGGAATCATGCTTTCCGCCGGAATTAAAGCAAGCTGGAATCACCCAAAATTCGGACCTCAATTACTTGTTTTCCTGCTAAATTGACGTCCTGGAAATGGAATTAAAATCCCATCTGAAATGTCTATATTGCCTCTATCAAAAGCCACTCACATCTTATCCCTAATATTCTCTTTGTCGAACTCATTCGTTCCTAATTGTGCAGACGCAACCACCTGCACATCACAGAACCTTCCCACCGTCTTCCTCGTCCGGTCTTCTTCCTTCATTGCCGACGAATCCTATGTTCACGCCTTGTCTTCATCGCCAAACCTTTCCACAATCATTTCAACCATCATCTTTCTTCTTTAATCAGAATCCGGCTTTGCCCTAATCGGAACAAAGGTACTTATGCTTTTGCATTCTTCATTGGGTCGTTCTAAATATTGGTACCATGTTTGAAGATGGCTGCAACCCTTTATTTCAATCTTCCTATCTGAGGCTCGCAAGCCTTCTTTCTCTGTTATACTTGCAGGAGTCGAATTGTGCTTACGGTTCGTATCTCTGTGCTTTTTCTTTCAATTGTAGGGTTCGAATTCAGCAAAAATATTATGGAAATTGAGGAAGATGCTCACTTAATGGATGAGTTTAGTTACGAGGACGACGATGTTAGATGTTCTGTGAATTACGAGCTTCACGTCGCATTTTCCGAACGGAGGCGAATCCGAATAGGAAGTTCTTCGGTTGTCCGTTATACTATTCGGTGGTAACTTTTTGGTTAATGCAGAGTAATCAGTCGACATTGACAATCATAATGTTTATCATGTGTGTTTTTCTTGTTTTACCTTTCAAATAGGATGCCAAAGGCTGTGATTTTTTCAAATAGGATGCCAAAGGCTGTGATTTTTTCTTCTAGTATGATAGCAAGATACAAGAAGATGTGCGGAAACTAGCCTCGTTAGTTGGCGACCTTACTTTACAACTACGTGAAGTTCAGGGCAAGAAGAATGAGTTGGAGTCAACACTCGATCGTGTCATCAAAGACTCGTGTGACGTCGGTAGTAGCAGTTGCAGTGATTCAGTGTCAGCGTCGGACATTGTTCATGAGCTTCAACCGATTAAGGCTCGCTTAGAGGATGTTGTCTTCTTCCGACGTTAGCTTCGAAATAGTGGTTCCCGTACTAATTGTATTCCTATGAATTAGTATTGTGTACTTTGGGTCATCTTGTCTTGTTACTGCAAAGTGTTCTGAAACTCCTGATTACAGCATGGTGTTGTTGTATATCTGATTCCCTCTAACAGTACTCGGATCCTTACATTGACCCCAAGCATGATACAAAGACAGACACAATAATCAGCACTTTATTTGAGGTTACATTATGGGCAATCTTTGTTGTTTTATTCTGAGAAAGAGGTTTTGTGGTTAGTTGTTTATCAGATCTTGGTAGAGATAGCTTATTGTCGATGGAGAATGGAATAGTAGAAAACTAAGTTGCTGATCAGATCTTTGAAGAACAAACATTCATTAAGCTGCAAGTACAATTAAGTAAATCCTGAAACAGCTCAGAACCTGAGCTCGGTAAAGAACCACATGTTCTTCCCCATATTAACAAAAAAGAGAAACAGTTGTTATTACTCGATTTCTTCCCTATCCAAACAAAAACTAACTGAGGTTTAGCAGCTAAGATTTCAATACCCTAAAACACAACATCATCATTTTGTCCCTCTGCTTCCTTTCTTCACCTCGACAATATCTTCATCGTCCAAGTCGTCTTCCTCACCAAACTCATCGTCATCCTCAAACAAATCCTCAACGTCTTCGTCATCATCATCAATATCACTATCCATCTCGGTCTCATCATGATCTTCAACCACAGGTTTCTTCCCTCGAGCCAACAAGACGCCGTCTGCTTCCCTTCCTACCTCACTGAAACTGCACTTAAGAAGCTTATTGCCTAAATCAAACGTTTTCAGTTCCAGGGGAGCAGCTCCACTGCCTACGCCGAATCTGTCAGAGGATTGATATTGGAAGATAGATATTGGGCTGGGATTGCTCTCAGCTTCCATCTTCTTTAGTCTCGCCTCGATGCGATATTGGCCTCCATGGTCGACGCACGACCTGGGTTAATGCTGCGGAGAGTGAGATGGATCCGAGATAGCTGGCTTTGTCCTTTCTACAATTGCATCAGCATGTTGCCTGCTCGATTGGTGGCCATTGTAATTCTTTTATTCTGTTTATAAATTTGAGCTGTGTTTCTATGGAGGCGAAGAGATGGGCTTTGGAGTTGCTACCAATTTATAGAAAGGGTTTAGGGTTTAAGCAAGGAAGACGTGTCTGAGTAGCTCTAGAAACTTCTTTTTATGGAAATTCCTACCGTTAGGACACCCATTAGTGTCTTCATATGAGAACACCTCTTAGGACCATAGGATTAAATCTTAGAGATTTAAGGTCAATATTAAATGGATATAAATGTAATTTCATTGTTTGATATATTGCAGATTTTTTAATTCTGAAATTTTTTCCATAATGATAATTATTGCATTAATTTCGGATTTTCATTTATGATGCAGATTCTTTAAGTGCAATTAATTTATTTAATTTAAAAAATTCCTTTTCTGCTCCATATTTTTATTAACTAATTAATTCTATTTTTTATGATCACAATTTCATTTTTAATCACTTTCCCTAATATTTATTTAGAAGTATTAATCTTTATTTGATAATCAGTTTCTTCCCAAACTTTACTCCACTTTCTTTTTTTTTAAACTGTTTACTAGTTGTCAATTTACCGCTGTGATTTTATGAAAATTACAACGATACTTTTTATGGAAATTGTTTCGGAACATTTCCTCTTTTATTATTTTGGAACAATTCCTCTTTTATTGTTTCAGAACAGTTCCACTTTTACTATTTCGGAACAGTTCCTCTTTTATTGTTTTCGGAACAGTTCCTCTTTTATTGTTTCGGAACAATTCCTGATTAAGAAATTTTGTTCATAATTAAGAAATTGGAACAACATGTTCCTAAATCGTCAAACTGGAACAACATATTCCTAAATCGTCAAACCAGAACAACATGTTCCTTGAGAACAAAATAAAAAACACATGAAACCCCAAAAGTCTGAGACTTTACGACACCTGCCTTCCATTGTCACTATTATGTGTAAGACCATGATGAAACTCATTCATCCATGCAAACTGAAGAATGACAACACAAGAATTCACTCCCCATTTATTATGTGGCGAGCATCCACTGAACTCCCTTCTCCAATAAACCCCTCTGCAAAATAGTTTTAAATTTTAAGTTTAACCCTGAGCATCCACTGAGAAAGATCAAGAGAGAAAGAAAGAGAGAAGATGATAGGTATCAATCACTTGATAGGGGTACGTACTCAACTTCTTGACCTTCATGCGCTCAATACCAATCATCGGAGGTGGGATACTGAGTAGCAAAGCCAAATCCACCGATTGCCTCAAGTTCGTGCAGTGGCCAATCATCGACGCGTAGGGGTCTGCATCATCAACGCCCATTGAGCCGGACAACATTGCCACTCCCTTCATGATGAATCGTTGTCCCTAACCTTCTCCTCGTCGTGATCACCTCCCTCAGATCGATTCACTCTTCCACCGTCGCTTCAACATCTTCGGCTTCATCCACGTTTTCAGCACCACCAACGACGGTGAGGTGTGAACGTGTGGCGGCTGGGCTGGCGAAGGCCTATGGCGGCGAGGCTGGAGACGGCTTGCGGCGGCGGTGGCGTGAGGTTGCAAGGCGGCAAAGGTAATTAGGGTTGAGAGGGAGAGAGTTTGTTTGTGGCGGCTTGTAAAAAAATGAATTAGGGTTTCAATTACTTACTATATATACCGGTTCAAAAATTACATATTTGTCCAATTTATTCTGATCCATCGGATTTGGTTTCTAATCTAACGGTTCTTAATAGTGTCCTAATATGAGGACACTAATAGGTGTCCTCATGGTAGTAGATCCCTCTTTTTATACCCCTATTTCTTTATTTTTTCAAAAACACTATTTTAAAGTGTAAATGCGCGGTCCATATTTTTTAAAAAACTGAACATTATACACTTATTTAAAAACTGAACATTATACACTTATTAATTTGGGGTCAAAGTAAAAATGCGCGGTCCATATTTGTGTTATTAAAATCTGGACTTCGCGAAGTAAGAACGGACTACGCAAAGTAAAACTTGGACCGCGCGAAGTAAAAATGGACTGCCCAAAGTAAAATTTAGACTGCGGGAAGCAAAAACGGACTGCACAAAGTAAAACATGGACTATATGAAATAAAAACGGATTGCGTGAAGTAAAAATCTGGACTGCATGAAGTAAAATACAATAAGGATATAATGGTCCATTTCTGAAAAAATACGGACTGCGCGAAGTAAAATACGAACCGTATATAGCAGCACCATCTACTTTGTCAAGTTAACAAACAACCCCGTATACTATGAAATGATTGATTCACCCCCTCCTACTATAGCCACCTAACTATTAAGCCCTTTCATCCAATTTTCCATCCAAGATTTCGTTAAATGATGACTCATTAATATGACTCATCCATAATTATTGATAGTACATTGCCACATTACTGACTTTCATCTATACTTTTTGTTGACTCAACTAAAATAAAAAAAAGAAAAACATAAAAATATAAAATAAAAATATAATTTCTAAAAATATAAATATAGAAATTTCTTGAAATACAAAATATTTATTAAATTTAATTTTGATACGATAAATTTTAAATACAATTTAAAATTCTAAAAAATATTTTGATTTTTTATTTTATAAATTTAAATTTTTATTTTTATTTAGTGTCTTTTGTTTTTAAATTTTTATTTTAATTGAGTCAACAAAAAATATGGACGAAAGTTGGTGATGTGGCAATGTACTATCATTAATTATTAATTATGGATGAGTAATCATTAACAGAATCTTGGATGGAAAAATTGATGGAAGGGCTTGATTGTTAGGATGGCTATTATAGGAGGGTTGTTTGTTAACTTGACAAAGTAGAGGGGGCAAAACACAATTTCCCCCCTTTTTAAGCATAATAACACTAAAATTGGTATTAGAGAGTCTGGGTTGGTCCAATTTGTAACACCCATCCCGAATCGACCCATGGTTGAACTAGTAATGAGCATCACCCGTAGTTAAATTTAAACAAAACGAGCAAAACGACTAAAGAAATGAATGAAACTCTTATAAAAATCAAAATCTGAAAGGAGGCCTCCGATACATAAAATTTCGAGTACAAACCGATAAACTAAAAATCCAAAATAAATCCTCAAAATGATTACAAATCCCCAACCGGTAAAAGTCAACTAAGTAAAACAAACGAAACGGTCAACTCCAAGTAGATCGCCAAATCTTCACCTCATAGTTTCGACCAACAACTTCTCTGAACTCGACTGAAGCTGGTTAAGGCTGTGTCTGGTTCCTAATGAAACTGCGTGAACCCACTGGGTTTAACTATGTGTCGAACCTAGCCAAAAAGAGCGATTCCAAACTCCGCACAAAAACACTGACAATGGAACCAGACACAGCCTTAACCAGTTTATTAACCTAAGCAGTCTAGGTGATCACATAGGTGCAGTTCTCAGTCCAACATTCATGATTCACAATATAATCAACATTATAACATATATCAGCAAGCATACAACTCAGCATCACGTCACATGGCAACTCGCAACCACACACAACAATCACACACACACACACACACACACACACACATCACCCATACTCATCGTTTACATTTCACTTCACTAGGTGAGTTATTAGGCGCCAAGGACTTATCCCGTACCACCTTGCCGGCTCACAGACGCACCCCCAACCACGGTAGGGGGTCCCAAAGACGCATCCTCAACCATAGTAAAAGAATTCATGGCCAAACTACACAATACCCCTCGGGGGACACCATAACACCTTAGTGCAATTTAGAGGGCAGTTGAGGCTCCTTCCGGTTCTATCATTTAATTCAATCACATCAATCATTCAATCTCATTTCATAATTCGTATTTCATTGTTCATCACACCGTTACCCATATCATACATTGTCAACCTCAATTATCATCACTTCTCGTGCATTTACCACAATCGACATATAAGTCCACATCACGATTCATCATCACAAACAAGGGTAAATGGCTAGATCAGCGGTCACCCCCACCTGCAAGTGTATAAATAGCCATGTCGTAAGTCTAGGGTTACCCTCCTGTCATAGGATGACCCCACATTGGCAGGGTCATCCTCCTGCAACCACAACTAACAACATCAATTATATTATATATATATATATATATATATACACAAGCTCATAAACCCGTCCCTCCTATCACTCCTTACTAATTCTGATCCGTTTATCATCATTATTCATCGTTACCCCAATCCCAATAACATAGCATCACATCAATCAAACATCCATCACAAACAATCAATCGGCAATCACATAACTGTCATCCCATTTTAGTCTCTTCCATTTTTATGCAATCCCTAGTTTCATCTAGGCCAGATTACAACTCCTCACGTCACCCATCACTACCTATCCTAAACTAAACCCTCGATGACGAGGCTCTAAACAGCTTCTAGAAACACGAACGAATGAACCCTCCTTCTCCAAAAAAACGTAGGTTTTCCCCTTCCTCACTGACAGCATCTTACTCTGAAATACCAAGGAACCGAGATGTGCTATCGCTTCCTCTCGTCTCCAGGAACGCACAGAAGAAAACGGATCCTCGATCAGACACCCGAAGCTCCCAGAATCAAGGTTTAAAGTTGGGAAAACCTTGGTTCGTCAAAAGGGTTTTCGGGAAGAAAGAGAGAGGGAAAAGTTACAGAAATCCATCAAAACCCGTCCTTTTATATCCAGGTCACAAGACACGGCCGTGTGGTTTCTACTGCCAATTGACGAGCCTTTCTGGGAAATAAAGCACACTCGTGTATCATAGATACACGATGTGTACCATGAAGACACATGAAGTGTAGTATAACTATACGGTGTTTTGTTCCCACTGTACAGTATGCTCGATTATAAATTCAACCTAACTCAATTACGAACGTCTCGAACTTCGATGGGGCCTCAAGAACACTGTTTCCAATGCCTCAATCACCCGAACTCGAGTTCCAAACCGTTCAGTTGGGCGGGGATGTTACACAATGAATTGATTCGACTGGAAGATTATTGAGATAGGTCGTTTGACTCCTTATGTGCTGATGTTATACGATGATTCCATGAATTGTGCTCTTAATTTGCCATGTGTATCGATGAATTTATTTAAGTGTTGAGATTTGTGAAATGTCGAGTTGATTCTTGAATTCGTAGCATGATTTTCACTACAACAAAGCTGTTATTTAGCAGCAGTTATTTAACAGGGGTTCGATAAACCCCTCCTAAATTGATACTATTTTACAGGGGTTCTCAAAATTGATGTTAAATGGGCCACGTTTAAGAGGGTTTGTAAACCCCAGTTAAATGACACCATTTAACAGCGGTTAGCATTAGTAAACGCTGCTAGATAATTAGATAATTTTTATACTTCCCTCTCCCGCACCATTTAACCCGAACATCTGCTACACTTCCGCCTCTCCCACTACGGCAATGCCGTCCAGCAGAGCTCCTCCCGCTCGTCGTGGCCGTCGGCGTGCCAGTCGCACCACTAGGTTTATCGCCGACGCCTCGTACCAGGTTGACTACGGCTCCGACCACCAAGCCTCCTCCACCCTTATGGACGAGTACCGTTTAGTAGGTCAGTTTCTGCCACCATTCTTAGACTTTTCGTTTCCCACAAAAATCCACCGCGTCCAAAAACACAAAACCTAAACTCTCCTCAAAAAAACATCTCACCCGATTCCACCTTCGACGACTAAGGATCCGATTCGTTGTCTGTATCACTCGGTCATCAATTCCATCGCCATTGAAGATTCCATGAAACTATTCCTCTAATCGTGTTTGTATATTTTGTAAAATTTCAACTCCATTGAAGAATCCAGGAAGTTGGCTATCAGAGAAATCAATCGCAATAGAGGCACCGGAGCAGAGCATATATCACCAAGTTTTCTCCACCGATTGAGCATAACTCCCTATTGGATTCCAATTGTTATCATTTGACACTAAATGTAAATAGATGTTTCATATGGTTGGGACTGCATTCTATAGCAGTGATTAATTGATTTTGTTTGACAAAACTATTTGGAGCGGGGTCCAAATCCTGCTGGCTTATATTATAAGACCGATATGGTTGTAGGAGTGATGATTTCCATTAGCCGGTATTTGCTCATGATCCCTTTGTTCATTAAGTCAATAGTACTAGAAAATGAGAAATTCAAACTAGGTGTATTAGTTCTTGTTGTTTGGTGCATCAGCAGGTTAGTTCTAGCTGAATTGGATTCATTTGGATCATTTGAAATAAGTTGTTAGTTTATGGTTTGGCTGGTTCATGGGGAGAACAACTGAACTTGTAGAGCAAAAGACTTGATGCCCTGTGAAGTGTTTATATGATCAACAAATGGCTTCTACTTTGTTATTCTTAGCTTTATATGATCAGTAAAGATCACCATCAGGACCATGGAACCAAAATCAACAAATGGCTATCTAGCTATACAAAATATCTACTTATATTTCCAAAATCAATACTGAACATCTAGCGAAAATATACATGTATTATCCTCATTGTTCAAGCTTCTTTGGTCATTTGTTTCTATAGGTAGAGGTTAGGATATTGTAGGCTCTCAGTATGCATTCCTTCAGAGTTAGTTTGAGTTGTTCAATATAATGGGCTTCTGCTAAATACCAGCATGATTTAAGTTCGTATGTCTTTTACTTTTAACAGATGCCTCTTGCTAACAGATGCAATTTCAAGACTACATGACGTAATGTCATCTTCTGGAACAATTGTATGCATCTAATTCCCCACTATTTCCTCTCAACAGCGCCTAGTATATATACTAACTTGTTGTTGAATTGTTGCTTTGGAATCAATGTTTCTCAATGATATGATTAAGCAAACACAAAGAACTGAGAATTAGGCTGCTACTTGAGCTTTTGAACACTAGATTAAGTTATCTTAGACATGTATTGGGTATGATGTCTGATAGGGTTTGGTATATATTAATCGAATGAGATCTGAATTTTGACTGAGGTAGGCAACAAGTTTCGGAGGGACGAACATTGATCCAACAACGTGGGATGACAAGAAATGCGCAGGGGAAGCGAGGTTCTCTACTCAGCTTAAAGTGGTGACCAGGAAAATATGCAAGCCACCGAAGAATATTCATTTAGGCCGATCCTCCATCACTACGACGGTCCTAAGTTCCGCCTAGAGCTCAATGTGCTCGAGGTAAACATCATATTGAATAATTTTGTGCTCAGTGTTTGCTATTTATGTGTTTGCTGAAGATGGCATAAGAAGGGGATTTGTTTGGCACAAGTACTGTCCCAGAAAAACTGCCCACTCCTTTCTGTCTCAGGTTCTTGACATTTTCATAAACTCCTCTTGGTATGCATTAAGCTTTAGAGCCAATTTGAGCTTATCATGAACTGAATTAATAATTGCACAACTCCAAATCTATGTGAAATGCACCAGGTTAATTCTAATGATCTTCAAACTGTGCTTATACTACAGATCTGTCTAATTTAATGTGTATGATTCTAAAGAAGTATTGCATCTTGCACCATATTGAAAATTTTGCAAAACAATCACTATGCTTATACTATAGGCTCATATAATATGATACGATCCAAGGACTTTTGGAAAGTTTCTATAATTGTTTTTTGTAAAATTTAGTAATCAACTATCTCTATTAGCTAGTTTATGTATTCAGCTGAATCTAAATGTCTCATGTGCTCTACAGGCATGTTTGTGGTGAACTACAAGATCAGTAGCAGCAGTGTTGGTGAGAATATGCAAGTGGATCAACTAGATGACAACCCTCCAATAAAACCTTCTTGAGGGGGCGAAGAAGAAGGTTAAGGGGGATTCTATTGGTGGAGAAAACATAATACAACTGGGAATAATAATTTGTACAAAAAATAGGATTGTTGAATCCTCTTTGTAAAATTCATTAATCTACTGCTTATACCTTATTGTGAACGTCCATCTGGTTGAAATTTTTATAATCCAGATACTATTGTCTTCTTCGGATGAGCAATATCAAATTTTTTTTTGTTTAATGGCTTGCGTTTAACAGAGGTTTTAAACCCCTCCTAAACGGCTGTCGTTTAGGAGGGGTTTAAAACCATGTTAAACGCAAGCCATTTAACAGGGGTTTCAAACCCCTCTTAAATGACTGTCGTTTAGGAGGGTTTAAAACCCCTGTTAAACGGCAGTTTTACCAGCATTTTTAAGAACCGCTGTTAATCCGTTTCCCGTCGGATAGAATAACAGGGGTTTTCAAACCGCTGGTAAACCATTTAACAGGGGTTTAAACCCCTGTTAAATGGCTTTTACAACCCCTCCTAAACAGCAATTATGTTGTGGTGTTTGTTGCCCTGGCTTTTCCTATGAATGTTCTATGATATATTATGGTCACCGGTTGTTAGATTGGCCTTTCCCCCCACTCGGTTTTCCTTATTTCTTTGTAAAATTGAGTTTTCCGACTAAGTGTGGGGTAGGTGCTTGGTTTGACTAATCTAGTTCCATTCTTTGTTGTCTTCAAGAAACATCGATAGAGAGAGACGGACGAAGGCCAGATTGGACACCTCCGGTGCTGGATCCAGTTCCCGAGCTCCTGCTCCAGTCAGTCCCGCCGCCTACGGTCCTCCTCCAGCATTTCCAGATCGCCACGGGCACCACTCTACCATTGCCTGCCTGCCGGAGCATCATTTTCAGCGCTACCAGAGGGTCCAGCACACCCCATAGCTGACGTGCGACCATTATCTATGGAGTCCATCCTCGAGCATGATGAGGAGTGGCACAAGAACGTCCACGACTCTCTGGCAGCTGCAGGTCTTCTGGAGCTGTCCACCATTGCTGATGACTTTCCCTACCTCGCGCTTTGGGAATTCTGGGCTACCTTTGAGCTAGACGAGCACAACAAGAGGCAGCACAAGAAGGTCATCTCCTTCTACCTCGGTGGGGTGCACAGAGACTTCACATACGACGAGTTTGCCGACCACCTCGGCATCCCACCTGAGCACTACCGAGACCACCATCACGGTTGGGAGGACAACACGGGTAGAGGCCCGGATTATGACGCACTTTGGAGCCACATCACCGGAGTACCAGGTGCTCAGACTAGGACCCATAACTCCATCAGGTCAGTCTCTCACCCTCTCTTCCGTTTCATTCATATTAGTTGGCGTAGATCCCTATTATTTGCTCCAGAGAAGGACCACCACCATATTAGTAGAGAGGAGTTCCTCCTACTCCGAGCCATCCGCGAGGGCTACCCACTTCATCCAGGATGGGTGCTTGCTCGTTTATTCCACAAGAGGGCCAAATCGACTAAGGCACTCCCTCCCTCCTTGGCGGTAGCTTTGTTGGGCGCCTCATCACGAACCTTGGCCTCAGCCAGTCATGGGGACTCGAGCGCCACGTAGTACAAACCGTTGGTGGAGACTTAGCCGTCGAGTACGACCTCCAATTGGACTACAGTCCACAAGAGGCGGCAATTCCACCTCTGCACCAAGGGGTCGAGTCGGAGGAAGAAGATGATTCTGAGGAGCGGCAGCCCCAGCCAGAGCAGGATTTTCATCACCAGATGCCCCCACGGCAGCCTCAGCGGGGTTCACTCACCAGCAGCACCCTTTGCACCAGGATCCCTTTCAGATGCCTCATCCGCATTCCCGACCGCCTCCAGGAGACTTTGGAGAGATGCTAGATCGAATCCAGGAGTGACGGGTGGAGGACAACGCCACCCAGGGCGCCCGATGGCTAATTACTTAGAGGCACATGCGTGTGCAAGACGTGAGGTACGCGGCACAGCTGGCGTGGCAGCAGCGAGTAGAGACCTTCTTCCATTTTCCACCTCCCGATGCACCTGACCAGCAGCGATCGGGTTGTATCCTCTTCACTGTCCTTCTTTTTATTTATTCTTTTCGGATTTCGATCCAACTTTTTTCTGTGTGGATCCGGGACACTTGTCCCGGTTTCCTTTTGATATTTTGTTTGTTTTTATTTTGTAGGCAGAGTTTTGGTAGATTCCCTTCCCTCTCCGATGTTCCGTGCTCATCCCCTACATCAATCATCTCGGTCCAGGTTCTTCTATTTACTCTCTACTCTTTATTTTGTCCTGTGAGGACACATAACGGTTTAAGTGTGGGGTAGGATGCTAGAGAACCTTGCATGAACTTGATTGCCCTTAATTGTGTTTTATGCGTTTCGTGGTGCCTTTCCAATTTCTCTAGCATTAGAATTGCTCGGTTCTTGATTTGTGATGTTAAGTTGTTGTTCAAATTGTCATAATGATGCTTAGACTGCTTAACCTAGAACCTGCAAACCAACTTGCTTACTTTGATGCTAAATTGCCCGGTCAGAACATAATTTTTAAATCACGCTTGTAGTTTGTCTCTCGGATTGCATGAAAATGACCGAATCCGACAAGCAAGCCAACTGTGAGCTTTTGATCCATTGCACATAACTTGCAATTTAGTTTCCTTTCTGAGTGTTTTTTCTATTTTCTTGAATGGGTTAGAATTTGCATGAGACCTATTCGAGACCAACGATGACACAAGTTCTAGGAGGATAGGGGCACCTAGAATTAAGCTACTAAGCCAGACAGCCTACCTAACGTTAAATACTCTAGGTTTAAACCCTTGAGTTTGGCCTTTCTTTCGGTTCGCTATACATTACAACCAATCCCCATTCTTTCATTCCCCGTTGATCCCCTGTGGTTGTAGTTCTAGATTAGCCTATCGGAAGTCGGTCTGTGGTAACCTGCCTATAGCCATTAAATAGGTGGTCTTAGCTATTATGTCCAAACGTGTAAACCCCTTTAGCAACTAAAAGAAAATAGGCACAAAAGAGAAAATGAAAAAAGAAGAAAATTCGAAAGAAAAAAAATTGAAAAAAAAGTTCAAAGTTTCAAGTTTATAGTAGAGTTCAATAACGTTATTCTCCCTACATATGGAAGAACGAAGTCAAAAGAAAATGATAAGAAAAAAAAATTCAGAAAAAGAAAAATATATACAGAATAAAGTGCTAGGTTGCTTGAGGGTATCATAAGGACGAGCGTACACTATTCCACCCGTGTTTGGTTAGACGGTAGGACGCCATAAGCTAGATTCGAGGGAATTTAGTCGAAAGCTACCCGCACCAAAGCCATCATCATACATTCCCATCATCCATCTCATTATAAACCCTTATAGTGTAGATATCGTTACAGTCCAAAGCAGGGAAGTCCTTCTGGACTAGTTACTCGTGTTGTCACAGTGGTGGAGATGTGGTCAAATTGCAAACCTATGATAGAATTCAGTAACAGAAAATGATGGAGAGCAGAAACACGTCCCTAAACAAAGAGAATGAGAATTTCCCTTAAACCAAATACTTTCTGTGTGAGGAGTCTAGTCGGTCAGGTCAAATTCGTGCATGATTGGTGATTGCTTCTTTCGTGTGCCGTTTTTAGTGAGACCGGGTTGTTTGGTTGATCGGTATGCATGTTAGGTTTCTTGTTCTAGAAGTAGCTGTCTAATAATTCGTTGTGTATGCTTGAACTTCAATTTAATCGACCTTATCATCTGTGCGCTTTCTATTCAATTTGCTTGAGGACAAGCAAAAGCTTAAGTGTGGGGTATTTGATGACACTCAATTTGACGTGATTTTCAGCCCCATTTAAGCGACATTTCTTTGCTTAAGACATGGTTTTAAGGGCAAAATAGCGAATATTCACTCAACTACTCTATCTCGTGCCATTTTGGTTGCTTTGGCCCGTTTCGGGTCTATTTAATGGTTTTCTAGTGTTTTTGTGATAGCACAGGTTTTTGCCATCAAATGGTGTAACCAAGGACGTGTCTAAGGCATTGGAACCTAGAGGAATCGCACCGGGATCGACCCATGGAGTCAATCAAGTCATCCCAATTCCTGCCCAGATTTTCAAAGAAGATTTCGGCGAAAAATACCTAAAGTTTTCGGCAAAAATCCAAGAGGAAATCGTCAGAGCATAGAAGGATAAGTTTTCGGCGAGAAGTCTAAGTCTTCGCCGAAAACTCTCGATCAAATTAACACAGGAGAAACAGTCCACCGGTGCCAACTCTATCAAGGAAGTTTTTGGCAAAAAGTCCTAAAGTTTTCGCTGAAAACCTTAACCTAATCCGGCTGGGAAAGGGTTAAGTATAAATATAAACCGGCGGCTCATTAAAAAAGGACGACGGATACCTTTCAGAATATACACTTTTTCCAAGGATTAATTTCCAGACCTAAGAAGTTCGAGAGAACAGAGTTTTGAGAGTTCGAAGAGCCAGGAAGAGATCGTGACGCCATCTTTCCACCTCGGAGACTCAGAGCTAGGAGTGAAGATTACCGGAGAACAGAGCTTTGCCAGAGTCGTCTTAGTTAGGTTTTACAGTTTCCATATGTTATTCCTTTTCATGATGAACTCTGTTTCTATCTTTGTTTCTGCTGTAATGAACATGAGTAGCTAAACTAGTAGAGCTTAGACTAGATGAACCCTAAGTGACCCAAGGCTTTAAAGCGGTCACGGATCGGTGGTGATTAGATTCAAAGTTCAATCAGCTTCTCTTGCATGTTTGGTTTGTTCTTCGTTGTTTGTGTTTCTTTTCTAGCTTGATCACCTAGATTTGATTCTTGTTAAGTCGAGGATAGTAGCGAACATTCACCTCACTTTAAAACACCAAATCAACAATTAACCTATTCATTGGAGTGTGCCTTTCGTAGGAACCAGTTAGGGTTAATCTGCTTCAAGAGCAACTCACCAATCACTAGTAATTACACCAGTTAGTTCTTCCGTTGCAAGAAGCGAAAGCTCGGGCGGTTAATTAATCTTGGTAGTTAGATCGAATAGAGCGAACGTTCACCAGTCTTAAACCTAAGGGTAAGGAGTTATGGTGATGTCTTAGAATTGATTGAACAAGAATTGAAAACCGCTGGTCTGTTGATTGCCAATGCTCTGGCGATCTAAGGGGGATTCGAAGTCTAAGCTTGTCTGTCATCTTTGTTAAGTCAACCAAACTTTCTTTCTATTTTCTAATTTAGTTTTGAACTACCTGCTTTCTAGTATAGAAGTTGTGGAACTCACACCACGCACAACGTGTTTAAACTTGAATATTCTACCTTTATATTTGAGTGGACGATTATTAGAAGACCCGTGGAATACGATTTGCTTAGCTTTTAGCTTAGTAGTATTTGATCACTATTTTGCAGCGCATCAAAGTCCATAAAAAGTGTGAAGATACAAATTTAGCTCTTAGCTGGGAGAAGAGCTACTTTATGGTGAGGGGTGGCATTGTGCTTAGGCACAAGATCTCGAAGAAGGGCATTGAGGTTGATCCGGTGAAGATCGACACCATTGCTAAGTTGCCACCTCCCTCCTCTGTCAAGGCAGTAAGAAGCTTTCTAGGTCATGCAGGATTCTATAGGAGATTCATCAAGGACTTTCCAAGATCACCTTTCCTATGAATCGATTGTTGGAGGAGGGTCTGATGAACCGTCGTTGTGCTGGTTCAATCAAATACTACTAAGCTAGGAAAGCTAGGGTAGATCGTATTCCACAGGGTTTCTTCTAATCGTCTACTCAAATATGCTGGCAATTTATTCAAGTTAAAACACGTTGTGCGTGGTGTGAGTTCCACGACTTCTAGACTAAGATGCAGGAAAATTTAAATGAAATTAAAAAACAGAATGATTGGTTGGTTTAAACAGACGACATACAAGCTTCGATTTCGAATCCCCTTAGATCACCAAAGCAACAGCAATCACAAGATCAGCGGTTTTCAATTCTCATTCAATCAATTTCTATACACCACCATAACTCCTGACCCTTAGGTTTAAGACTGGCGAACGTTCGCTCTATCCGATCTAGCTACCAAGATTAATTAGCCGCCCGGGTACGGTCGCCTCTCGCAACGACTTAACTAACTAGTGGAATTACTAATGATTTATGAGTTACTCTTGCAGTGGATTAACCCTAATTGGTTCCTACGAAAGGCACACTCCAATGATTAGGTTAACTGGTTGAATTGATGTTTTAAAGAGAGGCGAGCGTTCGCTTCTATCCTCAGCTTAACAAGAATGCTTCTATCCTCAGCTTAACAAGAATCTAAACTAGGTGATCAAGGAAGACAAGTTTAAGCGCCAAAGCAGGGAACTGTCTAACGACTACGTCTAGTGACTACGTCTGGCGACTAACCCTAGCTTGCAAAAACCTAATCTAGGCGATCAACCAGAAAAGAAACATAAACAATCAAGAACAAAACAACCATGCAAAGAGAAACTATTGAACTTTGAATCTAATTAATGCCGATCCGTGACCGCTTTAAAGCCCTGGGTCACTTAGGGTTCATCTAATCTAAGCTCTACGAGTTCAGCTACTCATGTTCATAACAAAAGAATCAAAGATAAAGAAAGAGTTCATCATCCAGAGGAAGAACAGAAAAGAATCTGAAAAACCTAATTTGACGACTCTGGCAGAACTTCGATCTTCGGTAAACTGCAATCCTAGCTCCGAGTCTTCGAGATGGAATGGATGGCGTCACGATCTCTTTCCGGCTCTTCGAACTCTAAACTCTCTACTTCAGAACTTGAGAGAATTCTGAAGTTCGATATTAGTTGGTGTATTATCAGATATTCTGCGGTGTATTTAATTTAGGGCCGCCGGTTAAGTATTTATACTTAACCCTAATACGCCGGATTTTAACTAGAATTTTCGCCGAAAATCATAAGGAATTTTCGCCGAAAATCCTAGTGTAAATGGGAAGCCCGCCGGTTGATTTTCTGTGATTTTCGGTCCAACAGTTTTCGGCAAAAACTTAGTGTTTTCGCCGAAAACATCCTTCAGTTGACATCAGTGGATTTGTGCATGTATTTTCGCCGAAAACACTAAGGGATTTTCGGCGAAAACTCCTTTGTAAACCGGGGCAGGAATTGTTTCGACTTGATTGGCTCCTTGGATCGATTCCGGTGCAATTCCTCGAGGTTCTGACGCCTTAGACACATCCTTGGCTACTTTATTTGACGGCAAAAACCTGTGCTAACATAAAAACACTAGAAAACCATCAAATAGGCCCGAAACGGGCCAATGTAACACAAATGGCACGAGATAGGGCAATTGATTGAATATTCGTTATTATACCCTAAAAACCATGTCTTAAGCAAGGAAATGTCGCTTAAATGAGGCTGATAATCACGTCAAATCGAGTGTCATCAGGGTCCTTTTCTTTTCGATGAGAAGTGTATGACAGCTTTTGAGGCCTTGAAGAACAAGCTCGTTTCAGCACCTATTGTTGTAGTTTCGGATGGGGATTTGCCATTCGAACTTATGTGTGATGCGAGTGATTATGCCGTTGTAGCTGTCTTGGGGCAAAGGACTGATAAGAGGTTTAAACCTATTTTTATGCTAGCAAGACCTTGAATGAAGCTCAACGAAGTTACACCACTACTGAGAAGGAGATGTTAGCAGTGGTATATGCCTTTGATATGCCCTTACCTTGTTCTATCTCATGTCATGGTTTTTACAGATGATGCGGCTATCCGGTACCTGATGAGCAAAGCAGATGCCAAGACGAGGTTGATTCGTTGGATTTTTCTCCTTCAGGAATTCGACATCAAGATTCAAGACAAGAAGGGGGTCGGAGAATGTTGCTGTACTTGTCACGATTAGAGGGACTTTAGCAGAGCAAGGACGATAATCTAGCGGTTCGAGAATCATTTCCGGAGGAGCATCTATTCGCCATAATGATGAGTAAGGCAGAAGGGCCTTGGTTCGCGGATCTGGCCAACTTTCTAGCCATCAGTGAAGTGAGGACAGATTTCTCTTGTCAAGAAAGGAGAAAGTTCTTCAGCGAGGCAAAAAGTACTTCTGGGATGATCCCTACATATTTCGAATTGGCTCCGACGACATCGTTCAGAGGTGTGTTTATCTAGCTGAAGCTCATGACATTATGGAGCATTGTCACTTAGGACCTGTTGGTGGCCACCATGGAGCGAACCGAACTGCCTGGAAGGTCTTGTCTTCTGGATTCTTTTGGCCTACCATTTTCAAGGATTTCCAGGATTTCATCAAGGCGTGCGATGCATGCCAACGAGCATGTAAGATCTCTAAACGTGATGAAATGCCTCAACAAGTTTATGTAGTTGTTGAAATCCTTGATGTGTGGGGAATCGACTTCATGAGTCCCTTCACCATGTCTTTAGGTAACAAGTACATACTTGTGGTTGTGGATTATGTGTCAAAGTGGGTGGAAGCAAAGGCTCTCCCCACTAACGATGCTTGAGTTGTTGGAAAGTTCCTAAAAAAACTATTTTCTCATTTTGGTGCAGCTAGAACGGTTATAAGCGACTGTGGAACTCACTTTCATGGTCAATTTGATAAGGTGTGCCAGAAGTTTGGTGTGACTCATCGTTTGTCCATGACTTAACACCCTCAAACGAGTGGTCAAGTCGAGGTTTCAAACCGCGAATTGAAACGGATCCTTGAGAAAACCGTCAATCAATCCCGGAAGGATTGGTCTACCAAGCTAGATGATGTGCTATGGGCATATAGGACGACGTTTAAAATGCCTATAGGAACCTCCCCATATTTTTTGGTGTATGGGAAAGTGTGTCATCTCCCAGTAGAGCTTGAGCATAGAGCCTACTGGGCCCTTAAGCTACTAAACCTGGATGCTAGTTTGGTAGGTGACGAAAAGAAATTACAGGTTTTGGAGCTTGAAGAATGGAGGAACCGAGCTTATGAGATCTCAAAGATCTACAAAGAGCATACCAAGAAGCTCCATGATTCACGCCTGAGAGGGGACAAAGAGTTTAAGGAAGGAGATCAGGTCCTCCTCTATAATTTGCGCATACATCTCTTCCCGAGCAAGCTCAAATCCAGTTGGATGGGTCCCTTCACCGTCTTGAAAGTCTTGCCTCATGGAGCTGTGGAGATTTCCAAATCCGGAGAGGAACCCTTTAAGGTGAACATGCATCGTCTGAAGTTTTACGTCACTGGTGAGTTCGTTGGTGTGGCGGAGGAGCTCCGTCTCGAGACACCTTGAACTAGGTATCGTCTAGCTCAAAGATGTTAAACGAGAGCGCTTCTTGGGAGAGCAACCCGAGGTTAGAGTCTTTTAATTTATTGAGTCGAGTCCGTGGTAGAGTGGTGGTGTCAGTTCTTGTGTGTGTCAGTCCCTGAGTGTCAAATTTGTGGTCTTGATCATTTTTTGAGTTGAGGATTTTATTTGGATTTTACAAAAGTTTTAAAATTGCTTTTGTCAGGTCAAAATGTGCCATTTTTTTAGCAAAATGTGCGCTGGTGCAATTTTTAAGTGTTGCCTGACACACTTTTGCATTTTACATTCGTTGAAATTTGACTTCAGGGGAAAAAGTGCGCGTTTTAAAGCAAAAAGTGCGCCGCCGTACTTTTCAAGTGTTGCCAGGCGCACTTTTGCAATTTACATTCGTCGAAAATTGTTTTCAGCCCAAAAAGTGCACCCTTTTGAGGGAAAAGTGGCCACAAACACAATTTTCCTCTATTTTTCAGCCATTTTCTGATCAAACCAACCTTCTTTTCACTTTCTCTCTCTCTCTTCGAAAAAAAAGCCTGCCCCTTGTTCTTCGAAATTTCGGACTAAAAACTCACCCAAACCCTTGATTTTTACCGACTCATACCAAATCTTTCATCTCTCACTATTACCCACTGATTTCCGCCCCTACCCATCCAATTTTCACTCGATTTGGTCAAGTTTTTACCAAGGTTCGAACCAAAACCTAATTTTTGTGTTCTTCGGGTCGTTCGTCAATTTTTGTCAGAAATTTGCTATCACTCCTTTGAGGTAAGTTATTCTACACTTCACTACAGTTCTATTGTACTATTCCATCTCAATTTTCATTCAAATTTTCGGAATTGAGAATTTTGAGCTAAGAACCCTAGAATTCGTATTTTGCGAATTTCTTAAATTGGTTAGTCCTTGATGAAATTAATGATGTTGTGGTGCTTTGGTTGCGAGTTGGATTGTTTTGGATATTGTTTGATGTGGATTTGTGGCTTAATTCGGTTTGTGGGTTGAAAGTTTTAGTTCTTAGTGTGTTCAATGCTCTAAGTGTGGGGTTTTTAATCACATTCCTGCTATATTATCTTGCTTTGATATCTGTAATTGATTCCATCACTATTTCCTCATGAACATATTGGTTTGCCTTGAAGTTGTGTCATTTGTGAGATTTCGGCTTGATGAATCATGAATACAGCTTCGGTACTCCACTTGCTTGCTGACAGCCTGATTAGACAAGTATGATTAGTGTAGTTGTTGTGATAGTGATAATTGATGTGCTTGCTTTGTCCAGAACGTTGATTTATTGCCGTAATGCTGCTCAATTTGTGTTGATTTTTGCTTGTGTCTAATTTCGTTTTGTTCAGTTGCAGATTATGGCAACAGGACATCTGCCGATTTGAGGAGGGCAGCACGCCCGATCATGCACAGGGTGCAAACCCCCGGTCGATCCCTTCCTAAAGGACCTTCCCGGAGGGGAAGAGCCAAATCCGACCTTCTTCGGGGACCATGCCCCACCGACCCAACCTGTTAGTCTGGTTCCACTTTCGGGTCTTAACGACCCGCCGCCACCCAGAGGGACAGTTGAGGGGCTCCACCAATTCATCAACGGTCTCCCACAGAATCACTTTTGGAACGCCTAGTAGAAGATTCGCCACCTCCCGGCCACAGTGGGAGTAGTGGTTGACTTTGAGGCCATTCGGGAGGCTTACCCAGAGTTCCATGATACTCTGGTTAACCGGTTGCAGGGGGAAATTGATGACACTCGATTTGACGTGATTATCAGCCTCATTTAAGCGACATTTCCTTGCTTAAGACATGGTTTTTAGGGTAGAATAACGAATATTTAATCAATTGCCCTATCTCGTGCCATTTGTGTTACCTTGGCCCGTTTCGAGTCTATTTGATGGTTTTCTAGTGTTTTTATGTTAGCACAGGTTTTTGCCGTCAAATAAAGTAGCCAAGGACGTGTCTAAGGCGTTGGGACCTCGAGGAATCGCACCGGAATCGATCCAAGGAGTCAATCGAGTCGAACCAAAGTCTGCCCCGGTTTACACTAAAGTTTTCGCCGAAAATCTGATGAACCTAAGATCGTTGTTCGGGTTCAAACAAATAACTAAAAAAGCTAACAAAAGCTAGGGTAGATCGTATTCCAGGGGTTTCCTCTACTCCCTTACTCAAAGGTGTTGGCAATTTAATTCAAGTTTAAACACAAGTTGTGCGTGGTGTGAGTTCCACGACTTCTATACTAAAATGCAAAGATAATTCGAAATGAGAAATAAAGCGAAGGAAGATTGAAGATTGATTAATTGACTAGAAAGATGACAGACAAGCTTAGACTTCGAATCCCCCTTAGATCACCAAGGCAACAACAGTCACAGACCAGCGATTTTCGATTCTAGTTCATTCAGTTCATAGACACCATCATAACTCCTGACCCTTAGGTTTAAGACTGGCGAACGTTCGCTCTATCCGGTCTAGCCACCACGATTAATTAGCCGCCCGGGTACGGTCGCCTCTCGCAACGACTTAACTTAACTGGTGCAAATTCTAATGATTAACGAGTTACTCTAGCAATGGATCAACCCTAATCGGTTCCTACGAAAGGCACGCTCCAATTATAAGGTTGATTGTTCGATTTGGTGTTTTAAAGTAAGGCGAGCGTTCGCTTCTATCCTTAACTTAACAAGAATCTAATCTAGGTGGCCAAACTAGACAAGAAACACAGAAAACGAAGAACAAATCAAATATGAAAGATGAAACTGAATGAATTTCGAATCTAATCACCGCCGATCCGTGACCGCTTTAAGCCCTGGGTCACTTAGGGTTCATCTAATCTAAGCTACACAAGTTTAGCTACTCATATTCAATACAGCAGAATCGAGGACAGACAAAGAATACATCTCAGGTAGGAAGACAGAGAAGAACTGCAAAACCTAGTTTCGATGCTTCCTAGCAGCTTCAATATGCTGAGTCTTCAACTCCTAGCACTGGCTATCCGAGATGGATGGATGGCGTCACGATCCGTTCCTGGCTCTTTGAACTCTATCCACTCGCCCTGTCTCTCTCTCCGTCTTGGTTTGTGTGTGTGTGTATGTTAAGTGATTCCTCCTTCTATTAGCCGCCGAATTCTGTATTTATATCAACCCAAAATTTTCTGATTTCAACTGGGATTTTTGCCGAAAATAGTAGAGGAATTTCGGCGAAAACTTCTTCCTACTCGGGGCAGTGGATTCCTTCTTACGATTTCGGCGAAAACCCAAGGGTATTTTCGCCGAAAATACATGTGTAAATGGGGCAGGCGTTTTCTTTGACTTGAGCGATTTCTCCGGTTGATTTATGTGTGATTCTTCGGGGTTCCAACGTCTAAGACACGTCCTTGGCTACCGTATTCGATGGCAAAAACCTGTGCTAACATAAAAACACTAGAAAATCATCAAATAGACCCGAAACGGGCCAAGGTAACACAAATGGCACGAGATAGGGCAGTCGATTGAATATTCGTTATTCTACCCTAAAAACCATGTCTTAAGCAAAGAAATGTCGCTTAAATGAGGCTGATAATCACGTAAAATTGAGTGTCATCAAATACCCCCACACTTAAGCTTTTGCTTGTCCTCAAGCAAACTGAACTAGAACACACTCAAATTCATAAATGACACGAGATTAAACTGAGATTCAATTCTAACAATTTGGTTTAGACTGTTCCACGTAGAAAGAGTGACCTACACATGCAAGAACATCAACCAAACAAGTTTTCGATCTCACTAATTTCTGCACACTTCAAGTAGTGGTTTTAACAAAGATCGTTTCTTAGCAAAACAATTAATCATAATTAACCGACTACGATAACACCAATTCTAATCAAAAAGACTTTCAGCTCTAGCCATGATGTGGACGCGGAGGTAGGAAAAGTGACGTGGCTATTGACTCGAGTTCATCCGTTTCTAGATCTGTACGTTACATGTTCTAGCTAGGACCGATTTAAACAACAATTTCTTTCAAGATTCAAACTTTCTTTAATTTATTTACTGCATACTAGTGCTCGATACCAAACACTTCACTTAGGTGTTGGACCTGCCTAGCTCACAGTATTTGTGCCTATGCTAGTGCTCAACCCGAACACTTCACTTAGGTGTCGGGCTTGCCTAGCTTTGATTTTTCAGCACTTTAAAGAACTTTAGCATTGATTTGATTCACTCAATTACTTGATTTCACCATTTAGCCACTTAATCCTAGCTAGTTATAACTTTTTACACAAGATTTCGAATTGGATTTCAGTCTAATCTCAAGCCACAATCACAGGTGATCAAATATAGAGTGAAAACATGGAAGAAGCTAGCATTTATTATCTTAGAACGGTGTTATCGAGCTTTGTTATTAACAAGTCAATCAATTCAATTAATTCAAGTTTCAACTACAGAAGTGATTTATGATCTGTTCTGACCTAGGCTCATTTAATATCAGTTCTGACACGTTGGTTACAGGTTCTAAGTGGAACAGTCTAGACGTCATTGTTCAAAATTGAAGCCAATTTAACATCAAAAGTCAAGAATTGAGCAATTATATGCTAGAGAGACTGGACAGGAATCACGAGGCACACGAGGATAGGCAATCAAGATCATGCATGGTTATCTAACACCCTACCCACACTTAAACTGTTCTGTGTCCTCACAGGACTAAACTAAAGTAGAGAGAAACGAAGAACCTGGAGGGTGGTGTAGTGGACGAACGCGGAGAGTCCGGAGCGGAGCGGAGCTACTTAAAATCCTACAAAACACAAACAACAAAAAAATCAAAAGGACACCGGGACAAGTGTCCCGGATCCACACAGAATAAAATTGGGTAGAAACCCGAAAAGAAGAAAGAAAAGAAAAGGAAAAGGATAGAAACAACTGATCACTGTTCCGCGGGAGGGGGTGGAGTGGGAGTGGCGAACCGCTGCTCCATCTGCTGTCGCCATGCAGTCGTCCTTGTGTCTGGATGACTGGTCGGCCATGAATTGCTGTAGAGTGGACCAACGCTCGTTCTGAGTCTCTTCATGTGCTACTCGGTCCTTCTGCCATTGCAACGAACCAGCCGAGTAGTCTAGCTGCCACTTCTCAATACGCGCCAGCCTGTCATTCATCTCCGCGGTGATTTGCGCTCGCGACGGCGGGCGGTCAACTGACTGGTGAGTGCGGTGAGGGAGCGATGTGCAATGCTCAATAGTCTCTGAAAGGTCTATGCGCCGTGCTATGGCAAGTTCAGCGCCTATATGCTCAATCGGGATACGAGGAACATCGGGGCCCCATTTGTCACCGAGCTAGAGGTTGTCGATCAGAATTGAAATGAAAGGGCCTCCTGGAAGCTCAGTAGGAAGCTTCTTGGCGGTAGTGCGCTTGTGAAAGAATCGTGCAAGCCACCATCCGGGGTGCAGGTTGGCATCCTCCTCTAAAGCATGGAATAATACGAGCTCCTCCAAAGAAACGTGGTGGCGGCTCGTCTTGCTGCAAAAACACAGAGATTGCACGCAAACATAATGCAAGAATTTAAGAATAGGGTGAAAGATGTCACCGACCGTGGGGTGGACGATAGGTGAGCTCTCATCCTCGCAGCAGGCCCATCTCCACACATCCGGGTAAGGAGCACTTGTGATGGCGTATGTGTCCTCGAAGCCAGCTAATACGGTATCAAAATTGACGTGCGGATCCAGCAAGCGGCCGAACTCACGAAGGGACTTCTCATGAAGAACACCACCGAGGCGAAAGGAAACGAATTTCTGCTCACGAAAGGGCTTCCGGGTGAGGCGCCGGAATGAACTCCAGAACTCCTGGAGGGCGACAAGCGGGTAGGGGGAGCCATGAGTGGTCAGCACTCGCAAACCGGCTTTATGAAGAGCGGTGTCAATGGTCGAGTGCCAAGCCGGATTGTGCGCTTTGAGACTGTTAAGAGAAAGAACTGCCACCTTAGCCGGAGGAATGTCTTTGATCTTCTGAAAGACCTCGAGCTGGTGCGGCTCCAGGGCGGCGATGAAAGGATGTACGGCCCCATTGGCAGGTGTAGGAATAGAGGAAATGGGAGTCGCAGGGGTCGGCGCATCCTAGGGAATGATGGCCACAGCCGTCGATTTCTGTGCAGCTGGTGCGGGTCGTCGGGAAGGTGGTGTTTTGCTCTGGCGAGCTGAGGATCGCTGCGCTCTATCTGCACTGGTAGTCTTAAAACGCTTGGGAGCCCTGTAAAACACAACTCAGAGATGACCAGCATTAGATGACAAGACTCTTACCCCACACTTAAGTTGACAAGTTGGGGTAAACTAATTAACCGAGAGATCATAGAATCAAGATATATCATTGAATAACTGTCAATTCATTAGGCAAGCATGAAGAATGGAATGAGTCATGAACACGATCTCACAGACAACAAGTCACGCTTCTGAAAAGGCCACAAAACAATACCAGAACCTAGCCAATTGTTGCCGACAAAGCAATCATGAATAATAAGGGAGAACCAAAAAGTCAACCAAAGTCAACCACGCCGAAAACCGAAAGTCACAAAGCCAAAAGATTCACAATCAAGGGCTGAACAACTAACCGTGAAGACATGACTCGAGAAAACGATTTGAAATCCGAGGAATCGATGAAAAACTTGAAAACTAGGTCGGCCGGAACCGGAGCTGAAAAACACTGGTTCTAGGGTTTGAAACAGGGGCAAGGGACGGGGGAAGGGTGACTGTCGGCGGCGGCGGCTAAGGAGACGGCGGCGGCGGCTAATCGGCGGATTAGGGGCGGCGTCGAGCTTTTGGGCGGCGGCGTATTTCAAAGCAGGGAGGGGAGCCGAACATTCAAAGTTTTCGGATGCTGGACCGAAAATATGAGGGGTGGGGCCGCTTAAATAGTCGAAGGATAGCACAAAATATTTTCGGCGAAAAAACTTAGGGGTTTTCGGTTCGAAAAATTCAATCAGGAGAAAAAGGTGAATTTGAACCAGAATTTTCGGCGAAAAGGCAGATAGATTTTCGGCGAAAACCTTAGTGAAAATGGAGGCGAAAACACATGTGAAAACGACGGCTGTCTATTTTTTTATTTTTTATTTTATTCTATTTTTTTTTATTTTTTAACAAAAGGGTTTAAAACAAAAATGACTCAAAACGAGAAAATAACTGACTCCAGCCGTGGGTTGCCTCCCACGAAGTGCTCTTGTTTAACGTCCGTGAGCCAGACGATACATGGAATCGTGTCACGGTTCGACGTGAAGTAGTGTACGTCGATTGAAGAGACGGCTAACCCTTGCAGATACTTCTTAAGCCTATGCCCGTTGACCACAAACGGCTCTTGATCGTGCAATTTAATGTAGACGCTGCCTAAGGGTGTTTGTCTGACCACGGTGTAAGGGCTGGACCATCGAGATTTCAACTTACCCGGAAAGAGCTTTAATCGAGAGTTATATAAGAGCACTTCTTCTCCAGGGTAGAACTGCTTGATCGTCTTCAATTGAGAGTCATGAATTTTCTTGGTGCGTTCTTTGTATAGCTTCGTGCTCTCATAAGCGTGGAGACGGTGCTCCTCAAGTTCAGCGATCTGGTCATGGCGGTTATTACCTGCTACTGCATAGCTCATATTCAACTCTTTGTTAGCCCAGAATGCCTTGTGCTCAAGCTCAACTGGTAAATGACATTACTTGCCATAGACCAGCTGATACGGTGAGGTACCAATGGGAGTCTTGTAGGCAGTTCGATAAGCCCATAAGGCATCATTGAGCTTAGATGACCAGTCCTTGCGAGACCGGCCAACCGTTCTATAAAACCGCTTGAGCTCACGGTTTGTCACTTCTGCTTGACCATTCGCTTGAGGATGATAAGCTGTGGACATTCGGTGGGTGACGCCAAAGCGTTTGCACACCCGATCGAATTGTCCATGGAAATGGGTACCCCTATCGCTTATGATGAAGCGCGGTGAACCAAAACGCGTGAAAAGACGGGTAAGGAACCGACCCACCACTCTAGAATCATTAGTGGGTAAAGCTTCAGCCTCAGCCCACTTAGAAACGTAATCAACGGCTACAAGAATGTACTTGTTTCCGTTGGAGGGTGTGAAGGGACCCATAAAATCGATTCCCCAAACATCAAAAATTTCAACAGTTAAAGAAACAATTTGGGGCATCTCATTACGGTTTGAGATGTTACCTGATCGCTGGCATGCATCACAACGTCGAGCAAAAATGTCGCAGTCACTAAAGATTGAAGGCCAATAAAAACCTGTTTCAAGTACCTTTCTTGCCGTGCGGTTTCCTCCAAAGTGTCCTCCGAACTGTCCTTCATGGCACTTACGCATGATGTCAGCCGCTTCAGTGTAAGAGACACATCTCCGGATCATCCCATCAAGGCTGATGCAGTATAAGAAAGGCTCATCCCAGAAGTATGACTTGGCTTCTTTAAAGAGCTTTTTACGTGCATTGAAATCCAGTTCAGGAGGTACAATACCGTGTGAGAGATAGTTAGCCAGAGTTGCATACCAAGGTTCATCTGAATCGGCGGCATTACTCAGATCTTGAGCGTGAGGAATTGCCCAGGGCTCGATAGCTATGCTGTTAACCTGTTCATATGTTTCAACACGCAACAGCTCGTCAGGGAAAGAATCATTGATGGGGGTAGTAGACTTACCTGTTTGAGATTCCTCCAATCAGGAAAGATGAACCGCTGCTAAGTTCTCTGCTCCCTTCTTGTCTTTGATTTCAATGTCGAACTCTTGGAGGAGAAGGATCCATCGGATGAGACGTGGCTTCGAGTCCTGCTTAGCTAATAAATGGCGCAGGGCAGCATGATCTGTGTAGACGATGGTATGTGAAAGGACCAGATACTGTCTAAACTTATCAAAGGAGAAAACGATAGCCTGAAGCTCTTCCTCCGTAGTAGTGTAGTTTCTCTGAAGCATCATTGAGTGTCTTGCTCGCAAAGTAGATAGGATGAAATCTCTTCTCCTTTCTCTGACCAAGAACCGCGCCAACGGCGAAGTCACTAGCATCGCACATGATCTCGAACGGAAGATTCCAATCTGGTGCTGTAAGAATCGGTGGGTGGTGAGTTGAGTCTTCAAGGTCTCAAAAGCTTCAAGACAGGCTTTGTCAAAGACGAAAGGAACATCATTCTCAAGGAGCTTCATCATTGGAAGAGTGATCTTGGAGAAATCTCTGATGAATCTCCGGTAGAATCCAGCATGACCGAGAAAACTTCAAACTGTTTTAACTGAGGTCGGCGGCAGGTAAGCTGGCAATGGTCTCAAGCTTAGCACGATCGACTTCTATACCTGTCTTAGATATTCTATGGCCAAGAACAATACCTTCTGTAACCATAAAGTGACATTTCTCCCAACTAAGTGCCAGGTTGGTCTCATCACAACGGGCTAGCACCTTATCCAAATTAGCTAGGCACTTTGAAAATGAATCGCCATAGACGGAGAAGTCGTCCATGAACACCTCCACCACATTCTCTACCAGATCCCCGAATATAGCAAGCATGCATCTCTGAAAGGTAGCGAGAGCATTACATAAACCAAAAGGAATACGACGATAAGCAAACGTACCAAATGGGCATGTGAAGGTCGTCTTTTCCTGATCATCAAGCTCAATGGGAATCTGGAAGTAACCGGACATCCCGTCTAAGAAGCAGTAGTATTCATGACCAGCTAATCGTTCGAGCATCTGATCAATGAACGCAGTGGAAAGTGATACTTCTTGGTGGCATCATTGAGTCGTCGATAATCGATGCAGACCCTCCATCCGGTAACCGTTCGGGTAGGAATGAGTTCACCCTTTGGATTAGGGATGACTGTGATTCCTCCTTTCTTCGGAACGACTTGAGTCGGGCTGACCCAAGGACTGTCGGCAATAGGATAGATGATACCGCATCTAGAAGCTTGAGTACTTCTTTCTTTACAACTTCCTGCATCAGAGGGTTAAGTCGGCGTTGGGGTTGTCTGACTGGTTTGAATTCTTCATCAACAACTATCCAATGTTTGCAGAAGGTTTCAGAGATGCCTCTGATGTCTGCTAACTGCCAGGCAATAGCTCGGACATGCTTCTTGAGTAGCCAGATTAGTTGCTCTTTCTGCTCGGGAGATAGATTCGAACTGATGATGACTGGTAATTGGCAGTCCTTCCCTAGAAATGCGTATTCTAGGTGGTCAGGTAGCTCCTTCAAAGTAAGTTCTGGCGGATCCTCGTATGAGGTAGTAATCCGACTCGAAGCTGCTCAATATGTGTGGGCGCAGTGATGGGTGTGAATGTTGCCTTCTGTTCGTCTAGTTCATCTTGCCATAAGCACTGCTCTGGATCGTCTAACGCATTATCAATCCCTGAAATCAAACACAACTCTAGCGGATCACTAGATAAAGCATTAGTAAGGGAGTTGGCCGAGGCCAACTCTAAGGGATCAACAGCATAACATTTATCATCTTGAGCAACAGAATATCTCATGCTATCTTTAATGCAGAATGCAACACTCTCTTGACCTACGCTTAGAGTTAACAGGCCGTGTTTGCAGTTTATATTCACACCAGCAGTTGCTAAGAAAGGTCGACCTAGGATAAGTGTTTCGTCTAACTCACGAGTACCTAGAACAACGAAATCTGCCATTATGGTAAACGGACCACAACAAACAGTTACATCTTCTGTCATACCTCTAGGTCGTTTGACAGACCTATCGGCTAAAACGAGATGCAGAGTAATCGGTTTTAATTGCCCTAGATTCAGCTTTTCATATAAATAAACAGGCATAACATTAATAGAAGCACCAGAATCAACCAGACTGCGATCAATTTTAATGCCATTAATAATGCACGGTAATGTAAAAGAACCGGGATCAGGGTACTTAGCTGGGGAGGTGGCGGCTGTCGAATGGGAGATGGTGCACCGAGAATAGACGCGCATTCATTAGTAAGCGTGATAGAGTACGCCTCCCCGTTCTTTACTTTCTTCACGAGATCCTTAAAGAATGTCGCAAGTGGTGGTATGATTTCCACAGCTTCAGTCACTGGTATCTTGATCTCTGCAGTCTTAAGAACATTGTACCACTTCTTGTACTGAGTGTCGTGATCCTTAGCCTTGCTCCTTGCAGATTTTGGGAAGGGAATCCGAGGAACATATGGCGCCAAAATGGGCTCAGGAGCTGTCCTAGGCAGAGGAGGAGGAGGAGCAGATGCTTCTTCTTCCTCTTCTGTGATATCCTCAATTTCTGGCATATCCATGGCGGCACTGGTATCTGGCATTTCTTCAGGTTTTGGAGCCTTGGGATCAGTTGTTTGTTTGCCGCTCCTGGTGGTAATGGCTTGAGCGTGTTCGCTCTTTGTGCCAGAGTCTGCCTGAAATGCTTCTGGATTAAGGAGAGGATTGCTAGTAAAGAGTTTAGTCATATTACTTATAGCATCCTCTATCCTCTGGGTCTGAGCTCTCTGTCCTTGATTGAGTGCAGCTTGGGCTTTTAGTTGAATGTCGTGGTCGTCAAGTCTGCTCATAATATGATCAGAACTTCTTCTCATAATCCATGTCTCTATTGTAGTACGGCTTAGCTTGAGACTGGTGTTGTCCTCCAATGAATCCCGGAGGTCTATAATAAGGATCCACTAACCGGTTGCTCTGGTTCCGTGGCACGTAGTTTCTGTAACCGGCATAGCCTTTCTGATTATTAGCGAAGCCCTAATCGATGAAGTTGATCTCTTCTGTAGACCAGACTTCTATTGTGCCGAAGTTAAGGCAGCTTCCGTCGTTATGAGCACATGATCCACACCATCCACAGTCAACCGAAAAGACAGTAGCTGACGGAGAGTCGAGGGGAATACCGGCTGCTTGTAGATGCTTCTGAACTTCTGCCTTGATCTGCTCTGCAACACTTATCTGACTCTTAGTTCCTTCTCTTTGCCTCTCCCAGTTTCTAGACTTTGAAGCACAGCTAGCAAAATGTAGTAGAGCATCCTGAGGAGTGAGGGCGGTGCAATCTCCGCCAGCTAGGGAGTTGACCCACTTTGAAGATTCTTCGCGCATACCACGAGTAAAGAATTCAGCCAGCTGTCTTTGTTCATACCCATGGTGAGGACAGTCGAAGAGAAGAGATTGGAATTCATTCCAAGTGTCATAAAGGCTTGCATCCTCTCTCTGGGTGAACCTGGAGATGCGGTCTTTGTAAGCAGTTGTCCTCGCGGGAGGAAAGTATTCCTCAACAAAATCTTGAGCTAATGTATCCCAGTCAGTGTAGTGACCTGGCGGTTTATTGTTGAGCCACTGCTTAGCAGCACCTCTGATAGAAAACGGGAAAGCTCGGAGATATAACGCATTCTTGTTGAGGTTCCCAGACTTGAAGGTGTCGCAGACAGCCAAAAAGTTGGTTATGTGTGTGCAGGGATTATCATCTGGTCTTCCCTCGAATTGTATGTCCCTAGAGATTAGCTCCAAGAGAGGAATCTGAATCTCATAGTCAGGATCATCGTCATTAGTAAGCACGGTGATGGGTGATCAGAGGTTAGATGCGCGCGGCTTACTATAGTCCGCAACACTCTTAAGAGTAACCATTGCGGTAAAGGAAGATGGAACGGAAGTGATCTGCTTCTGTACCTGCTATGATCTGCAAGAGACAAAAAACAAACACAACCGGTGTAAAATCGAAGTGTGATGGAAAATGAAAGATGAAAGGGTAGAAGAATAAAAGTGCTAACTCTTCTTTCAACGAAATAGAAGAGAGTCCCCGGCAACGGCGCCAATTTGATGAAACTAAGATCGTTGTTCGGGTTCAAACAAATAACTAACAAAGCTAACAATAGCTAGGTAGATCGTATTCCAGGGGTTTCCTCTACTCCCTTACTCAAAGGTGTTGGCAATTTAATTCAAGTTTAAACACAAGTTGTGCGTGGTGTGAGTTCCACGACTTCTATACTAAAATGCAAAGATAATTCGAAATGAGAAATAAAGCGAAGGAAGGTTGAAGATTGATTAATTGACTAGAAAGATGACAGACAAGCTTAGACTTCGAATCCCCCTTAGATCACCAAGGCAACAGCAGTCACAGACCAGCGATTTTCGATTCTAGTTCATTCAGTTCATAGACACCATCATAACTCCTGACCCTTAGGTTTAAGACTGGCGAACGTTCGCTCTATCCGGTCTAGCTACCACGATTAATTAGCCGCCCGGGTACGGTCGCCTCTCGCAACGACTTAACTTAACTGGTGCAAATTCTAATGATTAACGAGTTACTCTAGCAATGGATCAACCATAATCGGTTCCTACGAAAGGCACGCTCCAATTATAAGGTTGATTGTTCGATTTGGTGTTTTAAAGTAAGGCGAGCGTTCGCTTCTATCCTTAACTTAACAAGAATCTAATCTAGGTGGCCAAACCAGACAAGAAACACAGAAAACGAAGAACAAATCAAACATGAAAGATGAAACTGAATGAATTTCGAATCTAATCACTGCCGATCCGTGACCGCTTTAAGCCCTGGGTCACTTAGGGTTCATCTAATCTAAGCTACACAAGTTTAGCTACTCATATTCGATACAGCAGAATCGAGGACAGACAAAGAATACATCTCAGGTAGGAAGACAGAGAAGAATTGCAAAACCTAGTTTCGATGCTTCCTATCAGCTTCAATCTGCTGAGTCTTCAATTCCTAGCACTGGCTCTCCGAGATGGATGGATGGCATCACGATCCATTCCTGGCTCTTTGAACTCTATCCACTCGCCCTGTCTCTCTCTCCGTCTTGGTTTGTGTATGTGTATGTTAAGTGATTCCTCCTTCTATTAGCCGCCGAATTCTGTATTTATATCAACCCGAAATTTTCTGATTTCAACTAGGATTTTCACCAAAAATAGTAGAGGAATTTCGGCGAAAACTTCTTCCTACTCGGGGCAGTGGATTCCTTCTTACGATTTTGGCGAAAACCCAAGGGTATTTTCGCCGAAAATACATGTGTAAATGGGGCAGGCGTTTTCTTTGACTTGAGCGATTTCTCCGGTTGATTTATGTGTGATTCTTCAGGGTTCCAACGTCTAAGACACGTCCTTGGCTACCGTATTCAATGGCAAAAACCTGTGCTAACATAAAAACACTAGAAAACCATCAAATAGACCCGAAACGGGCCGAGGTAACACAAATGGCACGAGATAGGGCAATCGATTGAATATTCGTTATTCTACCCTAAAAACCATGTCTTAAGCAAAGAAATGTCGCTTAAATGAGGCTGATAATCACGTAAAATCGAGTGTCATCAAAATCCCTTAGTGTTTTCGGTGAAAATCCATGCACAAATCCACTGATGTCAACTGAAGGAAGTTTTCGGCGAAAACCCTAAGTTTTCACCGAGAACAATTGATCCGAAAATCATAGAAGAAAAGCAGCCGGCGGACCATCCATTTACACTAAGATTTTCGGTGAAAATTCCTTATAATTTTCGGCAAAAATTCTAGTTAAAATCCGGCAGTATTAGGGTTAAGTATAAATACTTAACCGGCGGCCCATACCTCATAACACATCATAATTACCAACTAATAACGAACTTCAGAATTCTCTCAAGTTCTGGAGCAGAGAGTTTAGAGTTCGAAGAGCCGGAAAGAGATCGAGACGCCATCCCTTCCATCTCGAAGACTCGGAGCTAGGATTGCAGTTTACCGAAGATCGAAGTCTGCCAGAGTCGTCTTAATTAGATTTTCAGATCCTTTTTGTTCTTCCTCTGGATGATGAACTCTTTCTTTGCCTTTGATTCTTTTGTGATAAACATGAGTAGCTAAACTCTTAGAGCTTAGACTAGATGAACCCTAAGTGACCCAGAGCTTTAAAGCGGTCACGGATCGGCGGTGATTAGATTCAAAGTTCAATCAGTTTCTCTTTCATGTTTGATTTGTTCTTCATTGTTCATGTTTCTTGTCTGGATTGATCACCTAGATTAGATTCTTGTTAAGCTAAGGATAGAAGCGAACGCTCGCCTTACTTTAAAACATCAAATTGAACAATGAACCTTATAATTAGAGCGTGCCTTTCGTAGGAACCGGTTAGGGTTAATCCACTGCAAGAGTAACTCATAAATCGTTAGTAATTCCACCAGTTAAGTGAAGTCGTTGCGAGAGGCGACCGTACCCGGGCGACTAATTAATCTTGGTAGCTAGAACGGATAGAGCGAACGTTCGCCGGTCTTAAACCTAAGGGTAAGGAGTTATGGTGGTGTCTTAGAATTGATTGAATGAGAATCGAAATCCGCTGATCTGTTGATTGCCAATGCTCTGGGGAACGAAGGGGGATTCGAAGTCTAAGTTCGTCTGTCATCTCTGTTTTAATCAACCAATTTCCAATCTGTTTTTAGTTTCAATTTTTAATTTCTCTGCATTTCTTAGAATTAGAAGTCGTGGAACTCACACCACGCACGAAGTGTTTAACCTGAGTAATTTGCTAGCTTATTTGAGTAGTCAATCATTAGAAGGCCCGTGGAATACGATCTACCCTAGCTTGTTAGCTTTGTTAGTTTATTTGATTAAACCAGCACAACGACAGGGGTTCATCAAATTGGCGCCGTTTCCGGGGACTCCTTTTGATTGTTTGAAAGAAGAACTGGCAATTTATTCTTCTACTTTCCATCTTTCACTTTTCCACCCACTTCGATTTTACACTGGTTTTGTTTGTTTTTTATTATTTGTAGGTTGCTCACAGGTGTATGCATCGTCGCCCTTGGACTCACTCTCAAACCGACAAGGCTAAGAGTATAGAGAGACCAGGCAGTTCTGCTGCACCTCGACAATCACAGATTCCAAGGAGAGGCAGAACCAATCCACCCCATCCATCACTCGATCAAGATCGAGGAACTGAAGGAGAGTTCCTCATCTCCATCTTCACCTTTACCGTCACCTTCATCCGTTTCATACACCGAGTCACTTTCACCTCCTCCATCTCCTACCATGACTGATCAATTACCATCACCACCACCACTAGGCGGAAATCCACCACCGCCACCTGCACAGAAAAGTCTAGCTGATTACAACAAGCCGAGCGCGACTAGCGTTCGATCTGCCATTACCGTACCACGCATTGAAGGAGATCCTGACTATGAGATCAAGATTCCATTCTTGACTATGATCTCTAGGGATCTACAGTTTGAAGGCAGCCCCTAGACAATCCGTGCACTCATCTTGCAGACTTCCTTGATCTCTGCAGCACTTTCAAGAACAGAAACCTCGACAAGAATACTCTTTGTTTGAGAGCTTTTCGGTTCTCTCTGAAAGGCGCTGCTAAGAGGTGGCTTACTGGCAAACCACCTGGATATTACACTGATTGGGATACTTTGGCTCAGGACTTCGTTGAAGAATACTTTCCTCCAGCCAGAACAACATCCATCAAGGACAGCATTGCCAGATTCTCCCAGAAAGAAGGAGAAAGCTTATACGATACTTGGAATCGATTCCAAGAACTTCTCTACAACTGTCCTCATCATGGATTCGAGCAGAGGCAGTTAGCTGAAATCTTTGCTCGAGGTCTTCGAGAAGAATCTGCCAAGTGGGTCAATTCCCTAGCTGAAGGGGATTGCACTACGCTCACACCTGAAGCTGCTCTTCTTCACTTCGCAAACTGTGCTTCCAAGTCAAGGAACTGGGAACGACAATCTGAAGGATCAAGGAGCAAGCTCGATCTCGAAGCTACTATCAAGGCCGAAGTAGAGAAGCATCTGAAGAAGTCTACTACACCCATCAAACCGCCGGCAGCTTCTGTCTATGTTGCCGATTACGAGTGGTGTGGAGCTTGCGCGCATAATGGAGGCCGTTGCCAGAATTTTGGTAAGACAGAAGTCTGGTCTGCAGAAGAGGTAAATTTCGTGCAACAAGGCTTCGTTAACAATCATAATGGTTATGCTGGCTACCGCAACTTCAGGCAGCAAGGGAACTATCAAGACAGACCTCCCTACAATAATGGCGCCAACCATAACCAGAACCAGAATAACCGCCCAGCTGGTCCAGCTCAGGATCAGAAGCCTAACCATCCGCCGGCAGGTGTCTATCAGCTGCCACACCGTAATCCGGGTAATTATGGAACTGCTCCTGGCAACCGCCAGAATCAATATTTGAATAACACCTATACAGGTCAGCAGTACCAGAAGGAAAACAATGTCAGTGACCTGGACAAGAAGCTTAGTCAGATCATCACCAGACTTGATGATCATGACAGTCAGTTTAAAGCTCAAGCTCTTCTCAATCAAGAACAGATAGCAGCCGGTCAAAGAATTGAGCAGGTTGTGAACAACATCTCGAGCATGCTAGCATCTGGTCGACCATTTGGCCAACTTCCGAGCTAGATAGAGCCGAATCTGAGAAAGGAACAAGCTAAGATGGTATCTGTTAAAAAGTTTACAAGCTTATCTGTTGACGCTTGTTCTGTTTTACGCAGGATCGCTAAATCTCCAGAGAAGAAGGAAGCACTAAAAGTGGCGCCTAAGGAGGATGATCCTCCTCTTGCACCGTACGTCGTGAAGCCTCCTTTTCCAAGAGCATTGCTGCCGAATGCAAGGATCGAGACTAACATGAAGGGGAATAAAGAAGGATATCCTGATGCTTGTAGCAAGATACCTTCCTCTCCATATCCAGCTAAGTGCTCTGATCCTGGTTCTTTCACTCTACCTCTTGTCATTAATGATGTTGAGATAGAACGTTGTTTGGTTGATCTTGGCGCGTCTGTCAATGTTATGCCTATGAGTCTGTATGAAAAATTGAACCTAGGAGAACTTGAACCGCCTAGTATGCAACTTGTCTTTGCTGATAGATCACTTAAAACCCCTAGGAGAGAGATAAAAGACGTTATTACTAAATGTGGTCCTTTCATGTTCTTAGCTGACTATGTGATCATTGACACTAGTAAGGATGATTCTACCATTCTCATAGGACGACCTTTCATGGCTACTACTGGAATGCAAATTAACGTTCGAAATGGTTCTTTATGTTTGAGGGTCGGTAAAGAAACGATAACATTCCTCCTTAAAGATGGAATGAAATATAACCCTAAGAATGAAGAATTTCATTGTTTAGCTGTTGAAACTGTGGAGTTGACTCCGGTCAACTCCGTTACTGATGTCTCTTCTAGTGTGCCTAGATCAATTGCTATTGCAGGTGCTGGACAGACTACCAAGCAGGAACCGAAATCTGTTCTTCAGCCGCCAAAGAAGAAGGAACTGATAGCCTCTTCTAAGCCACCGAGCACAAAACCTAGCAGGCCCCGGGGAAAGAACAAGAAGAGAAAGACTCACATGGTCTGGAGACCAGTTGTGCCGCCACCTTCTACCGAGCCAGCTGCACCACCAATTCGTTCCGAGATACCGGCGCCGGAACAAGTATGGAAGGAGAAGCCAAAAGCATCTCCTAAGGAAATACTTACGATCACCGATCCTGGTGATATCAAGCCGGAGGTTAAAGAAAAGAAGGAGCCGATCGTTCTCATTCCATCCACTGTCTTCCTTGTGGAAGATGATCCCTTGACAGAACTGTTCGGACCATTAAAGATCACTGACCACCTTCCCGACGGACGTACCAAACTCTTACACGCGAACGAGAAGAAATTCATGCTCTCCGGAGAAGCCCCGAAGCTCTACTTTATGAACTCTGATGCTAGCATTAAGGAGAATCTGAGTTGGGATGTCTCCTAATACCGTCCAGGTATCGTCCAGCTCAAGGACGTTAATAAAAGAGCGCTTCGTGGGAGGCAACCCACGGTTAGAGTCAGTTTTTCATTTGTGTCAGCCTTAGTATTTTAGAGTCGGTTCGAGGGAGCCAAAAGTGTCAGTTTGTTTGATTTCTTATTTTTCGTGTGTAGTCTGTGTGTCATAGTGTCATTCGCAAGTTGATTGAGGTTGTTCCGATTTTTGTGGATTTAATTGTGATTTTCTGAAGTTTGCCGGATTAGCGAAAATATTTTCAATCGAACAGTTCAAAATTTTCAGCAAAAATACACCCTATTTTCGGCAAAAACTCCCTTTGAAATTCCACTGTGTTTCTGGTCGATTTTAACTAAAATTTTTGGCGAAAACTACTTGTAGTTTTCGGTGAAAACTCTTTTGAAAAATCGGCAGTGCTTTTGAACTGATATTTTTGGCAAAAACTTGCACTTATTTTCGCCGAAAATTCAAGGCAAATTTTTGGACCTTATCCCTTTAATTTCCGGACACTCACTCTCTCTCTCCTCACTTTCCCATTTCGAAAATTCTTAAAAAAAATTCCCCTGTTTACCAAAACCCGCCGACCGCCACCCACACTCGCCGCCGCCGACCAAGCCCGCCGCCGACCGCCGCCGCTCCCTTTCCCTTCCATTTCCAATCAACCCAAGTCCTAGAACGTTCGAATCGGAGCTCTACAGCTCTAGTTCACCCAAACCCTAAAATTTTCGTTTTTCACCGATTTCTCCCAATCCGTTCATTTTTAGCATCCATGGCTTCAAGGTAAGTTGTAGAACTTTTCATTGCGAATCTTTTGACATGTTGAATGCTGAATTTCGTCGGGATTGACTTTTCGGTTTACCTCGATTTGCGTGCCGACTAGTTTCATGTGAACTAGGTTAGCTGAACTTGTCGAACTGTTCTAGCATGCTTAGGGAGTATTGTGCTTAGTTTTCATATCGTTTGATCATGTGTTGCTATGCCTAAGACCTATTCATTCGTTGTGAGGTTGACTTTTGAGAAATGTCGGTTTGACCATGAACTGTTTTTGATCATTTGGCTGCCTGATGTGCTCATTCTCGTTCAGATTATTGTGTTTGCCATCTGAGATCATATTATACCGTCATTCTCCGCTTTGTGATAGTCTTGCCATGATTAGGGTTCAATGTTCTATTATGTTGACTTTTTGAATGTTGGTTTGACTTCTGAACTCTGATTGTTCTAATTCCATTCTGGCTGTTCCTAGGCATGTATTTTACTGTTGTGATTACCGGTTAATCTGCTTTGCTTACCCCCACTCGGTTTTCCTCATTTCTTTGTGAAATTGAGCTTTTCTACTAAGTGTGGGGTAGGGTTTTAGTTTGACTAATCTGGTTTCGTTTTGGTTTTAGGAACACCACTTATGAGCGCAGGACCAAACAGAGACTTGACACTGGCTCGAGCTCCAGAGCCCCCGCTCCCGTCACACCTGCTGTCCAGGGCCCTCCACCAGCATTCCCTGGTCGTGTTGGGTACCATCACACTCTTGCTCGTCTACCTGACTACTACTTCGAGTGCTACCAGAAGCTCGAGCATATTCCTGGAGCTAATGTTCGTCCACTTTCCATGGAGTCCCTCTTCGATCACGATGAGGACTACCACCGGAACGTGCACGACGCCCTGGCACCGGCCGGCCTCCTAGAGCTGACCACCATAGCTTTCGACTTCCCAGACGTCGCTCTCCAGGAGTTCTAGGCCACGTTCGATCTGGACGAGCACAAGAGGAGGCAGGGCAAGAAGGTCGTTTCCTTCTATTTGGGCGGGGTGTACAGGCCACTCACCTACGATGAGTTTGCAGCTCATCTAGGCATTCCCTACGAGCATTACCACGGTCATCACCTCGACTGGGCGAACGACGAGGACGACGGAGAGGCATAGCATGCACTCTGGAGCCACATGACTGGAGTGCCCGGCGATCGTCTCACGGACCATAATTCAGTTAAGTCTCTCTCTCACCCTCTCTATAAATACATTCATATGGTTTGGCGTAGATCATTATTATATGCTCCAGAGAAGGACCGCCACCATATCAGCAAGGAGGAACTTCTACTTCTTCGCGCCATCCGGGAGAGCTACCCTCTTCACCCCGGATGGGTGCTTGCTCGCATCTTCCGTCAGAAGACCAAGAGGCGGACGCCACCTCGCTCACTCCTGGGAGGCAACTTCATCGACCGACTAATCATTTCCTTCGGCCTCAACAATGAATATGGCCCGAACATCCCACGCCGCAGAGTACGCACCGTTGGAGGAGATTTGGCGGTCGAGTACGACCTCGAGCTGGACCTCAGTCCCCAGGTAGCAGCAAATCCTCCCCTCCAGAACGAGGATGAGTCGGAGGAAGAAGATGATTCTGAGGAGTCTCAGCCTCAGTACGAGCCGGAATTTCATGACCATATACCCTCGCCACACCATCAGGCAGGGTATGCACACCAGTCACCGCCACCCATTCCAGAGCCATATCAGGTGCCTCACCCGCAACATCACCCACATCCCGTGGATGTTGGAGAGCTGTATGAGCGACTGCAGGAGTGGCGCATCACCGACAACGCCGCTCAATTGGCGAGATGGACTATTATGCAGCAAACCGACAACGCCGCTCAAGAGGCGAGATGGACTATTATGCAGCAACATATGCACCGAGCTGACAGGCGGTATGAGGCACAACTGGCGTGGCAATGTCAGCTCGGCGATTTCCTCCACTTTCCACCTCCCGACGCGCCTGACGAGCAGTGACCGGGTTGTATCCTCTTTCTTGTCCCTTCTTTTTATTTATTCTTTTCGGATTTCGATCCAACTTTTTTCTGTGTGGATCCGGGACACTTGTCCCGGTTTCCTTTTTATGTTTCATTTGTTTTTGTTTTGTAGGAAGTAGGGAGATTCCCTTTGCTTCGCTTAGGTAGATTCCCTCCGCTCCGAGGACCCGTGCTCATCCCCTACGCCAACCATCTCGGTCAAGGTTCTTCTACTTCACTCTGAACTCTAGAATTAGTCCTGTGAGGACACAGTCCGATTTAAGTGTGGGGTAGGATGCTAGAGAACCTTGCATGAACTTGATTGCCCTTGATTGTGTTTTTGTGTGCCTCGTGATTCCATTCCAGTCTCTCTAACATTAGAATGGCTCAGTTCTTGATTTTTGATGTTAAGTTGTTGTTCAAACTTTCATAATGATGCTTAGACTGCTTAACCTAGAACTTGAGAACCAACTTGTATACTTTGATGCTAAATTGCCTGATCAGAACAAAATTTTAAAGATCACACTTGTAGTTTGTAGCCTTGATTGCATGAAAATGACCGAATCCGACTAGCAAACCAACTGTGAGCTTTTCTTCCATTGCACATAACTTGCAATTTCAATTCTTTTTGAGTGATTTTCTGTTTGCTTGAATGAGTTAGAATTTGCATGAGACCTACTCGAGACCACACGATGACACGAGTTCTAGAATGATAGGGGCACCTAGATTCAGCTACTAAGCCAGATAGCCTACCAAACGATAAAATCCATTAGGTGTAGACCCTTGAGCTTGGCCTGTTTTTTCGGTTCGATATACATTACAACCATTTCCCATTCTTTCATTTCCCCGTTGATCCCCTGTGGTTGTAGTTCTAGATTGACCTACCGGAAGTCGGTTTGTGGTAACCTGCCTATAGCCATTAAACAGGTGATCTTAGCTATTATGTCCAGACGTGTAAACCCCTCTAGCAACTAAAAGAAAAGAATCGGCACAAAAGAAAAAAGTTAGAAAAAGAAAAAAAGAAGCAAGTTTCGAAAAAAAAATAAATGAAAAGAAGAAAACTCAGAAAAGCCAAAAAGTTTTTAGTTCGATAAAACGTTCTTCTCCCTACAAATGGAATAACGAAGTCAAAAGAAAAGTCAGAAAAAATTGTGTAAAGAAAAATAATAAAAGTGCTAGGTTGCTTGAGGGTATCATAGGACGAGCGTTCATTATTCCACCCGTGTGTGGTTAGACGGTAGGAAGCCGCAGATTAGATTCGAGGGAAGTTAGTCGAAAGCTACACCGCACAAAGCCATCATCATACATTCCCATCATCCATCTCATTATAAACCCATGTCGTGTAGAATTCATTACAGTCCTAGCAGGGAAGTCCTTCTTGACTAGTTACTCCTGTTGTCACAGTGGTGGAGATGTGGTCGAATTGCAAACTTATGACAGAATTCAGTAACAGAAAATGATTGAGAGCAGAAACACATCCTTGAACACAGAGAGTGAGAGTTTCCATTGTACTAAATATTTCCTTGTGAGGAGTCTGGTCGGTCAGGTCAAATTCGTGCATAATTGGTTGCTACTACTTGTCGTGTGCAGTTTATTAGTGAGACCAGGTAGTTTGGCTGATCAGTATGCATGTTAGGTTCTTGTTCTAGGATCTATCTATCTAATAATTCATTGTGTTTGATTGAACTCCAATTTAATCGATCTTATCATCTGTGAACATGAGCGTTTCTATTCAGTTTGCTTGAGGACAAGCAAAAGCTTAAGTGTGGGGTATTTTGATGACACTCGATTTGACGTGATTATCAGCCTCATTTAAGCGACATTTCCTTACTTAAGACATGGTTTTTAGGGTAGAATAACGAATATTCAATCAATTGCCCTATCTCGTGCCATTTGTGTTACCTTGGCCCGTTTCGGGTCTATTTGATGGTTTTCTAGTGTTTTTATGTTAGCACAGGTTTTTGCCGTCAAATAAAGTAGCCAAGGACGTGTCTAAGGCGTTGGGACCTCGAGGAATCGCACCGGAATCGATCCAAGGAGTCAATCAAGTCGAACCAAAGTCTGTCCCGGTTTACACTAAAATTTTCGCCGAAAATCCCTTAGTGTTTTCGGCGAAAATCCATGCACAAATCCACTGATGTCAACTGAAGGACGTTTTCGGCGAAAACCCTAAGTTTTCACCGCGAACAATTGATATGAAAATCACAGAAGAAAAGCAGCCGGCGGACCATCCATTTACACTAAGATTTTCGGCGAAAATTCCTTATAATTTTTGGCGAAAATTCTAGTTAAAATCCGGCGGTATTAGGGTTAAGTATAAATACTTAACCGGCGGCCCATACCTCATAACACATCATAATTACCAACTAATAACGAACTTCAGAATTCTCTCAAGTTATGGAGCAGAGAGTTTAGAGTTCGAAGAGCCGGAAAGAGATCGTGACGCCATCCCTTCCATCTCGAAGACTCGGAGCTAGGATTGCAGTTTACCGAAGATCGAAGTCTGCCAGAGTCGTCTTAATTAGGTTTTTCAGATCCTTTTCTGTTCTTCTTCTGGATGATGAACTCTTTCTTTGTCTTTGATTCTTTTGTGATAAACATGAGTAGCTAAACTCTTAGAGCTTAGACTAGATGAACCCTAAGTGACCCAGGGCTTTAAAGCGGTCACGGATCGGCGGTGATTAGATTCAAAGTTCAATCAGTTTCTCTTTCATGTTTGATTTGTTCTTCATTGTTCATGTTCTTGTCTGGATTGATCACCTAGATTAGATTCTTGTTAAGCTAAGGATAGAAGCGAACGCTCGCCTTACTCTAAAACATCAAATTGAACAATGAACCTTATAATTGGAGCGTGCCTTTCGTAGGAACCGATTAGGGTTAATCCACTGCAAGAGTAACTCATAAATCGTTAGTAATTCCACCAGTTAAGTTAAGTCATTGCGAGAGGCGACCGTACCCGATCGACTAATTAATCTTGATAGCTAGAACGGATAGAGCGAACGTTCGCCGGTCTTAAACCTAAGGGTAAGGAGTTATGGTGGTGTCTTAGAATTGATTGAATGAGAATCGAAATCCGCTGATCTGTTGATTGCCAATGCTCTGGGGAACGAATGGGGATTCGAAGTCTAAGTTCGTCTGTCATCTCTGTTTTAATCAACCAATTTCCAATCTGTTTTTAGTTTCAATTTTTAATTTCTCTGCATTTCTTAGAATTAGAAGTCGTGGAACTCACACCACGCACGAAGTGTTTACCCTGAGTAATTTGCTAGCTTATTTGAGTAGTCAATCATTAGAAGGCCCGTGGAATACGATCTACCCTAGCTTGTTAGCTTTGTTAGTTTATTTGATTGAACCAGCACAACGACAGGCGTTCATCAAAAATCTACTTGGATTAGTTCAGGTGACCGACGCCGCCCTATTCCTACCTCTCCAGGAGTTCTGGAGCACATTCAGACTGGATGACAAAGTGAAGAACTCAACGGGGAGGTGCAGCCATTTTTTCTTTGGTGGCGTCCGCTTCCATGAGTCCTATGCCTCATTTGGAGCCTTACTGGGATTCGACGAGAGAGATCTTGACCGCGAGTTCAAGATTACAGAGAATAGGAACATGCGGACCGAGGCCACTGAGAGGGCATGGTTTGACCTTACTGGTCAAACGGGTGGATTGGTCACAAGTTGGTCCCGATATCGTGACATTTGGTGTTCGGTGTGGTAATTCCTGCATCTGATCATGAGGCGCACATTCTTCAACTGCAACACCGGTGGTCATCATTTTTATGGAGAGGAGATGCAGATGTTCAAGGCTATTCTCCGTGGTGTCCAACTTCATGTTGGATACGTGGTCGCCCACTTCTTTTACAGGCGTGTGACTACTATTAATATACCACACTCCCTTCCAGGTGGCTGGTATGTCTCACGCATTATTGCGAATGCTAACATTGCAGGTAACTGGCCAGCTAAGGTGTTTACTGGGTTTACACCTCCGAGGGTTCTGGGCCCCCGGTACCTGATCACTCATGGATTGGTCCCTTGACCGGTCCAACCTCATCTTGCTAAAGGTGGTCACAAAGTGCCAGCCGAGGAGCAGCCCCATTCTCCAGTCCCTGATGATGTGAACCGCCGCAACCGTGGGCAGACGACCCTAACCACTGCAAGTTGATCTTCAAGCAACAAGCCTATCTATGGAACCGGGATGGAATCGGACTTTGGCCCACTAGCTATAAAGAGCTAGGAACCAGAAGTATCAAGTTGAAGGTGCCACTTCAAGGGGTGAATACCCTAGACGATAAGCCAATCTAGACCACAGTCAATTCCATGAAAGTCAAAAATAGAATTGCATATCAATGAAAGAAGAAAACCAAAGTTTAAGTTTATTAATTTCTAGATGTGTCTTACAATGAGGCATGTAAGCCTCTATTTATAGGTGAGGATGGAGAACATGCTCCCCAATTTCTCCTACGACTCTAACTTCTAAAAGAGTAAAATACTAAAAAAGAAAACAAAGAGTCCTCAACAAACTACTAAAAAAGACTTAAACTAATCCTAAAATAATCAAATAAGGAAGCAAAATTCTGACTCCTTTTCCTACAAGGGAAATACTCCTTTTCTAAACAAAAACTCTAAACTAGGTAGAAAAATAGCTCAACGGGTTCTGGAATAATTAGCCAAAAAAATACCAAAAATATTCAGAAAATTAATCCCTTTGACAGATCACTAGTAAACTCCACGGGCTCCAACTTTCATGTAGGACATCAGCCCAAATTCCGTCAATATTTGTCATACTACGAATCTGTCCATAAATCCAGCATGGGCCTAGTATTGGTTTAGCATTGGCCCGTGACTGCTTGGTGATGAACATGTTTTAGCGTGTGGTCAAATAACTAATCTACAAAGTAGACTAGATCGTATTCCAAGGGTTTCTTCTCTTCTAACTGACTACTCAAATGAGTCGGCAAATTACTCAGGTTTAAACAAGTTTGCGTGGTGTGAGTTCCAGCAAGAAATATGAAATGAAAAAAAAAAACAAATTGAAAGATTGATTGACTTGACAAGAAGACAAACAAGCTTAGATTTCGAATCCCCCTAAGATCACCAGAACATTGGCGATCACAAGACCAACGGTTTTCAATCCCGATTCATTCAGTTCTCAGACACTACCATAACTCCTGACCCTTAGGTTTAAGACTGGCGAACGTTCGCTCTTTCCGATCTAACTCCCAAGATTAATTATCGCCCGTGCGTTCGCTTCTGTGATGGAAAACTATCTGGCGCGATTACTAGTGATTAATGAGTTACTCTAGTAGTGGATTAACCGTAACTGGTTCCTATGAAAGGCATACTCCAATGAATAGGTTAATTGTTGATTTGGTGCTTTAAAGTGAGGCAAACGTTCGCTACTATGCTCAGCTTAACAAGAATCCTAACTAGGATATCAAGCTAGAAAAGAAACACTGGCAACGAAGAACAAATCAAACATGCAAGAGAAACTGATTGAATCGAATTTAATTACCGCCAATCCGTTACTGCTTTAAAGCCCTGGTAACTTAGGGTTCATCTAATCTAAGCTCTATGAGTTTAGCTACTCATATTCAATACAAAAGAATCGAAAACAAACAAGGAATACATCTTCAAGTAGGAAGAACAGAGAAGAACTGTAAAACCTAATTTCAGATGAATACGTGAAGCTTCAATCTCCTGAATCTTCAACTCCTAGCACCGAGCTCTTCGAGATGGAAGGATGACGTCACAATCTCTTCCTGGCTCTTCGAACACTCTAAAATCTCTCTCGAACTCTAAAGTCTGCAAAATCCCAACCGGAAAAGGATAGACTTCTCGGCGAGAACCTTGAGAGTTCTTGCCGAGAACTTCAGTTCAAAGCTCACTGTCCGTGCTGTGGCCATACTTCTCGGCGAGAACTTCAGTTAGAAGCTCCTGTGTATTCTTGCCCAAAACATCTCGGCGAGAACCTTGTTCTTCTCGCCGAGAACTTCAGTTTAATCATGGGAGGATTTCGGTTTTGACTTGTATGACTTCTGGATCGATTTTGGGCTATCCTTCGGGGTTCTTTTGCTTTCTGAGCATGTTCGTGGCTACGTTATTGACGGCAAAAACCCGTGCTATTACAAAAACCACTAGAAAACCATCAAATAGACCCATAACGGGCCAAAGTAACCAACACGGTAAGAATTAAGGCAACTGAGTGAAAACATCCTAAACTACCCTGAAAACCGTAACTCAAGCAGAGAAATGTAGCTTAAACGAGGCTGATAAACGCGTAAAATCGAGTGTCATCAAATACCCCACACTTAAGCCTTTGCTTGTCCTCAAGCAAACTAAACTAGAACGCACTCAGATTCATAGATGACGAGATAGATCAAGCCAAGGTTCAAGCAATCGCAATGAATTATTAAACTGCTACTCCTAGAACTAATGACCTAACATGCATACACGTCAACCAACCTGGTCTCACTAATTATCTACACACAACAAGTAGCAATCACCAATGAAGCACAAATCCGACCTAACCGACTAGTCTCCTCACACAGAAAATATTTAGTACAAGGGGGACTCTCGCACTTAGTGTTTAAGGATGTGTTTCTGCTCTCAGTCACTATCTCGACCGAAGTATGTTATAAGTTTGCATTTCGACCACATCTCCACCACTATGACAACATGAGTAACTAGTAAAAAGGACTTTCGCAAGGGACTGTATCGATCCTACACTACAAGGGTTTATGATGAAGGATGATGGGATGAATGATGGAATTGGCTTTGGTGTGGTGTAGCTTTCGACTAACTTCCCTCGAATCTAGCCTAAGGCTTCCTACCGTCTAACTAGACACGGGTGGAATAGTGTACGCTCATCCTATGATACCCTCAAGCAACCTAGCACTTTATTTTGTATATTTTTTTCTTTTTCTGATTTTTCTTTACATTTTCTTAGACTTCGTTCTTCCATTTGTAGGGAGAAGAACGTTTTGAACTATATTACTTTACTTTGAAACTTTTTTTCTCTCTATAAATTTTTTTCTTTGCGCCGATTTTTTTTCAAGTTGCCAGAGGGGTTTACACGTCTGGACATAATAGCTAAGACCACCTGTTTAATGACTATAGGCAGGTTACCACAAACCGACTTCTGGTAGGCTAATCTAGAACTACTAACACAGGGGATCAACGGGGTAATGAAAAACATGGGAAATGGTTGTAATGTATAACGAACCGAAAGAAGGGCCAAGCTCAAGGGTTTACACCTAAGGGATTTATCGTTAGGTTGGCTATCTGGCATAAGTAGCTGAATCTAGGTGCCTCTATCCTCCTAGAACTCGTGTGATCGTGTGATCTCGAATAGGTCTCGTGCAAATTCTAACTCATTCAAAGTACGAGAAAGACACTCAAAAAGAATTGAAATTGCAAGTTGCGTGCAATGGATCAAAAGCTCACAATTGGTTTGCTAGTCGGATTCGATCATTTTTATGCAATCAAGGTGAATTACTATAAGAGTGATAAAAAATTCTATTCTGACCAGGTAATTCAGCATCAATGCAAGCAAGTTGGTTACAGGTTCTAAGTCAAGAACCGAGCAATTATATGCCAGAGGAATGAAATATACCATGAAATCAGATAGAAAGGCAATCAAGATCATGCAAGGTTCTCTAGCATCCTACCCCACACTTAAACTATTTTGTGTCCTCACAGGAAATAATTTAGAGTAGAGAGCAATAGAAGAACTTGGACTGAGATGATTGGTGAAGGGGATGATCAAGGAGCGTTCAGAGCGTGGAGAGAAGCTACCAAAAGGAACGTACAAAACAAAAACAAACAAAAGATCAAAAGGAAACTGGGACAAGTGTCCAGGATCCACACATAAAAAAGTTGGATCGAAATCCGAAAAGAAGAAATAAAAGGAAGGACAAGGAAGAGGATACAACCTGATCACTGCTCAGGTGGGGGTGGTGGCGGGGGAATGAGGAAGAAATCCTCGATCCGCTGTTGCCACGCCAATTGCTGACGTCCTACTGGCTCATGTGCCTCTGCGTGATCAGCCAACGGGCGTCCTAAGTGGCAGTGTGGTCGATCTACCATCCACTGATCTGGTTAAGCAACTCCCCATAATCACCGGGCTGCTGTTGTGGTGCCGGATGAGGCATCTGCAGAGGCTCCTGGTAGTGAGGCTGCTGTTGGTATGCGTACTCCGCAGGCGGCTGTTGCGGGGTGCCTGGTGGTGAATTGCTGGAGGTGATTGAGGCACCTCCTCGTCAGAATCATCTTCTTCCTCTAACACGGGCTCCATGACGACAGGTGGAAATACCAACTCCCTTGGCCCGATGGCTAATTGCAGGTCATACTCCACTGCCAGGTCTCCACCAATGGTCTGCACTAGATGGCGTGGGACCTCAGGCCCCCATGCTTGGTTAAGGCCAAGGCTGGCAATGAGGCGACCAATGAAAGAACCGCCGATGAGGAAGGGTGGCATCTTTGCAGATGTGATATTTGAGGCGAAGAGACGGGCGAGTACCCAGCCCGAATGAAGTCGGTAGCCCTCATGTGCCTCTGCGCCAGCCACGCCAATTGCTGACGTCCTGCTGGCTCATGTGCCTCTGCGTGATCAGCCAACGGGCGTCCTAAGTGGCAGTGTGGTCGATCTACCATCCACGGATCTGGTTAAGCAGCTCCCCATAATCACCGGGCTGCTGCTGTGGGGCCGGATGAGGCATCTGCAGAGGCTCCTGGTAGTGAGGCTGCTGCTGGTATGCGTACTCCGCAGGCGGCTGCTGCGGGGGTGCCTGGTGGTGAATTGCTGGAGGTGATTGAGACACCTCCTCGTCATAATCATCTTCTTCCTCTAGCACGGGCTCCATGACGACAGGTGGAAATACCAACTCCCTTGGCCCGATGGCTAATTGCAGGTCATACTCCACTGCCAGGTCTCCACCAATGGTCTGCACTAGATGGCGTGGGACCTCAGGCCCCCATGCTTGGTTAAGGCCATGGCTGGCGATGAGGCGACCAATGAAAGAACCGCCGAGGAGGAAGGGTGGCATCTTTGCAGATGTGATATTTGAGGCGAAGAGACGGGCGAGTACCCAGCCCGGATGAAGTCGGTAGCCCTCATGGATAGCTCGGAAGAGGATAAGCTCCTCTTGGACGATATAGTGGAGGCTTCTCTCTGGAGCAAACAACAAAGATCTACGCTAACACAATATGAGCAAAACAAAAGCGAAGGTGAGAGACCATACTGATGAAGTTACGGTTTGTGGACTTGGCACCCAACGCTCCGGTGATGTGGCTCCAGAGTGCATCATAGACCGGGCCCCTTGCCTTGTTGTCTTCCCAGCTGATGACACTCAATTTTACGTGTTTATCAGCCACATTTAAGCTACATTTCCTTGCTTGAATCTCGGGTTTTAGGGTGATTTAGCATGTTTTCACCTAAATGCTCTAGTTCATGCCGTTTTGTTTACTTTGGCCTGTTATGGGTCTATTTGATGGTTTTCTAGTGCTTTTGAGAATGCACATGTTTTTGCCGTCAAATACATAGCCACGGACGAGCTCGGGAAGCAAAGGAACCTCAAGGAACGACTCAGATCAATCCAGAAATCAACCAAGCCAGAAGAAATCACTACCACGGTTGTAACTGAAGTTTTCGACAAAAGTCTGAAGTCTTCACCGAAAACTATGCACAAAATTCACAGAAGAAGACAAGAGAATCCAGCCAAAGTGTCACCTGAAGTCTTCGGCGAAAACTCCCAAGTTTTTGCCGAAAACTAATTCCTTTTTTTGGCTGGAATCCTAAACCCTATAAATACTAAACCGGCGGCCACATTCAAGATATACCTATTCCGTGGATTAAATTCTAGACTTTAATGTTCGAGAGAGAGTTTAGAGAGTTCGAGGAGCCGGGAAGATATCGTGACCCCATCCTTCCATCTCGGAGAACTCGGTGCGAGGAGTTGAAGATCCAAGAGGTTGAAGCTTCACAGATTCGTCTGAAATTAGGTTTTACAGTTCTTCTCTGTTCTTCCTGGTTAAAGATGTATTCTTTGATTGTCTTTGATTCTTTTGTTCTGAATATGAGTAGCTAAAATCATAGAGGTTAGATTATATGAACCCTAAGTGACCCGGGGCTTTAAAGCGGTCACGGATCGGCGGTAATTAAATCTAGTTTCAATCAGTTTCTCTTGCATGTTTGGTTTGTTCTTAATTGCTTTTGGCTTCTTTTCTAGCTTGATCACCTAGTTAAGATTCTAGTTAAGCTGAGGATATATAGTAGCGAACATTCGCCTCACTTTAAAACACCAAATCAACAGTTAACCTATTCATTGAAATAATTTCTCTTTGTAGGAACCAGTTAGGGTTAATCCGCTCAAGAGTAACTCATTAATCATTAGTAATTGATAGCTGCAGTTTTAGCGGTATCAAATACTACCAAGCTGTGAAGCTAGGGTAGATCGTATTCCACAGGGTTTCTTCTAATTGACTACTCAAAGAAGCTGGCAAATTACTCAGGTTTAAACACTTAGTGCGTGGTGTGAGTTCCACAACTTCTAATCTAAGATGCATGAAACTTAAAATGAACTTAAAAGACAAAATGATTTGTAGGTTTAAACAGACGACATACAAGCTTAGATTTCGAATCCCCCTTCGTTCACCAGAGCATTGGCAATCAACAGATCAGCGGTTTTCAATTCACATTCAATCAATTTCTATACACCACCATAACTCCTTACCCTCAGGTTTAAGACTGGCGAACGTTCGCTCTATCCGATCTAACTACCAAGATTAATTAGCCGCCTGGGTACGGTCGCCTCTCGCAACGACTTAACTAACTGGTGCAATTACTAGTGATCTATGAGTTACTCTTGCAGTGGATGAACCCTAACCGGTTCCTACGAAAGGCACGCTCCAATTATAAGGTTAACTGGTTGAATTGATGTTCTAAAGTGAGGCGAGCGTTTGCTTCTATCCTCAGCTTAACAAGAATCTAAACTATGTGATCACGAAAGATAAGTTTTTGATGTTTTAAAGCAGGGAAGCTGTCTGGCGACAAACCCTAGCTCACACAAACCCTAATCTAGGCGATCAGCCAGAAAAGAAACACAAGAACAACGAAACTAATCTAGGCGTCAACTAGACGAGAAACGCAGAACAACAATCAAGAACAAAACAACCATGCAAAGAGAAACTGATTGAACTTCGAATCTAATTACCGCCGATCTGTGACCGCTTTAAAGCCCTGGGTCACTTAGGGTTCATCTAATCTAAGCTCTACAACTTCAGTTACTCATATCAGAAACAAGAGAATCAAAGGCAACAATGAAGATCATCATACAGAGGAAGAACAGATAAGAACTGAAAAACCTAATTCTGACGACTCCTGCGAAGCTTCAATCTCCTGGATCTTCAACTTTAAGCTCCGAGTTCTCTGAGGTGGAAGGATGGCGTCACGATCTCTCCACGGATCTTCGAACTCTCTAAACTCTATCTATCGACCCTAGAGTCGGCTGACTCTCAAAAGTCTGATTTGTGAAAAGATCAATAATGTTTATCAGGTATCCTCTGTCTGTCTGCCGGCTGCCTCTATTTAAATATGTACGATTAGGTTTCCAATACAGCACCGGATTTGGAAGGAATTTTCGCCGAAAATATCAAATAATTTTCGGCGAAATCTTTAGTTAAAATCCCCTGTGTGATTTCTTCTAGGATTTTCGGTGAAAACTTAAGAAAGTTTTCGCCGAAAACTTCAGTGTAAATCAGCCTGTGAGTTTCTGAAGGTAATTTTCGCCGAAATCCTCATAGTCTTTTCGGCGAAAATATTGTGCTGGGCAGTTGGATCTTCGGTTCTGACTCTGGTTTGATTTCTGGTTCACTCCTTGAGGTCTTGAACACGTCCATGGCTACGTAAATGATGGCAAAAACCTGTGCTTTCACAAAAACACTAGAAAACCATCAAATAGACCCAAAACGGGCCAAAGTAACCAAATCGGTAGGAAATAGGGTAGTTGAGTGAATATTCGCTATTTTACCCCTAAAACCACGTTTCAAGCAAGGAAATGTCGCTTAAATGAGGCTGATAATCACGTCAAATCGAGTGTCATCAGTAATCGCGCCAGTTAGTTTTCCGTCGCAGAAGCGAACGCAAAGGCGGTCAATTAATCTTGGGAGTTACATCGGATAGAGCGAACGTTCGCCAGTCTTAAACCTAAGGGTCAGGAGTTAGGGTGGTGTCTGAGAACTGAAAGAATCAGGATTGAAAACCACTGGTTCTTTTCCTGCTTTATAGTTTAGAAGTTATGGAACACACACTACACACAACTTGTGTTACACCTGAGTAATTTGCTTTCATATTTGAGTAGACGATTAGAAGAGACTGTGGAATACGATCTATCTTGATTTTTGTTTGATAGTTATTTGACTACACGCGCGTGAAAATGCGTTCATCACCAGCCGTGGTGGTGGCCATGATAATGCTCAGGTGGAATGCCGAGGTGGTCGGCAAACTCGTTGTAGGTGAACTCCCTATACACCCCACCGAGGAAAAAGGAGATGACCTTCTTGTACTGCTTGGCCTTATGGGTGTCCAGATCAAAGGTGGCCCAGAACTCTCGGAGCGCGATAGGAGGAAAGTCGTCTGCGATGGTAGTCAGCTCTAGATGTCCTATAGCTGCTAGAGAGTAGTAGATGTTCTCGTACCACTCCTCATCATGTTCCTGGACAGACTCTAGAGAAAGAGGGCGCACATCAGCTATAGGGGTGTGCTGGTTCCTCTGGTAGCGTGGTGAACCTGTCGTTGAGGGTTCAACCAAATAAAAACTACTAATGCTAAGAAAAAGCGTATATCAGATCGTATTCCAAGGGCTTTCTATGATTGGTTACTTCAGAACTAGCAAAATACTCAAAGGAAAACACGTTGTGCGTGGTGTGAGTTCCACGACTTCTATTTCTAAGAAATGCAGAAAAATTAAAACAAATTAAACTAAAGCAGGTTGGGAACTAGGGTTTGAAAACAAGAATGACAGACGAACTTAGACTTTGAATCCCCCTTCGTTCCCTAGAGCATTGGCAATCAACAGATCAGCGGATTTCGATTCTCATTCAATCAATTACTAAGACACCACCATAACTCCTTACCCTTAGGTTTAAGACCGGCGAACGTTCGCTCTATCCGTTCTAACTACCAAGATTAACTAGCCGCCCGAGTACGATCGCCTCTCGCAACGACTTAATTAATTGGTGTGATTACTAATGATTTATGAGTTACTCTTACAGTGAATTAACCCTAACCGGTTCCTACGAAAGGCACGCTCCAATTATAAGGTTAATTGTTTAATTCGATGTTCGAAAGTAAGGTGAGCGTTCGCTTCTATCCTTAGCTTTAACAAGAATCTAATCTAGGTAATCAATCCAGACAAGAAACATGAACAATGAAGAACGAATCAAACATGAAAAAGAACTGATTGAATTTCGAATCTAATCACCGCCGATCCGTGACCGCTTTAAAGCCCTGGGTCACTTAGGGTTCATCTAGTCTAAGCTTTAACGAGTTTAGCTACTCATGATCATTACAAAAGAAACAAAGACAAAGAGAGAGTTCATCATTCAAAGGAAGAACAGAAAAGAATCTGAAAAACCTAATTTAGACGACTCTGGCAGACTTCGATCTTCGGTAAGTTACACTCCTAGCTCCGGTTCTCCGAGATGGAAGGGATGGCGTCACGATCTCTATCCGGCTCTTCGAACTCCAACTCTTCGCTCCAGAACTTCAGAGAATTCTGATCTCGAAAAGTTGTGTTTTTTTGAATTATGATTGTATCCTCCCCATTCTCCTATCTTTGGGCCGCCGGGTTAAGTATTTATACTTAACCCTAATCAGCCGGATTCCTCTTAATATTTTCGCCGAAATTCTTAAGGAATTTTCAGCGAAAATTCCTTTGTGAATGAAGGCTCCGCCGGCTGATCTCTCTGCCTTGTATTTTCGGACCGAACACTTAATTGTTTCACGAATCCTTTGATCGGACTTGTTGCATATTATTTTCGCGAAGAAGAACTTCTTTCACAATTCCTTTGTGAAGAACTCCGGCTGACTCCCTTATTTGACGAATTATGGTCACGAAATTCCTTTGCCGACATTGATTTGATTTATTTTCGCCGAAGACAGAAGCTTCTTTTCACCGAAGATGCAAGTGTGAATGGGCAGATTTTTGGTTTGACTTGATCGACTCCTTGGATCGATTCCGGTTTGATTCCTCGAGGTTCCAACGCCTTAGACACGTCCATGGCTACTCTATTTGACGGCAAAAACCTGTGCTAACACAAAAACACTAGAAAACTATCAAATAGACCCGAAACGGGCCAAGGTAACACAAATGGCACGAGATAGGGCAATCGATTGAATATTCGTTATTCTACCCTAAAAACCATGTCTTAAGCAAAGAAATGTCGCTTAAATGAGGCTGATAATCACGTCAAATCGAGTGTCATCAAATACCCCACACTTAAGCTTTTGCTTGTCCTCAAGCAAACTGAATAGAAACGCTCATGTTCATAAATGATAAGATCGATTAAATTGGAGCTCAATCAAACACAATGAATTATTAGACAGATCGATCCTAGAACAAGAAACCTAACATGCATACAGATCAGCCAAACTACCTGGTCTCACTAATAAACTGCACACGACAAGTAATTAGCAACCAATTATGCACGAATTTGACCTGACCGACCAGACTCCTCACACAGGATATATATAGTACAATGGGAACTCTCACTCTCTGTGTTTAAGGACGTGTTTCTGCTCTCGATCATTTTCTGTTACCGAATTCTGTCATAAGTTTGCATTTCGACCACATCTCCACCACTGTGACAACACGAGTATCTAGTCAAGAAGGACTTCCCTGCTAGGACCGTAATGAATACTACACTACTCGGGTTTATAATGAGATGGATGATGGGAATGAATGATGATGGCTTGTGCGGTGTAGCTTTCGACTAACTTCCCTCGAATCTAATCTATGGCTTCCTACCGTCTAACCAAACACGGGTGGAATGATGAACGCTCGTCCTATGATACCCTCAAGCAACCTAGCACTTATTCTTTTTCTTTACACGATTTGTTTTTCTTTTCTTTTGAACTTTTTCTTTTGATTTCGTTCTTCCATTTGTAGGGAGAAGAACGTTTTATTGAACTACACTTTGAACTTTTCTTATTTTTTTGATTTTTCTGCTTCTCTTTTTTTTCTGAAGCTTGCTTCTTTTCTTACTTTACTTTTTATTATTATTTTTTTCTTTTGTGCGAATTTTCTTTTAGTTGCTAGAGGGGTTTACACGTCTGGACATATTAGCTAAGACCACCTGTTTAATGGCTATAGGCAGGCTACCACAAACCGACTTCCGATAGGTCAATCTAGAACTACAACCACAGGGGATCAACGGGGAATGAAAGAAATGGGAAATGGCTGTAATGTATTATCGAACCGAAAGAACAGGCCAAGCTCAAGGGTCTAAACCTAGTGGATTTATCGTTTGGTAGGCTATCTGGCTTAGTAGTTGAATCTAGGTGCCCCTATCCTTCTAGAACTCGTGTCATCGTGTGGTCTCGAGTAGGTCTCATGCAAATTCTAACTCATTCAGGCAAACAGAAAACCACTCAGAAAGAATTAAAATTGCAAGTTCGTGCAATGGATCAAAAGCTCACAGTTGGTTTGCTAGTCGGATTCGGTCATTTTCATGCAATCAAGGCTACAAACTACAAGTGTGATTTTAAAATTCTGTTCTGACCAGGCAATTTAGCATCAAAGTATACAAGTTGGTTCTCAAGTTCTAGGTTAAGCAATCTAAGCATCATTATGAAAGTTTGAACAACAACTTAATATCAAAAATCAAGAACTAAGCCATTCTAATGCTAGAGAGACTGGAATGGAAGCACGAGGCACACATAAAACACAATCAAGGGCAATCAAGTTCATGCAAGGTTCAGGTTCTCTAGCATCCTACCCCACACTTAAATCGGATTGTGTCCTCACAGGACTAATTCTAGAGTTCAGAGTGGAATGGAAGAACCTGGATGAGGACGGTTGATTTCAGAGGGTTAGCACGGATCCAGAGAGCGGAGGGAAGTGTAACAGAACTTGAAGCAAAGGGAGTCTACCGATTGCCTACAAAACAAAAACAAATGAAACATAAAAAGGAAACCGGGACAAGTGTCCCGGATCCACACAGAAAAAAGTTGGATCGAAAATCCGAAAAGAATAAATAAAAAGAAGACACCAGAAAAGGAATACAACCCGATCACTGCTGGTCCGGTGAACCGGGAGGTGGAAAGTGGAGAAATTCGCCGAGCTGGCGTTACCACGCCATCTGTACCTCATATCGCCGGTCGGCGCGCGCATATGTTGCTGCATAATAGTCCATCGCGCCTCTTGAGTGGCGTTGTCGGTGATGCGCCACTCCTGCAGTCGCTCGTATAACTCACCAACGTCCGCAGGGTTGTGTCGGGGCTGATGAGTAGGCGCCGGGTTGGACGGAATGGCGGCGGACTGGTGGATGTACCCTGCCTGATGGTGTGGCGAGGGTATATAATCATGAAACTCAGGCGGCGGCTGCGGCTGCTGCTCCTCAGCATCATCTTCTGCCTCCAACTCGACCGCAGGCTGGAGTGGAGGATCAGCTGCTACATGGGGACTGAGGTCAAGTTCTAAGTCGTACTCAACCGCCAAGTCTCCTCCAACGGTCCTAACTGGGTGTCGTGGAATGTGCGGGCCATACTCATGGCTGATGCCGAAGGAGAGGATGAGCTGTCCTATGAAGTTGTCCCCCAAGAGTTTGCGAGGTGGCGTCTTCCTCCTGGTCTTCTAGCGGAAGATGCGAGCTAGTACCCAACCGGGGTGGAGAGGGTAGCTCTCTCGGATGGCTCGGAGAAGCATGAGCTCCTCCTTGAGGATATGGTGGCGATCCTTGTCTCGAACATATAAAAGTGACCTCCGCCAAACCATATGAATAAATTTATAGAGCGGGTGAGAGAGAGACTTAACTGAGTTGCTCACCCCGAGGCGATCGCCTGGTACGCCTATCATGTGGCTCCAAAGCGCGTTGTACTCCTCGTCATCATCATCCTCGCCCCAGCCTAGGTGATGATCGTGATAGTGCTGTAGGGGATGCCGAGATGAGCAGCAAACTCATCGTAGGTGAGCTGCCTGTACACCCCACCAAGATAGAAGGTGATCACCTTCTGGCGTTGCTTCCTCTTGTGCTCATCCAGATCAAAGGTTGCCCAGAACTCCTGGGGGGCAATGTCTAGGAACTCGGCGGTGATGGTGGTCAGCTCGAGGAGACCAGCCGGTGCTAAGGCGTCATGCACGTTCCGGTGGTAGTCCTCATCATGATCGTGCAGGGACTCCATGAGAGAGGGCGCACGTCAGCTCCACGGATGTGCTGAATCTTCTGGAAGCACTCGAAATAGAAATCCGGTAGACGGGCGATGGTGGGATGGTATCCAGCCCGGCGAGGGAGTGCAGGTGGTGGACCCAGAATAGAAGGTGTGACGGGAGCGACAGCTCCTGAGCTCGAGGCACCATCAAGTCGCGCCTTAGTCCTGCGCTCATAAGTGGTGTTCCTAGAACCAGAATGAAACCAGATTAGTCAACCAAAACCTTACCCCACACTTAGTAGAAAAACTCAATTTCACAAAGAAATGAGGGAAACTAAGTGGGGTAAGCAAAGCGGAGTAACCGGTAATCATAGACAGTAAAATACATACTTAGGAACAGCCAGAATCGGATAAGCACAATCAGAGTTCCAAAAGTCAAACCGACATTTTGAAAGTCAACATTTAAGCATATTGAACCCTAATCATGGCAAGACTATCATAACTTGGAGAATGACGGTAAAATATGATCTCATATGGCAGCATGAAAATATGAACGAGAATGAACACATCAGACAGCCAAATGATCACAGCAATTCAAAGTCAAACCGACATTTCTCACAAAAGTCAACATTACAAAGAATTAATCTTATGCATAGCAACACATGACCAATTGATATGGAAATTAAGCACGGAACTCCTTAAACATCCTAGAACAGTTCTATAAGTTCAGTTAATCCTAGTTCACACGAAACAGTCGGCACGCAAAACGAGGCAAACCGAAAAGTCAACTGAAAGTCAACCCCGGCGAAATTCAGCAATCTATATGTCAAAAGATTCGTATTGAAAATTTCTACAACTTACCTTGAAGCCATGACTGCTAAAAATGAACGGGTTGAGAGGAATCGGTGAAAAACATTGAAAACTGGGGTTTCGGAGAACTGGAGCTGCAAAGCTCCGATTCGGACGTTCTAGGGCTCGTTGGGATCGAAAAGGGAGGGGAAGGGAGCGGCGGCGGTCGCGATGGCGGTGGCGGCGGGTTACGGCGGCGATGGCGAGTTTTAAAATGGGGGAGGTCGGCGATTTGAAAAGGATAAGGGGTTTTTTTTCGGGTGTGTGTTCGAAAATGAGTGAAGGAGAGAGAGGAACGAAAACTGGATTTTAAAGGAATAGTTGGGTGATTTTCAAAATTATTTTCGGCGAAAATAAAAGGGTGTTTTCGCCGAAAATTTCAGTTAAAACGGACTGCCGGATTTTCGAAGGTAGTTTCGCCGAAAACAAGAACACGGTTTCGCCGAAAATTTCATTTAAAATGGTTTCGCCGAAAACAAAAGACTTTTCGAACCGAAAACAATGAACAGGGAGATTGAGTTCGAAAATTCAAAAAGGTTTCGCCGAAAACAGGGGTGGTTTCGCCAAAAATTTTGAACTGTTCGGGTTTTAAATATTTTTACAAATTTGGCCAACTTCAGAAAATCACAGTTAAATCCAAAAAATCGGAACGACCTCAATCAACTTGCTACTGACTCTATGACACAGACACTCTACACAAAAAATAATAAATCAAACAAACTGACACTTTTGGCTCCCCCGAACCGACTCTAAAATACCAAGTTCAACAAAAATTAAAACAGACTCCAGCCGTGGGTTGCCTCCCACGAAGCGCTCTTTTATTAACGTCCTTGAGCTGGACGATACCTGGACGGTATTAGGAGACATCCCAACTTAGATTCTCCTTCACGCTCGCGTCGGAGTTCATGAAGTACAGCTTCGGGACTTCTTCGGTAAGCGTGAATCTCTTCCCGTTTGCATGTAGTAGCTTGGTACGTCCATCGGGAAGATGATCGACGAACGTGAACGGTCCGAACAGCTCTCTGGAGAGGTCATCCTTCTTGAGTTTGATGATGGAAGGAATGAGGACTGTCGGCTTCTCCTTTTCTTTAATCTTCGGCTTGTTATCACTAGGATCGGTGATCGTTAGTACTTTCTTAGGAGATGCTTTCGGCTTCTCCTTCCATACTTGTTCCGGCGCAGGTTTCTCGGAACGAAATGGTGGTGCAGTTGCCTCGGTGGAAGACGGCAAAATTTTTGGTCTCCAGACCATTTGTGTCTTCGTTTTCTTGTTCTTTCCCCGAGGCCTGCTCGATTTAGCGCTCGATGGCTTAGAAGAGGCTTGCAGTTCCTTATTCTTCTTCTTAAGCGGCTTCTGAACCGAAATTTTTGGCTTCTTCTTAATAACCAGGTCAATACCTGCAGCAACAATTGATCTAGAGACACTGGAAGAAGCATTAGTAACGGAGTTGACCGGAGTCAACCCCACAGTTTCAACAGCTAGGCAGTGAGATTCTTCATTCCTAGAGTCATATTTCATGTCATCTTTAAGACGGAAAGTTTTCATTTCTTTACCAACTCTTAAAGTCAAAGAACCATTTGGAACGTTAATATTCATTCCAGTAGTAGCCATGAAAGGTCGACCTATGAGGATAGTAGCATCATCTGTACTCGTATCCATAATCACATAATCAGCTAAGAACGTGAACGGACCACATTTAGTGACAACGTCTTTAATCTCTCCCTTAGGGGTTTTGAGTGATCTATCAGCAAAGACGAGTTGAATACTAGGCGGTTGAAGTTCTCCTAGGTTTAACTTTTCATATAGACTCACAGGCATAACATTAACAGATGCTCCTAGATCAACTAAGCAACGTTCAATCTCAACATCATTAATTACCAAAGGCAAAGTAAAAGAACCAGGACCAGATAACTTAGCTGGATATGGAGAAACAGGTTTCTTAATACGAATGTCAGGATAACCTTCCTTGTTCCCCTTCATGCCAGTCTCGATCCTTGCATTTGGCAGCAATGCTCTAGGAAAAGGAGGTTTCACAACGTACGGTGCAAGAGGAGGATCCTCCTTAGGCGCCGGTTTCTGTTCCTCGTCTTCTTCTTCCTCTGGAGTTTCAGCGATCCTATGTAAAACAGAATAAGCATCAGCAATTAGGTTTGGAAGTTTTCGAGCAGTTACCATCTTGGCTTGCTCCTTTCTCGGATAAGTTGGCCAAATGGTCGGCCAGATGCTAGCATGCTCGAGATGTTGTTCACGGCTTGCTCAATTCTTTGTCTAGATGCTATCTGTTCTGGATTGAGAAGAGCTTGAGCCTTAAACTGACTGTCATGATCATCGAGTCTTGTGATGATCTGGCTGAGCTTCTTATCCAGGTCACTGACATTATTATCTCTTTGATGCTGCCCTGGATAGGTATTGTTGAGATATTGATTCTGGCGATTGCCAGGAGCTGTTCCATAATTACCCGGGTTGCGATGCGGCAGCTGGTAGACACCTGCTGGCGGATGGTTAGGCTTCTGATCCTGAGCTGGACCAGCCAGGTGGTTATTCTGGTTCAGGTTGGCGCCAGCATTGTAGGGAGGTCTGTCTTGATAGTTCCCTTGCTGTCTGAAGTTACGGTAGCCAGCATAACCATTCTGATTATTGACGAAGCCTTGTTGGATGAAATTTACCTCTTCGGCAGACCAGACTTCTGCCTTACCAAAATTCTGACAACGGCCTCCATTATGTGAGCAAGCTCCACACCACTCGCAATCAGCAACATAGACAGAAGCTGCAGGCGGCTTGATCGGTGTGGTAAACTTCTTCAGATGCTTCTCTACCTCTGCCTTGATTGTTGCTTCAAGGTCTAGCTTGCTCCTCGATCCTTCAGATTGTCGCTCCCAGTTCCTTGACTTGGAGGCACAGTTTGCGAAGTGAAGAAGAGCAGCTTCAGGAGTGAGTGTAGTGCAATCCCCTTCAGCTAGAGAATTGACCCACTTGGCAGATTCTTCTCGAAGTCCTCGAGAGAAGATTTCAGCTAACTGCCTCTGCTCGAATCCATGATGAGGGCAGGTGTGGAGAAGTTCTTGGAATCGATTCCAAGTATCATACAAGCTTTCTCCTTCTTTCTGGGAGAATTTGGCGATGCTGTCCTTGATGGCAGTTGTTCTGGCCGGAGGGAAGTATTCTTCAACAAAGTCCTGAGCCAGAGTATCCCAGTTAGTGTAGTAGCCAGGTGGTTTACCAGTAAGCCACCTCTTAGCAGGGCCTTTCAAAGAGAACGGGAAAGCTCTCAGACAAAGGGTGTTTTTGTCGAGGTTTCCGCTCTTGAAAGTACTGCAGAAATCAAGGAAGTCTGCAAGATGAGTGCACGGGTTGTCTAGGGGTCTGCCTTCAAACTGTAAATCCCTAGAGATCATCGTCAAGAATGGAATCTTGATCTCATAGTCAGGATCTCCTTCAATGCGCGGAACGGCAATGGCAGATCGAACGCTAGTCGCGCTCGGCTTGTTATAGTCTGCTAGACTCTTCTGTGCAGGTGGTGGCGGCGGCGGTTGATCGCCATTTGGTGGTGGTAGTCTATCGTCCATGGTGGGAGATGGAGGAGGTGAAAGTGACTCGGTGTATGAAGCGGATGAAGATGACAGTACAGGTGAAGATGGAGACGAGGAACTCTCCTTCGGTTCCTCGATCTTGATCGGAGTGATGAATGGATTGGATCTGCCTTTCTTCAAAATTGTGATCGTAGAGGTGTAGCTGATATGCCTGGTCTCTCTATACTTTTGGCCTGTTCGGTTTGAGAGCGAGTCCAAGGACGGTGAGGCATACACCTGTAAACCTACAGATAACAAAGACAAACAAAATCAGTGTAAAATCGAAGTGGGTGGAAAAATGAGAGATGGAAAATAGAAGAATAAATTGCCAGTTCTTCTTTCGAACAATCAAAAGAAGTCCCCGGCAACGGCGCCAATTTGGTGAACCTGTCGTTGAGGGTTCAACCAAATAAAAACTACTAATGCTAAGAAAAAGCGTATAGCAGATCGTATTCCAAGGGCTTTCTATGATTGGTTACTTCAGAACTAGCAAAATACTCGAAGGAAAACACGTTGTGCGTGGTGTGAGTTCCACGACTTCTATTTCTAAGAAATGCAAAAAAATTAAAACAAATTAAACTAAAGCAGGTTGGGAACTAGGGTTTGAAAACAAGAATGACAGACGAACTTAGACTTTGAATCCCCCTTCGTTCCCCAGAGCATTGGCAATGAACAGATCAGCGAATTTCGATTCTCATTCAATCAATTACTAAGACACCACCATAACTCCTTACCCTTAGGTTTAAGACCGGCGAACGTTCGCTCTATCCGTTCTAACTACCAAGATTAACTAGCCGCCCGGGTACGGTCGCCTCTCGCAACGACTTAATTAATTGGTGTGATTACTAATGATTTATGAGTTACTCTTGCAGTGAATTAATCCTAACCGGTTCCTACGAAAGGCACGCTCCAATTATAAGGTTAATTGTTTAATTCGATGTTCTAAAGTAAGGCGAGCGTTCGCTTCTATCCTTAGCTTTAACAAGAATCTAATCTAGGTGATCAATCCAGACAAGAAACATGAACAATGAAGAACGAATCAAACATGAAAAAGAACTGATTGAATTTCGAATCTAATCACCGCCGATCCGTGACCGCTTTAAAGCCCTGGGTCACTTAGGGTTCATCTAGTCTAAGCTCTAATGAGTTTAGCTACTCATGATCATTACAAAAGAAACAAAGACAAAGAGAGAGTTCATCATTCAAAGGAAGAACAGAAAAGAATCTGAAAAACCTAATTTAGACGACTTTGGCAGACTTCGATCTTCGGTAAGTTACACTCCTAGCTCCGGTTCTCCGAGATGGAAGGGATGGCGTCACGATCTCTATCCGGCTCTTCGAACTCCAACTCTTCGCTCCAGAACTTCAGAGAATTCTGATCTCGAAAAGTTGTGTTTTTTTGAATTATGATTGTATCCTCCCCATTCTCCTCTCTTTGGGCCGCCGGGTTAAGTATTTATACTTAACCCTAATCAGCCGGATTCCTCTTAATATTTTTGCCGAAATTCTTAAGGAATTTTCGGCGAAAATTCCTTTGTGAATGAAGGCTCCACCGGCTGATCTCTCTGCCTTGTATTTTCGGACCGAACACTTAATTGGTTTCGCCGAAAATCTCCTTTGACTTGGCACCAGTTGATTTGCACTATTATTTTCGCCGAAGACAGAAGCTTCTTTTCGCCGAAGATGCAAGTGTGAATGGGCAGATTTTTGGTTTGACTTGATCGACTCCTTGGATTCGATTCCGGTTTGATTCCTCGAGGTTCCAACGCCTTAGACACGTCCATGGCTACTCTATTTGACGGCAAAAACCTGTGCTAACACAAAAACACTAGAAAACCATCAAATAGACCCGAAACGGGCCAAGGTAACACAAATGGCACGAGATAGGGCAATCGATTGAATATTCGTTATTCTACCCTAAAAACCATGTCTTAAGCAAAGAAATGTCGCTTAAATGAGGCTGATAATCACGTCAAATCGAGTGTCATCATAGCGCTCGAAGTAGTGGGCTGACATCCTGGCAATGAATGGATGGAACCCCTGGCGGTTCGGGTTGAGCGGAGGAGGATCGTGGATGGCAGGAGTGACAGGGGCGGGGCTCTGGAACTAGATTCGGCGTCGGGAGTGGCAGAGGTGGATCCTGGACCATTGGGTACGACTCTCGTCCTCTTATCCCTATTCCTTGAAGACATTTTGGCTGAAGATGAACGAACGAGAAGGAATCGGCGAAAAACTCGAAAATGGAGTTTCGGGTGGAACCGAAGCTAGAGAGCTCCGATTCGGACGATCTAGGTATCAAAAAGATCAGGGGAACGAGAGGAATTGAGCGGCAACAGCGGTGGAAAATCAGACGGCGACGAGGTTCAAAATCGGTGACAGTGAAAAGGTGGGGGGGCTTTAGTGTTTTTAGAAAAAGGGGTGGAGAGAGAGAGTCGGACGAAAATTAGAAGATAAGGGGGAATTTTTAAACTTTTGACTAACGTTTTCGCCGAAAACTATTGAAGTTTTCGCAAAAAACTTCTTTTAAAATGGTTTAAAATAGACTCGAAACGCACCGGGTTTAGAAAATGTTCTCGCCGAAAACTTTGAAAGTTCTCGGCGAGAACTTTTATAAAAAATGAAACAGGAGGTTTTAAAACAAAACTTCTCGCCGAGAACTTCATAGTTTTCGGCGAGAACTCCTGACCTGAGCAAAACAGAATTTCGAAAATACCGGTAATTCAACTCCGAAAAAACAAAACAAAAACAACAAACATCGGAAAAATCCCAAATAAATTGGAATTGAACCGAGAACACACGGCACACACTAGAAAAATAAGAGACTACAACTGACACTTTTGGCTCCCACGAATTGACTCTAGACACGTGAACTTACTCAAAAATTCAAAAACTGACTCTAGCCGTGGGTTGCCTCCCACGAAGCGCTCTTGCTTAACGTTCTTGAGCTGGACGATACCTGGTTGGCGCTCAAGATGTATCCCAATTCAGAATTTCCTTCACGCTCGCATCGAAGTTGATGAAATACAGCTTCCGTTTACCTCCGGACAGTAGGAAACGCTTCCCATTGATATGCGTCAACTGGGTTCGTCCATCGAGAAGGTGCCCGGTGACTTCAAATGGTCCGAAGAGGTCCGTCGAAGGATCATTCTTCTCCACGCCATCTTGGGCTTCTTGGAGAAGGAATTGGCTCGGTAGAGGGTGGTGGAGTGATTGGCTTCCACGCCATCTTGGGCTTCTTGGAGTTCTTCTTCTTCGTCTCGCCAGGGTCTTTAAGTTGCGGCGATTTAGAGGAAGATGCCTTTGGTTCCTCCTTCTCCTTCGTCGGCTTCTGCACTAGAGGCTTCTTCTTCTGGTTGCTCACCTGTTCAGCACCTGTAGCGGCTATCTTCGAAGAAACACTCGAAATGACATTAGTAATGGAGTTGACCGAGGCCAACTCCACAGTTTCAACAGAAAGACAATGAGCTTTTCCTTTAGGATGTACTTCATACTATCCTTGAGACAGAATGTAACCGTATCCTTCCAAACCCTTGATGTTAATGATCCTTTAGGGACATTAATGTTCATTCCAGACGTTGCCATAAAGGGTCGACCTAGGAGAAGGGTAACATCCTCCTCTCGGGTATCCATGATGACAAAATTAGCTAAGAAAGTGAACGGACCGCAACGAACAAGCACATCTTTGATTACTCCTCTAGGCGCCTTTAGAGATTTGTCAGCAAACACTAAATGCATGCTAGTAGGTTTTAGTTCACCTAGGTTCAATTTCTCATATAAACAGATAGGCATAACATTTATAGATGCTCCTAGATCAACCAGACTGCGCTCAACCTCAATATCATTAGTAATGCAAGGTAATGTAAAAGAACCTGGATCGAAGTACTTAGCTGGGATGGGTATGGATGTCGAATGAGACCGAACGACGGAGTATTCTTCCTTAGAGGAAGTGGGGAACGCTTTCTTCTTCTTCTTCGAGCTATGCTGCTCGATTCCCTTGCCTAGCAACGCATTGGGAAATGGGATTCTTGGTTTATATGGAGTAAGAGGTGGCTCCGGTGCTCGTATAGCTCTTGGCGAGGGAACCTTCTAATCTTCTTTCTCGATCTCCAGTATATCAACAGCTACGACATCAGGAGTCATGACCGGGTCGGAAGATGTAGTAACAGTTGAGCTCTTGCAACTTCGAGTAGAAACAGTCTTGACATGCTCATTCTTCGGGTTTGATTTTGTCTGGCTTGGCAGCTTACCGAAGGGGCGGCCACTAGAGAGCATGTTGGCAATGTTGTTCACGTGGCTCTCCACTCTATGGCCTTGTGCAATCTGCTCCTAATTCAAGATAGCTTGAGCCTTGAATTGACTGTCGTGATCATCTAGCCTAGAGATGATCTGGGTCAGCTTCTTGTCCAATTCACTATCATTGTTGTCTTGAGGCGTAGGACGTTGAGGCTTTTGTCCATCGGTGAATCCAGGAGGGCCTTGATAATTGTTGTTCAGGTACTGATTCTGGCGATTGCCAGGTGTTGTACCGTAATTGCCTTGATTCCTATGCGGCGGCTGGTAGACACTTCCGGCTTGGGTGTTTGGCTTTTGCTCTTGATATGACCTAGATGGTCGGCTATTCTGGTCCTGGTTCTGGTTGGAGTCGGGGTTGTAGGGAGGTCACTCTTGGAAACTTCCTTGTTGTGGAGCTGGTCTGTAGTTGCGGTAGTTGGCATAACCTTGTTGGTTATTAGGGAAGCCATGGGTGATGAAGCTCACCTCATCTACAGACTAGACGTATGTTTTCCTAAAATTCTGGCAACTCCCTCCGTTATGAGCACATGCTCCACACCAGTCACAGTCAGCTACATAGACAAAAGCTGATGGAGGTTTGATTGGCGTAGTAGACTTCTTCAGATGCTTCTTAATCTCTGCTTTAACCCGCTCTTCAATGTTGAGCTTGCTTCTAGCTCCTTCTGTTTGTCTCTCCCAGTTCCTTGACTTGGAAGCACATTTAGCAAAGTGGAGCATAGCAGCTTCTGGCGTGAGAGCAGTGCAATCCGCTTCAGCTAAGCAATTGACCCATTTGGATGATTCCTCATTCATACCCCGAGCAAAGATTTCAGCTAGTTGCCTCTGCTCGAAGCCATGATGAGGGAAGTTGTAGAGAAGCTCTTGGAATTCATTCCAAGCATCGTACTAGCTCATTCCTTCCTTCTGTCTGAACCTAGCGATGTTATCCTTGTATGATGTGGTTCTTGAAGGAGGAAAGTATTCCTCTACAAACTCTTGAGCTAGCTTATCCAGCTATCGTAGTGACCGGGAGGCTTGTGTTGAGCCATCTCTTGGAGGGGCCCTTGAGAGAGAATGGAAATGCTCGCAAGCACAAAGTGTTCTTGTCGAGGGTTCCACTCTTGAAAGTTTCACAAAGAGCAATGAAGTCCGCCAAGTGTGTACAAGGATTATCGTGTAGCTGTCCTTCAAACTGCACATCCCTAGAGATCATTCTTAGGAAGGGGATCTTGATCTCATAGTCGGGATCAGCTTCGGTGCGAGGCACAAAGATGGAGGATAGAACGCTAGTTGCGCTTGGCTTGTTGTAATCTGCAAGGCTTTTCTAAGCCGGCGGCGGCGGAGGTGGAACTTGGTGATGTATGTCACCCATTGTAGGAGAAAGTGGTTGTGAATCTGAATCTGATGAAGCGGATGAAGATGAGGAGTCTCCTTCGGCTCTTCGATCTTAATTGGAGTGAAGGATGAGGGCAGAACGGTAGTAGATTGCTTCGGAATTCGTGGTTGCTTGGGTGGAGCAGAACTACCCGGTTTGTCTGAAGTAGAAGACTTGATAGACTTAGACAGAGAATGAGTGAACGGGCGGTGATGCATAAACCTGTGAACAACCTACAAAGAACAAAAACAAACAAAACCGGTGTAAAATCAAAGTGTGATGGAAAAAATGAAAGATGGAAAGGTAGAAGAATAAAATGCCAACTCTTCTTTCAAACAGTTAGAAGAGTTCCCCGGCAACGACGCCAATTTGATGAACACGTTTTAGCGTGTGGTCAAATAACTAATCTACAAAGTAGACTAGATCGTATTCCAAGGGTTTCTTCTAACTGACTACTCAAATGAGTCGGCAAATTACTCAGGTTTAAACAAGTTTGTGTGGTGTGAGTTCCACGACTTCTAAGCTATAAAGCAAGAAATATGAAATGAAAACAAAAAAAAACAAATTGAAAGATTGATTGACTTGACAAGACGTCAAACAAGCTTAGATTTTGAATCCCCCTAAGGTCACTAGAACATTGGCGATGACAAGACCAGCAGTTTTCAATCCCGATTCATTCAGTTCTCAGACACCACCATAACTCCTAACCCTTAGGTTTAAGACTGGCAAACGTTCGCTCTATCCGATCTAACTCCCAAGATTGATTACCGCCCGTGCATTTGCTTCTGCGATGGAAAACTAACTGGCACGATTAGTAGTGATTAATGAGTTACTCTAGCAGTGGATTAACCCTAACTAGTTCATACGAAAGGCATACTCGAATGAATAGGTTAATTGTTGATTTGGTGTTTTAAAGTGAGGCGAACGTTCGCTACTATCCTCAGCTTAACAAGAATCCTAACTAGGTGATCAAACTAGAAAAGAAACACAGGCAACGAAGAACAAATCAAACATGCAAGAGAAACTAACTGAATCTGAATTTAATTACTGCTAATCTGTGACCGCTTTAAAGCCCCGGGTCACTTAGGGTTCATCTAATCTAAGCTCTATGAGTTTAGCTACTCATATTCAATACAAAAGAATAGAAAACAAACAAGGAATACATCTTCAAGTAGGAAGAACAGAGAAGAATTGTAAAACCTAATTTCGGATGAATCCGTGAAGCTTCAATCTCCTGAATCTTCAACTCCTAGCAGCGAGCTCTCCGAGATGGAAGGATGGCGTTACGATCTTTTCCTGGCTCTTCGTACTCTCTAAACTCTCTCTCAAACTCTGAAGCCTGGAAATTAATCCAAGAAATAAGTTTGTTTTGAAAAGTGGCCGCCGAATTGTATTTATAGGGTTTGCAAAATCCCAGCGGAAAAGGATAGACTTCTCGGCGAGAACCTTGAGAGTTCTCACCGAGAACTTCAGTTCAAAGCTCACTGTCCATGTTGTGGCCATACTTCTCGGCGAGAACTTGGAGGTTCTCGCCGAGGACTTCAGTTGGAAGCTCTTGTTTGTTCTTGCCTAAAACATCTTGGTTAGAACCTTGTGGGCAGACGACCCTAACCACCTCAAGTTGATCTTCAACCAACAAGCTAAAACCTATGGCACCGGGATGGAATCAGACTTTGACCCACTAGCTATAAAGAGCTAGGAACCAGAAGTATCAAGTCAATGGCGCCACTCCAAGGAAGAAGAAGAGACTCACTCTGTTCAGTCTTTACACTGACAAGAATCATTTTCAGATTTTTTTTAATCATGGGCTGAATTTTTTGGGTAGTCAACCGGGTACCCGGGCCCGGCCTGGACCCGCGTTGACCGGGCTCCGGGCTACCCGGTCACTACCCTCGGGCTAGGCTCGGGTTGATTATATTACATTCGGGTGGCACGAAAACCCAGTTGACCGGTCCGGGTTTAGCTTGGCCCGGCCCGATTCCCACCCCCTAGTCGGAAATAGCATTAGGGGAAGTTTGGGATTTAGATAACAAGGAAAAAAATAGAAAAAGAATGAAGAAGAGAGTGGCGACTGCGTTAGACAAGGAAGTAAGGGAATGAGGGGGTGACTTAGAAATCGAGAACCTCGACGGCTCCATGATCGAAGAAGAAAAGAAGAAAGAGGGGCGATTCATGGCTGCGCTTGGGTTGATCGAGCGAGAGAAGGAGTCATGATGGTCGGTGATGCAACAAGAGGTTAGGTTCCGTGATGGTGTCAGATCGAGCAGAGGAGGTTGAAGGGCTTCCATGAGCTGGCGAAGGTCTGAAACCATTAATGATAGTCAGGAAATACTGGTTCTAAGAACGTTGGAACTACGCTGGAGGTTAGTCGGCGACGGGAAGTTTTGGCAGAGCAGAGGTTGAAGAAGGGGGCCCTTAAACAATTTAGGGGAAGTTTGATAACCAAATCGTGATGTTGTGATGGTTAATTGTGTGATGTTGTGATTGATTGTTGATTTGTGATGCTTGATTTGACTTGTTTGGATGTATGGTTGACTTGCTTGATTGAATGATTGACTAGATGGCTAGAATGAGAGTTTAACTCTTGTTCATGCAATATATATATAGACTACAACTGTTTACAGGTGGGGTGGTTGGTAATCTAGAATCCGCCTGTAATAAGTGTGGAATGTGGAACTGTGATGTGGAATGATGATATGGAATGTGGAATTGTGAAGTAGAATTGGGATGTGGAATTGGTTATTGGAATTGTCTGGTTGATGTGTTGTACTTGATGTGGTTGTGTAAATGGAATTGAAATGATAGAATACGAAGGAGCCAACCCAAAGAAATGTGACTGAGTCCGGTATACATGGGTAGATCACCTTGGTCGAGTACCAAGGAGTAGTTGCTAAATCATGAGGGAGGACTTGTGAATGTCCATGGAAAAATGATTCCTCTGGATGTGATGGCCGGCGAGGTAGTGGGAGAACAACTCCTCATGGCGCCTAATTAAATCACCTAGATATGAACTTGAATTTGATTGTGTGAATGTGTGTGTGCGTGTGTGATGTTGGTATTCAATTTGTGACGTTAGTTTTGTAATGATTGTTTATGATGTTTGGGTGATGCACGATGAGAATGTGTGTGTGCGTGTGTGATGTTGGTATTCAATTTGTGACGTTAGTTTTGTAATGGATTGTTTATGATGTTTGGGATGATGCACGATGAGAATAGAGGTAGAGAGAATTGATTGACCACTTAGAAATACTATAAGTATGGGTCCCATTGTTGTATTCCAATGTGGGAGTCTGTGATGCTCCCTAGTTAGTTTGGCGTATAATTAAGCCTAGTGGGTTCACTCAATTTCATTAGGAAACTGATCCCCTCCTAGTCTCTCTTTTCAGTTAGAAGTAGTTGGTGAGCTGAGGTTGGAGTAGCATGTGTTGGCAGTTGGAGGTTGGATGTAACAAATGGCTGAAGGGCGGTGACTGATTGTTACTTTTAGGAATTGTTAACAATGTCCTTGTTAAAATTAACAATTGTTACGTCTCCGTCGACTTTGTTGTGCTTGATATGAAGGAATTTTAATACTCCCCTTATACTCGATCGACCATTCCTCGCTACTACTAGAGCCATCGTTGATGACCTTCCGGTTAGGGGAGGAAGAGATCGTGTTTGAAATGGCTACTCTGGTAGTTGTTTCTCCTCCTTCATCTCCCAAGAAGCCGTCATCGTTTGATTTTTCTGCTTTAATTGATTACTAGTATTTTTTCGGCCCGTTGGCCGACTTTATTTGGTATAATTATTAAATGAAGAATAATTTTGTAAATCGGTGAATTTAGGATTATGTTTATTTAGTTGTCTAAGAAAAGTATGTTTAGGTGTAGTTCAATTTCAACATAATAACTCGCTTTATTTTTGCTCAGTTCAAATTGACTCAACTTCCTCGACTAATATTCTGAATTGGCAAAAGTTAATGACATGAAACCACTTTATTTACGATCTCATGACTCATACTTTTATACACTCATGACCTCACTAACCATTGCTCTTACTAAGTATTCTAGATATTTTTTCGGCCTGTTGGCTGATTTGAGATTCTTCTCTCACTTTACAATTGACAACTTAAATAAATAATCGCCAATAAGATTCTTAGTTATTCGAACCAAAGAACAATAGTGAAATTATATATCTAAGTATCATGTATTTTTAATTATATATGACAATCATATTAAAATTATTCTTATAATTTTGAGACACATGAATTCACTTAATTCTTACAATCTTTCTACATGTCCAAAGTTAGAGGAATGTTCAAACTATATTCCAACCCGTGTCATGAACAAAACCCACTATAGGTTATGGAGCAATACATATTATTTACTTTAAAAGCCCGATATATTTTTAAACATTTAACTTTAAAAATCTAAAAAATAAACCATTCTAACTTAATTTTTTATGATTTCAAAAAAAAAACTTAATTTTTTAATTGAATGGAATAATATAAATACATAATGTCTTATGTACTTAAAAATCATGATCATGTATCTTTATACCTTTTAGTGTATAGTAGGTTGTAAAATTATCAAAGTGTGTACTATGGGGCGCGATATTTGGTCCCTTAAGGCTGGTCAAGTGTCTTGGGCATGGAGAAGATTGTTGAAAATTTGTCTTGGTCTAGCATTTCATATATATGTTAACTCTGCTTCTCAGTTGTGCTAAGATGGGATGACTTATGAGAAGGTTCAGATTACCACTATCTGGGATTATATCCATGAAAGACGATCCAAAGTTCCTTAGTATATATTGGGGGTTCCTATCATATCCCTCGTGATAGCTTCCTAACTTGGTTGGTTATTCTTCACAGATTGACGACCTTGGACTGGCTTGAGCGTTAGGGGATTACTGTGAATGAGCTCTGCTATCTTTGTCCATGTAATGTCATGGAAAGCATAAATCATTTATAACTTGGTTGCTGTTATTCTATGGCAATTTTGGAGAGTGTTTTTGCTGGCTATCTTGATACTGCATATTGTAGTATGCTTGGGGGCCTAACTTGGATCATCTTATTCTCCATGCCAAAGGGGGAAAAACCAATAACATTATTTGCAAAACTTTATGGCGTGGGGTTATTACAAAAATTTGGAAAGAGATGTAGAAGATATCATGGTAGAGAAGTTAGTAATCCTAACATCTTAGCTAAAAAAATTTACTCGCACCTTCAATTTTTTTAGTTATAGCTGCGTTTCATTGGGGGTTGTTCATAAATAGTTTTACAGGTGATAGTTAGGTATAGGTTTTGTAACCTATAGGTTTTTCGAGTTGCTCGATTATACATAACTCTACCTTTTTTGCTTCCTTTCATTGAATGAAAATTCAATTCATCGATTTTTTTTATCAAAGTGTGAATATTAGTTAAAACTCTTTTAATATAATTTAATATGCTATTCTAACTATATATTATATCGATTTATGATATATTTAATTGTGTATAACAATTTAAGCTTTTGAATGAATTATGTATTCTTTCCATTAATAACGTTGTCAATGAAATATATGATTGAATGTGTTTGGAAATTTTTAATAAAGTCTAGATTTTAGTTTATCAAAGTGCGGGTGAGAGTTGAATAGTTTTAACGTTTAGAGCCACATTATAATGTCACTTGAACCATATTTGTCAATGAATTAGTCTACTTATATTATAAACTCCACTCACCCAGTTAGGTGATGGAAATAATACACATAAGTTCAACCCTTTCAGGAGAAAAAGGAGCAAAACAAAAAAATAACCAAGCAAAGAAACACGAAATAAAAATAAAACAACACAACAACATAAAGTAAGCACGACTACAAATGGCAACAAAAAAAGGAAAACGACGAAGCAAAATGCAAACCAACCCGTCAAGTCGACCGACCAACCCATAGTCCTACACAAAGCAAAAACCAAAACACCACAAAACGTCCGCAGAAGCAAGATTGAAACCTCAAGGTGGGCAGAAGGAAGCAACCGAACGTCTCCAAAGGTTATCTAAAGTCGCGTCAAAAGCATACACCCATTTAGCGGCTACATACACTCTTTAGATGTCACCTGATCCACAGACTCCTCATAGGCTTGAACCATATATTATATCAATTTATGATGTCTTTATATATTTTATAACGATTAGGATTTTGAATAAACAGCATATTAGGCTTGTTTACGTTGTGAGTGAACAATATGACTGATTATGATTGAAATTTTTGGTGTAATGTGTAGGTGTAAGTAATGCACCAGTTTGGTTATACTCCATATAGTTTCAAATAGGGAAGATAGCACTTTTGCCCCCTATACTTTTCCAGCTTAACAGATAGGCCATTATACTATAGAACACTCTTTTTACCCCCTTGCTACTTCGACAACTTTGCAACTTTTGCCCCCTATACTATAATTTGGACCTTCCATTCTAATTTTCTTATTTGTAACATTAAATTTGGACACATCCGCACACCGACAGAGAGAGATTCAGAGGTAGGATGCGAAGAGTTGGACATGAAGGTAAATTGGGGAGGTATCACGAAGAGTATGGTGAAATAAGAAGGGTTTTACAACTATACGTTTTTTTTGTCAATTTCATCTTATCTAATTATATATTTTTATATTTCCAATTAAAAACACTTAGTAAGCTAATACATAGCTATTAGAGCTAACCTATTGTACTGAATATGCATCAACTAATGTTACGGAGATGAAAGTTGGAACGGAAGGACCCAAACGACAAAGTTGTCTAAGTAGGAAGGGGTGAAAAGAACATTTTATAGTATAGGGGGCTATTTGTTAATTTGGAAAAGTAGAGGGGGCTAAAGTGCTATTTTCCCTTTTAAATATAAGATTAATTATTTACTAAAATATATTAAGATTGATGACGTTGGATTCGAAAAAATAAAGCGAACAACATTTGTGAAAGAACCAATATGTTTTGAGTAACAAATAAAATGTTATGGAAAAAATACTAATTAAAAGGGAAAAGAAAGAGGAGAGAGAGTTAAAAAAATTAATTAAATAAATAAATGTCATAACCTACAATTAAGGAGAAGCCTCCAAAAGCTGATGTGGCAAAGTGTTTTTGTCTAAAATGCTTATATATATTTGTAGATTTCATCTTATCTAATTATATATTTTTATATTTCCAATTAAAAACACTTAGTAAGCTAATACATAGCTATTAGAGCTAACCTATTGTACTGAATATGCATCAACTAATGTTACGGAGATGAAAGTTGGAACGGAAGGACCCAAACGGCAAAGTTGTCTAAGTAGGAAGGGGTGAAAAGAACATTTTATAGTATAGGGGGCTATTTGTTAATTTGGAAAAGTAGAGGGGGCTAAAGTGCTATTTTCCCTTTTAAATATAAGATTAATTATTTACTAAAATATATTAAGATTGATGACGTTGGATTCGAAAAAATAAAGTGAACAACATTTGTGAAAGAACCAATATGTTTTGAGTAACAAATAAAATGTTATGGAAAAAATACTAATTAAAAGGGAAAATAAAGAGGAGAGAGAGTTAAAAAAATTAATTAAATAAATAAATGTCATAACCTACAATTAAGGAGAAGCCTCCAAAAGCTGATGTGGCAAAGTGTTTTTGTCTAAAATGCTTATATATATTTGTAGATTTTGACGAGTCTATCTCACTCCTGTATGATTCTTTCTTGGTTCAGGAGGTTGGCACTATTGAGGGAGAAGCATGAGGCATGGGAAGTTCATCGAGGAGTGTAGGAGCTAAGGATGTCAATGAATTTCTGTTCAAGAAATCGAAGATGAAGGACGAATGCTTAGGAAAGAAGAAGAATTTACTGGTAGGTGAAGGAAAGAAGATGAAGAGGAATTTAAGGTCTGATCACTCGAAGACCTCTAAACCAGTACCTTGAACTGCGTTCCAAGTATCGTCAAGCTAATGACGAGAAATTTAGCGCTTTCAGGAGGCACCTCGATCATTTTGTACATAAAGTTGTTTTTATTTTTCTACTTTTGGAGACGTTTTCTGAGTTTGTCATCAATTTTTGATGCTCTAATGATTGATGATTGCTTAGAGTCTTTGATTATTGTTTTTGGTCAAAGTTTGAAGGTCGGGGATCGAAAGTTGCAATTAAAAACATTTTCATGAATTTTTAAGTGAGGCTATGGCTTTGAAGGTGCGGGATTTTGCTCAGTAGCCACAACGCATGGACCGGCTGCTAGCAGAAATTTGTCCTTTAAATTCAATTTTTTTTTTTTGCAATTTTCTTCCCTCTTCTTCATCTTTGCCAATTTTCCCTCTTCTTCTCTTCTCCCAAACCCCCAAGTTCATGAACCCTAGCTTCCCAATCCTCCATACATCCTCCCTAACCCAATTCCATCACCTCCAATCCCATTAAACTCACATTCTTCCCCTCTTCCACAAAGCCCCAACCCACATTCTCTCTCCTCTCTCCATTGAAGAAGCTCTCCAAAAGCTTGAGATCTTCTTCTTCGCCAACTCCCCCACTCACGGTCTCCCTATAAACCCACCCTCATTCCTCCCCAAACTCGATTTCTATCACTCTTCCACCACTACCAACGGGCCTCTCCATTCTTAGAAGAAGAAGGAAGTAAACTCACCAAGCTCTCCACCTTTGACCACAATTTTTGCTTGATTTTTTAGGTTAGTTTATTTTTCCCCAGTTTTTCTTAGCTTCAGTTATCATTGATGATTTGTATGATGCGAGTTGTGCCATTGTTGATGATTGATTGATGTTTAGAAGATTTCTAGGATTTATGCCTTAGAATTTTGGGATTTTTATGAATGAAGAACTAGGATTTTTACTCTTGATTTGATTCTTGAACTCTTTTATTAGTGGTTCTTGTTGGATTGAGTTAATTGCACGTCTCTAGTGCTTTGAATTGATTAAGCTTGGTTTGTGGCAAGTTGAGTGGATTACTCTAGAATTATTAACATGAATGTCGGTTTTGTGCCTACTTTATGTTTCAAAATTTTAGGTTTGATGTTCGATTGTGCATCCTAGCTACACATTCCTTTTTCGTTGATTCAACATGATGATGTCATCTTAGTGTTGGCTCGCTTCATGTTCAATTGATGCTAATTGGATTTTTTGCCTCACTTTCACTCGATTTTGCCATGTTCTTAATTGATAATGACTTGAAACATGTTTTCTTGTCTTCTTATTGGTTTGTCATGATGAATTCTTTGGCTATGATGCATGAAATTAAGTAATTGATGCTTATGATCTTTGTTCTTAAATTCCTAATGCCATTGAGTTTTTTTTTTTTTTTTTGCCATTCCACACACTTTATATGATCTCTAGTTTATAAGATGCTATCTTGTGCTAGGATTAGTTTGTGATGCTTTCATGCTAAGTGTGGGGTGGTATGAGATTGGATTTGGTATGTTGTTGGTTGTGCATTTTGTGGTATGATGAGTGCTTTGGATATTCTTTGTAGGGGATCTATGTCGACTATGGGACCTTATGTGAATTCCTATGCATGATTTACTCTTTTAAGTTCCACCATGCCAAATTGTTTGATAATTCTTGTGCTTAAATATTGGATCCGTTTTGAATGAATCTCGTTTTATGTCTCTTGCCTGTTTTGTAGGATGCCGGCTAGGAAGGGAGACTTTCGTGGATGGTACAACCCGAACAAGCCTTTCCCTAGGCCACGACCACCCCCTACAAAGTCATAGATCCTGAATCAAAGAAGCGGTACAGGGCTTTGTATCACTTGGAGAGCCTAAGGGGTGTTTACCTTAATGCTGAAAATCTGGCAGATGATCATGCCTCTTTCATGCAAGGCCCTCTGTAGGTGACTGGCCTCTAGGAGTTCTGTAAAATGGAAGAGTGAGCCATCAACATGTAATTGAAGCTGTTCATGTGTACTAGCAATATGATATCTTTTTCGATCAAGGATCGAGATTTTAGTTACTTCTAGGATGAGTTTTCAGTTCAGTTGGGAGTTTGTACCCTTGATAGAGCTCAGACTAGTGTGCGTGATTGACCGTTGGTTTCTCTGTTGGACAAGGATGACATGTTGGAGAGAGATCTCCATGCCATGTGGACGTGGCTCACAAAAGGAGAGGAGAATGAATTCAACCGTCATAACGCACCTGCTTCCAAGGTTAAATGGACGTTGTACAAACTCTTCCACATGATTTATGCACGCACGATCACAACAAGGATTGAGCTCCATCGCTACAACAACTTTGATCTTGACTATGCACGAGCTATCCACCATGGAGTGCATATTCATCCCACTAGAGTTATTCTCAACTTGTTTGAAGATAGTATGCCTCGGAAGAAAGATTACTTGGTTGATACATGGATCGTAGGAAGGATTACTGAGCTTGTCGCCTTTGCACCATATACTTTCTTCTGTTTCCACTTCAAGTTCATTTCTTATGACTACTTTGGCGAGTGTCCGGATCTTTTGGAAGAATGCACTCTCATCTGTGCTGGCGCCACTTCTCCTTTCTCCACGGACATATATCATTCACGGTTCCATGAGGAAGATTACATTCTTCCATCGAAGTAGGCAAAAAAGAAACCGACTCAGAGGAGGAAGAGGAAGACCGATGGTGCTTCCGGGAGCGTGCTAGAGGATGTCTGATCCCCTAGAGCTTCAGGTCGCCTTGAGGAAGGGTTCACACCTTCCTCCATCTATCCTTTGTTTTTTCTGTTTTCATTTTTTCTGTTTTAGACTCTTTTTTATTTCTTTTTCGTTGCATATGAAACTTCGAATGAATGTACTTTGATGATTATTATGTTGGATGCTTAAAGGTTTGGTTTTATATGGATGAACAAGGTACCAAGAATGGGAATGGAACTTCAAGATCTTATGGATTTCACTTCATTTTAGCGGAGTTTTGGTCCTTCTAGATTTCATCGTGAGAGCCTCGTCACTTTCCCAGTATCATCTTCCCTTTTCTCCTCCTTCACCTTGAATCCTTGCTTGTCGAATGAGGACATTGTCGTGTTTAAGTGTGGGGAGGGATATGCATGATTAATGGGGTTGATTTTCCAAATTTGTGACTGGAATTAGTGGTGATTCTAACCAATTTTTGGGGAATTTTTTTCATTATATCACTGCTTTCCTATTTCCCTTTGTGCCTTATACTCTTTGCATTGCTTAAATCCTGTGTGAAGTGTCTATCTCCTTGAATTGTATGATGAAATTGGTGTGGTGTCTTTGCTTAGTGAATTATGTGAGAACCGAGGTATGACCATCGCCCATTCTTTGATCCTTTTAGTAGTCGAGGGATTTGCTCTAGTTGGATTAATGAATGGTTGACTTGGATTTGTGGAAGACTTGGTCTAATCGTCTATTGAATTCACTAGTTTGATGCCATGTCTAGTCTAGATAAGGGATTCCCAAAAAGAGAAAAATTGTTGTTTGCCAAAGTGCTAAATTGAGAAAGTTGTACGTTCAAAGTGAAAGTGGCGGCTGTAGGTCAATGTGCGAGCTGAAATTCGTGTCCGCCCATTACTGTAGTCCCAATAGGGAAGTTTCAATGTGGAAGTGTTCTTCTAACCTACCCGATCATTGTTGGGGTTTAGGATAACACGGGATAAACAATAAGATCTTGGCTACTCTATACCTAGTAGTATCCACAACCGTTCAATAAAAGTTAATTAAACGAAAAAAGAAAGAAAGAAGTGCTTAATTGAAAGTTATGTTTTTATCCCTTATCTAGCGAGTGTCGGGTGCGTCCTAGAGTAAGTGCATGGGAGGTTGTATTGTCTTTCCATTTCTGAAGTTGGTTAGTCATTAGCTGAATTCGAACTAGTCCCTCTACTACTAGTTGGAAGATGTTGGGTTTAAAGTGCGTGGTCGAGCATAATACCCTAGTTCACTAAGATTTAAGACACCGTTCACATCATTTTATGATTCATGATATTCTTGATTTGTGCATTCTTGCATAGGTGCATTGTTGCTTTCAGTAACGCTCAAGTGTGGGTAATTTGATGACTCGAAATATGTCACTTTTCATTCCCCATAATTAATACATTCTTGCGTGGAATTTGAGTGATTTTCTTGTCTTTTAAGTGGTTTTGATTATTTTGATGATAATTAGTCTTAAATAGCCTCTTAGGATCCTTGCAGTCCATTTTCATGATTTCTCGGGGTATTTTGATTAGTTTTCTGGTCATTCCACGATAGGGCACATTGATTCGAAGTCACAGGTTCGAACGGTAATCAAATCAGAGTCCAAATGTTCAAGATATGAAAGAAAGAAGAAATCGAAGGATCGCGTTCAACGCAACCTAAGAAAGGTTGTGTCAGTGACAGACGGTGCACAACCGGTGCATGCGCCACCTAGATGCCATAAATGAACCGGCACCTGGGCCTTTAAAGACCTAATTTTGGCAGTTTTCAAGAGACATCCAATTTCATCCTCAGTTCAATTTTGACGAAGACCTCTGATATCCAACACCTGAAAAACCTTCCAAAAGCCCATAAATCAGTTCCCAATAATCATCCTTCATCCCCTACATCATAAAAATATTAAGCAAGGATTGGAAATCCTCCAAGTTCGAAGAAATCGGCGGATCATTCTACACCTTCTTTCTAGGTTGTATTTCTTAGATTCTCATTATGTCTTGTTGTAACCAAAATCCCTAGGGTTCAGCAAGTGGAACCTTAGGGCATTGATGATTGATTCCACTCTTCAACCCTTGGACTGATTCAATTTAATTTCAAGTTCATATGTGACTCAGACCCATGTGCTTATTCTTATTTCCTCTTATTGCATTCTTGACCTAGAAGCATGATTAGGTTGCTTTTTGATTTGTAATGACTTGAACCATGAGCTTTCCTTTCATTGATTATCATGGGAATGATCTTAGTTTGCATTTTCGCTCAAAAGAGGGATGTTAGCTATGTCTTTTTAGTTCGAAAAACATATAAGAATTTTATCGAACACTTGGTGTGCATGTTTAGTTATTCAGTTTTGAGGTGACCTATACCCGATTGATTGATGTTTGTACTTGGTCCTATTAACTTGACCCATGAGCTTTAGGATAAATGTTGGTGAAGTTTTGAAAGATCCCGTCTTTGGCTTGCTAGGACTGTTTTATCCAAGATTGTGTATTTCATGATTCATGACCCCGAAGGGGAAACTTGCTTGACCCTTGCCTCTCTCTCATTCCATGTCCTTTGTGTTTTGTCTTCGTGCGCGCTTAGATCGAATTGTTTCCAACCCCTTTTCCATGCACTTTGAGCCCATGCTTGAGTTGATTTTGTGATAACTTGTGCCCGCCTTAAATGTGTTTGTGTGAAGTGATGAACTGTGAGGTGCCCTACACCCCTTGAGCACGTCTCTCTTAATGAGTAAGCCAAACTAAGAGACCCTTAGCAATACGACCCTAGCCAAAAGTTAGGTATCTTTTAGGAGGACTCCGCGCCCCGATCACATTCTATCAAGTTAAGAGTATGTGTGCAATTATTGTGAATCACTAACAACAAACAACAATGTACATTCAAATGTGAATGAGTAAATGAGAGATAGACAATGCAAAATTTTTACATGACAAACTCATTCAATGTGAAGAGAAAAATCCACGAGATTCACAAGTAGTCTGCCCTTCCTTCTCTAATTATGAAATTGAGGGAAGAATAACCCACGTGAAACCTAGAAAGGTTCACAACCAACCAACAGTACCATACATAAGAGAGTAATGATGGAGAGAGTAAAGGCAAAGAATTTCACCAAAAGAGTAGTTGTAGTTTACCTACAGTCCAACAATGTTTCTCCACAAACCATACCTCCAAACGATGATTTCTCCAGTCAGAATGAATTCCCAAACGTCCAAACTACACCCACTGAATTTTAGGATGAACCAATAGGATATTAATTATATGGCCTCTTGAACAGACAGTTCGACTGTAGAAACTAGAAAACACAACAACTTTGTCTTTTACTACTTTTATGTGTTTTCCAGAAGTTTCTTCTAGTGGCTGCTGCCCTGGTTCCCCCTTATCCGTTTGGGTGAACCACACACTCCTCTAATCCAAGAGGTCTTCGAAAGGGGGCCAAAATATGATTCAAATATTGGGCCAAAACATGGGTTGGACCCATAATAGTGACAACCTTACTAGACACCAAAAAAATGTTAAAAATTAGACGAACAAAGAAAGGGGCTTAGAGGGAGTGGCCAAGGGAAAGGTATGTGAGAGGCTAAGGTGGAGTGTATGTGTTTTCAAAACTACCGGGTTAACGCCTAGTCATGATTAAAAAATTAATCATGTCCTTAATTTTATATGACAATGAATACAAATGAGCCTCCATTGTTTTCCTTTCCGTTTGCAACATCAAGCTTGATTTTGGTCCACCCATCTAGGGAGAGGGGTTGTCAATCAATTTAAGAGGAAATGATGGAGATTCTTTGATCCCAATTCATTTACTTAACCAAAATTCTACTATTTAGGTTGAAATTGTCAAAATAAGATGAGATAGTTTTTTGCAGTGTTCAAATAGAATCCAATTGTTCAATTTTCAAATCTTCACTCAAACAAGGTAATGTCATAATGATATTTGTCTTATAGATCGAAATAACAAAAATAAGGGGTATTAAGGAATATTTGTTTTGATGTTTCATTACCAAGTTAGCAATGATAATAAAACATCAAAATAATGGTTATGATTATTTGGGGGCAAAGTAAGTGTTTGGATTTAATAGCTTAATGTAACATGCTAGATGATTTTTAAAGATTAACATAGAATTCCATGAAGGCATCTTCAATATCCTCATGCCAATTTATTGTTGTTCCATTAACTTTGTTTGGACCCAATTATTTCTTCTATTTTGAGACAACATTTGGTGGAAAAGTTACCAAAATCATATTAAATCGACTTAAAATACATGGTGGAACGAGATGTTACCAGAATCAGTACATACTAATAACTTGAGTAGTTGAAAGAAAATTTTAATTAGTTTATATCAATGTTGTCAAGACCGGACCAGATATTGAACAGGTCAGCGAGAGGTTCAAGGATTTGAGGTCCGACCGGTATTAGACCGTGAAAATCGATATTAAAAACCGGTCACTATATAACACAAAAATATCATGATCCATAATATAAAATCTACAATTCATTCACAATTCAAAATTTATAATTCATAATCAATAATTCATGGTGCATAACATAGAAACCAAATCCTACCAATAATATCATGACACAATATTTCGATAAGTTTGAAACTGAAACTAGCAACATTACATAAACACAACATCTATAATAAATTAACATAAATAATCCATATAATATTATATACATATTTAAAGCTAATCATATATTTATGTTATTATGTACAGTGTATAGTGGTTATGAGATTTGGAATATTGTTTTCATTCAAGAATGGAAACTCACACGTTGTCAAAAAAAAGGAAACTTACACTAGGCAGAGCTAATTAATTGGGATTTATGTGTTGAATAAAAGAAACAAGTATTTGAATATAATAAGTTAATAACTGTACCGCTAAAATTTTTGTTTAATAATTATAAACAAAATCACGCCATGATTAAATCCCAAATAAATAGTTAAATACTTGTTTAATTCTCTGAACCGGCTGAATCCGCTTTGAACGAACTGACCGGGTTTTTTGGTTCGACCCATTTTTCATGCTTAATTGGGCCGGTAATAGTTATGCACAGACCGAACCGGGTTGTGCTCCGATTTTTGTTTTTCCCAGTCAAACCGGTCGATTCGATCTGGTTCAAACAACACTGGTTTATATAATATTTCCTAACACTAACCACATTAGTTTTTAACATATATGGTCTAACTACATTAATATTAACTTTATTATGTAACACTGGTTTATACGATGATCCAAACATAGCCTCTCCAAATAAAAAAGTGTTCAATTTTGGACTCGAATTAGAGAGAAATTAGTGCACATCCAATTCTAGCCATGTCTGCACAACTTAAATCATTTAAATTTTTCCCCATTATAAGGAAAATTAATGCTTCGACCCCATGTTGATATCATAGAGGAAATCGAATTCTCACTATCTCTCCATAAACAAAATGTTACACTCCGAGAATTATTCAAAACTTCATGAATATTGAATAATTTTTTTTTAAATGAAAAATTATAAGTTCCCTTGATTACTTAAAAAAAAGAGCCGGCTAGGAAGGTAGAGGTGCTGCGAGTCCCTAAATAGGTGCTGGAGATAGGCTATATGAAAATGAAATATGTCGTAGTAATACAGTTCATGGGGACGCCTCCTCCTTTTCGAGTTCTCACAAGTGTGGCGAATCGTCATTGGGGGTATGATGGGTACAGGTCTCTAAGATGCAGGAAAACTTTTTCTTAACTGAATTTCATTCTATCAATCTGTGTGAATGGGTACTGGCAGGTTATGGCATATTCATAACACAAGTATGAATTTGTGGAGATGGGAAAGAGGAATTCAACTTTTGGATATTTCTGAGAAGCAAACTCCGGAATGGATTACCTTCAAGAACATGCCCCCCCTGATCTGATTATAGACGATGGTATAAGCTGGATATCGATTTTGATTGGGAAGCCATTTAAGAAATTTGTTCAAGAAGGGCTAGATGTCAAGGTATGTATAATTCAAGATAGAGCAATAACATACCTAGATAGTGTCACTATAGAGATGGATTATAATGATATCATTATTATTGGGGTTGTACAAGTGAAAGTCACGGAGTATAACAATGAAGCAATAAAGTTTAGCTGGCAAAGCGGGCTGCTCCACAACAATAGGAGAAGAAGCCCGTGGAAGTGATTATTCTGGAAAATGGTAGTCCTGCTAGGGAGAAGGTGACTAGTGAGGGAGGAAAGGTAGACAATGAGACTAAAACTCAGATGGGAGTGGAGGGCTTATCTGCTGCTCCTTCTTCGACTGAACATACAAAAAGTAAGAAGAAGAAGTCAAAAAGAAAGAAGGAGAACGACCAGAAAGGATTAAGTGAAGATATGGAGAAGGATTCTGGTAACCCCTTTGGGGGGGCTGAATCGTTAACTCAGTCTAACGCTGCTACTGATGGGGATAACAAACCTGGCAATGGTCATGCATCTTCTGTGGAAGGGACGGGATCACTAGGTATTGTTGTCAATCTTCAGGAGACTTTGGGGGCCCTGGCAATGGACCTGGAACTTCAAAACAAGTGGAGGGGACACCAGGGGAACAGTTGGCTAACCAACTGAGCCCCATGTTAAACGAACCTGTGAAGGAAGATGGTGAGATTAGTAATGGTTATCGGAGGAAGAGAATATGCCACGGGGGAGGAGACAAGCTACACTAGATGACTTTTTGCAATATAGCAAACCTGCAAACCAAGGTAAAGCTAAAATGATTTCAGGTATCAAAACTCGTTACAAAAGAAGAATAGATGAAATTTTAGAGATGGAATACAATGGGGTTTAATAAGGAAAGTAAATTTAGTGTAGTTAGAAATTATATTCAGTATTATAAGATTGATGTAGTAGCTATTATTGAGCCTAGGGTTAAGATGGACAAAAAATTGAGTATGTTCAAGGAGAGATTCCCTAGTTGGTATGCTGAATTCACTTTTGAGGGTGATTTGGGAAAAATCTGGTTAGTTTGGAAAGGTGATGTGCCTCTAAAATTTTTGGATTGCTCTATCTGTTATATTCATTTCAAGGTTGAGTTGCATATAGCTTTTCTGAAGAGGAGGAGGAATGCATGGATCATCTATTTTGCAATTGCAGGTATACGGAGGTAATTTGTATTTGCTTCTTCCCAGACATGAACAGCTTCTCTTTTAAGGAGATGACTAATAGAGTTTGTAATCTGGGAGAGGAGGATCGTGCGAAAGCTAGAAATCTCTTATGGGGTATCATGATTTTCAGGGTATGGAAGGAGAGATGCAGTATGATATTCGGCAATCATACTCATAGAGATGTAAATAAAATTATGAAATCTATTAGAAGGGAGATTAATGCTTATGCGATAGGACACTCTATGTATAGAAGTATAGTTGCAGTAGTTTAGATGTTTTTCCTAGTTTTGTGAGTCTCCTTCTTATACTGTTATTCCTTAATTTTGGTGCATACTAATGCTCAAATCATAAAAAAGTTTTGTAATGATGGTGATGAAATATTGATATTCATCTCCATATAATTCTACGAAAAAGATGAAAAAACATCTTAAAATGTTACTATCTCATATCATGCTCCCAATTAGCTGGATGTATCATCCACGATGCAGAAAATAAAGAATCTAATTGCGCCTGGAATGGTTCCTTACGTTGTCATCCTTCTTCCCGCCTTTTTTCCTTTGGTATTTAATTCCACATGTGTTGCATAATTTCTGAAATTTAGTATAGGTCACACAAAAAATTCACGTGTCTTAGTTAATACCCTAATTAATTGGTTATGAATTATAATTAATCAACTACTCTATATTCATCTCCAATGACGACAAAGTAAATATTATCCTGTATACACGAGTACTAACAAAACCATAACATCACACTACATCATTCCTCTTAATACATGTTCCATTCTAATGAATACATAACAATAACCTATAAACTTCCTACAAAACTCTGTTGAAGAAAATTTTTTATATTCTCGTAAAAATGAATCATGTTTATTACAATACTTTAGAAATGGGTCAAATACTTAAAACGTCCCGAAACTATGGGACGTGTTACAAATTTGTCCTAAAACTTTAATCCATTATAAAGTGATCTTATTACTTTGAAATAGGTTACAAAGTAGTCCTAATGACGTCATCGGTGTACTTTTTCATCCATTTTGTCACGTCAACATTGACATGTCATCAAAAATATAATTTAAAATTAATCAGAAATTGATTAAAATTTAAAATTAAATCAATCTGATTCACTAGATTTTGTTTTGAACCAGATTTTATAAGTTAGATGAGTTTAAATTTAGATTTGAATTAGGTTGTTGAATTTTAAATTATATTTTTATGACATGTCAACGGTGATGTGGTGAAATGGCTGAAAAAAATACATTGATGACGTCATTAGGACTAATCTGTAACATATTTTATAGTAATAGGACCACTCTGTAACGAATTAAAGTTTTAGGATGAGTTTATAACTCGCCCTATAGTTTCAAGACGTTTTGAGTATTTGACCCCTTTAGAAATATATTTCTTTCAAGAAAAGGGCAATAGGATTAGAGCAGTAGAATAAACAATCTTAGACGTGGAAGCAAGCTACAACTACCTTGAATTAATCGTTGAATGAAAAGAAAGCAACCATCTTACATTAACTTACGTACCTTTGGACCAAGAGGATCTTTGCGCCATATGGGAGTGTCGAAACCATTGCAGTTGAGACATCTCTTAAATGGATCAAAATACTTAAAGTTTCATTGTGGTAGGAGCTGTGGCATATTGTACTCATCTGAATTATTAGAATGAGTATTGTTGTTCTCTCCTACCTCCCTCCCTTCCCATCATGTTTCTGATATTCACATTGTTCCAAATCCCAGCCAAATTAGGAGCCATCTGTGATGCAGACTCACTTATACTAGCATCGTTGGCGATTTGATTATGGAGGCCAAAGTTTAAGTAATTAGCAGTAGTAAAAATTCCAGGCAAGACTACTATGTTAGTCTTGTTGAGGTTGTTAAAGTATTGTGCCCCCTGTTAGTGGTATGGTGAACCATTGGTTGCCAGATGTACCCATGTTTCTTTTGCGGTTCTTGTTCAAATTTACCGACGACAATAAGGGCACAAGGTCATTATTTCCATATTTCTAGTTGGAGGCGGTGGTGAGGCCAGTTGTGTTGGAGAAGGAGGAGGACATGGAAAAAAGGTGGTGTAGCTTTTAGGTTGAGGAATATTATTCATCTGTTGAATAATGATCATAATAATTTATATATATAATGTCTACGATTAAATAAAATTTTGAAAACTTGAGTAATACAAAAAACTATGCATTCGAATTGGAAATATATTATAACAATAGTCATTGTTACATACAACCAAATTAAAACAGTAATAATCATCTTATTATGTATAAATAATCTAATTATAATATCTTATAGAGTGAGTCGTGAAAAAAAAGGAATGTTATGATGATTTTAAAAAAGATTATAAAACAACTACAAAGCTAAGAAAATAACTCAAAATTTTAAACAATGGAAATGAGTACAAATTAGCAATGCTATCTATTTTCCTTACTATTCATCTTCTTTTTCAATTCATAGGGGGTGGGGGCAATATATGAGTGATTAGGTTGGGTGTATCAAGGAGAACCTTGTTATACTAATAAGTTTAAATTAAAATCTTGTGTAAAATCTAAGTCTCTAAGTGAGTTTAAGTTGGAAATTATGAGTTAGGTGATTGGTAAAATGACTTATCGAAGAATTTGTTTGTTTAAAGTGTTATAGTATATGTGTTGATTCAATCAAAACATAGGAAATTAGGTCGTTTGTTGATTTGACATATTGTTAACTTGATATAGTATCAATGAAAACTTATTTCCACTCGCTTTAAAAATATAATTTACTATATTCATTTTTCTCCATATTGTACTTTTAAACCTCATGTTCATAACTGTTCTGAATAAGGTAAAATACGATCAGCTTTTACTATAAAGAAATGAAATGATATTCATTAACCATGAAATTGTATTTTCGACTATCTAGAGAGAAACTAAAAGAAATCAAACATTACTTGAATATAAGATAACAAGATATGCACATACTCGAGTCGTAATGTAACTACAACAGAGTTGAATTTGAGAGTTGGTGGTTGAGTTGAACCGGAGAAATGATAGGATTATTAAAATGCCCCAACTTATTCTTCCAGCATTTATAAGCTTCTTGTTTAATGTTGACGCCTGCATATTGATACGTATGTTGAATTTGTTCCTTTTGAGCTACATGCCCCAATGTTAGGTTCAAATTTAATTGTCTCATCTATGGGATCTCTGTATTTTTTGCTGTTAGAAAACTTCAATACCGGAAAATAAAAGGAATAATTAATTAAATAAGGCAAGAAAATTTAAATGTAATCACATAGAGCCAAACTTGTTTATCTTAGAGCTAAACTTGATCACTTTCTCGATCATGCACATTAATCACCTACTAAAAATTCATTATACTATTATTGACTAAATATTCATTGAAGCAAGAGAATCATTATACCAAATTGACGTGAAGTCATAAGCTGATGAATAATTGTTTCTTTCCGAAGCCTTCCATTCCATCTTCTAACAATTGAATTAGATCGCAGATGAAGATTAAAATTAGGAATTGAGTATCTATTGGCAACAAAAAATCACATTAAAATTAAAATGCAAAACAATGTGAAAGCTAAAAAAACATAAATAATGCTTACACAAATATGAAATTTGATTCACATCCACTTCTGATTAAATCTAAAACAGCAGATATATCATCAAACCAAATATCTGGCCAAGTCTGAAGGCATGATGTGTTAGGATGACATGAGAAGAAAGAAGACATAATATCTTTAACGATTGAAGATGATGTAATAAGGAATAAGCTGATATTTTCATATTTATAGATAAAATAGAAGTTTGTTATGGAACTCTTATCGTTTTTGAATTTGTATTGTTCTGATTTAATACCACGAATCAAAATATGATCTATCCATTAAATATTGACTTAATACCCTCAATCAAAACTCCACCACATTTACATTCAACTAATCGATGAGCTATTTTTGTCATGTTCTTTACTAAATCTTGGTGAAACTTTTATCTAAATATGAAGGACCATCAAATATGAAGTATAAAGGTCAAAGTCATTGAAATATTAAAAAGTAAATATTAATAATTGTATAATATTTAGATTATAATACACACACACACACACACAAATGAGCAGAATTAGGATTCAAAGATGCACTCAGGTTTTTCTAGTTCGAGTCACCAGTGAAGCTAAAGGTCAGTTTAGCAGGGAGATTATTTGTATTTGGGACTCAAATTTATTCAATATTGAAGCTCAATGGATCGAAAGTTTTAGTGTGGTTACAATTTTGCGTTGTGTGGTTGATTCCGTTTCCTAGATGTTAGTTAATCTATATGGCCCATGCTCATTTTCGGTGTCAACAATAGTTACATGAAAGTTTGTCTACCTACGGGTCAACAAGTGCATGTTAGTCATATTGGTTCTACTTTTCTGACTCCCACTATCATGATACAAAATGTGTTGGTTATTCCTACTTTCACTTTTAACTTGCTTTCTGTGAGTTATTGAACTAACCAACATAAGTGTTCTTTGACATTTTATCATAATCGTTGTGCGATTCAGGACCTACAGTTTCGGTAGAGGATTGGTTCAACTAAACTTATGAATGGATTATATCAGTTTCATCATCCTATGCACAATGTTGATCGTTCTTCTATATGTTCTGTTTTTAATCCCATGATTTGGCATCAAAGATTAGGTCATACTATTGTTACCAATTTGCCTAATATTTCTTGTAAAGGTTCCTACTTGAAATCAATAAAATGTTCTGTTTGTCCTTTGGCCAAACAGAAATGGTTGCCTTTTCCATCTAGTATATCTCGTGTTAGTGCTATATTTGATCTTGTTCACTGTGATATTTGGGGTCCGCATCAGATCCATGCATTGATGGATATAGGTATTTCTAACCCTTGTAGATGATTTTTTAAGGACTACATGGGTGTATCTAATGAAAATTAAGTCAGAGGCTAGGCAATTGTTGATTGATATCTGTATGTTAGTTAAGACTCAGTTCGTAAAGACCGTAAAGGTCAATTGTACTAATGGTGGACAAGAATTCAATATGCCAGCATTCTTTTAGTAGCATGGCATTATTCATCAGGTATCGTGTCATTACTCTTCTAAAAAAATGGAAGGGTCGATCGTAAACATTAGCACATTCTTGTTGTTACTCGTGCTTCGTTGTTTCAAGGAGGATTACCTGATAATTTGTTGTCACTGGTTATTATGCATGTGGTTCATTTGATTAATCTGATTCCCTAGTTGGTATGCTGAATTCACTTATGAGGGTGATTGGGAAAAATCTGGTTAGTTTGGAAAGGTGATGTGCCTAAAACTTTGGATTGCTCTATTCGTTATATATTCATTTCAAGGTTGAGTTGCATAAAGGTTTTTACGGAACTATTTTTTATGGTGCGAATGATGTGTTGAAAGGAGAAGAACTTATAACTCTCTTCGTTCTTTAAAGACCTTGAGTGAGCCTTGGTTCGTGGCGGGAGACTTTAATGATTTCCTAGACTTATTTGAAGCTTCTCCTATTCCCTCCTCCTATCAAAGTATGGAGGATTTTAAGAGTTGTGTGGCAGATTGTGAGTTGATTAACCACACTTGTTCAGGTCCTCACTTTACATGGATCGACAATCAAAGTGATGGATTGGTTTCAAGGAAACTGAATAGAGTGATGATCAATGTTAATTGGTAAATAGCCTATCCTACTAGTAAGCTGGAGGTGATCCCCTCTTTGGACTCTGACCACAGTGCGGGTTTCCTGAAAAATGATATTAGTGTTGCGTAAAAGATTTAAGTTCTTCTCATGTTGGACTAAGCATATTGACTATAGGAAGATTGTGAAGAATGTGTGGAAAGGAAGAGTTCAGGGGAATCGATTCTATATTTTTGTGAAAAATTGAGAAGGCTGAAGGATAAGCGTACAGAGTTGAATCATGAGTTTGACTTAGATATTCAGAGTAGGGTTAAGCTGAAGAAGAAGGAGGTGATGAATCTTAAGACTAGTGTTTATAATTCATCTTCTACTGCAGATTACTAAAGTTGAAGCAGATTACCTTGGAGTATGAGCAACAAAAAAGTGAAGAGGAAAGTATCATGAAGTAGAAAGAAAGCAATGACTGGATCGAATTGGGAGATCAAACTTCAGTTTTTTTCTTTAACTATGTTAAAGAAAAAATGCCACCAATACTATTAGACAACTTAAGACTACTGAAGGAGAGATGGTTGATGATATCCCTGGTATTTCAAAAGAAGTTGCGGAATTCTATAAGAAGCTTTTTGGTGAGAGCAATGAGGTACATATTCAAAACCTAAGTTCCATTGTCAAATTTAAATTACTTATTTTCAAGCTGATGAAGTAAGCCTGTTAGTCCCGAGGATATTAAAAGTGCCATGTTTGCTATCCCTAACGAGAAAATCCATGGCCCAAATGGTTTTATGCCATGTTTTTTTTAAAGATAATTTTCCTAATCTTGGTAATGATGTTATAGAAGATGTTTTGAGTTTCTTTGATAAAGCCTATATGCCGAAGTTTGTAAACTCTGTAGCGCTAACACTCATCCCAAAGAAAAAGAATTATGATGACATGAAACATTATATGCCTATCTCTCTGTGCAATGTGATCTACAAAGTTTCTTCTTAGGTTATTTCTAATAGGATGGTAGTGGTTCTTCCCTCTCTAATCAGTATGAATCAAACTTCTTTCATTAAAGGAAGATGTATAGGAGATGGTATTCATATGGCTCATGAACTCCTGAGTAATTATAATAAGAAAGGGATCTCTACTAGGTGTGCCATTCAAATAGACTTGATGAAAGCTTTTGATTCGGTCGAGTGGTCCTTTATTTTTTCTGTGATGGAAGCTTTCCCCTAAAGTTTATATCTCTTGCATCTATTCTTGCTTTAAGAACTTTATGATTTCAGTAAATGTGAATGGTATCTTAAATGATTATTTTAAGGCTAAGAGAGGGTTCAAGTAAGGTGACCGTATTTCACCGTTTTTGTTTTGTCTATGGAGATTTTAAGTTGCAGATTTGACAGAACAACCCGGGAAGTGAAATTTCATATTCATCCGCAATGCAAAGGTGTCCAACTAACCCACCTAAGATTTGTAGATGACCTGCTCGTTTTCATAGGCAAATTATACTGCTATCCAGGTGGTTGCTGATGCAATGGAGGAATTCCGACAACTGTCTGGTCTTAAATTCAACCCAGATAAATGTCAAATTTTTCTGGCTGGAGTGAATGAAAGTGTTGTAGAAGATATAGTGAGGATTTCTCGATTCTATGTGGGGGATCTTCCATTTCGATATTTGGGGGTACCGAGGACCTCTAGGAAGCTGAGACGTTGTGATTGCAAGATGCTCCTTGATAAGATAACAATGAGGATCACTGACTGGAAACCCAAAAAACTTTCTTATGCATGAAGGGCCCAACTGATAAATTATGTTATCTAGGCACTCTTCAGTATTGGATGGCGGCGTTCATTTTACTTACCAGTCTTATTAAGGACGTGGAGAAAATCTGCAACCAGTTCCTCTAGGGGGAAGATTGATGGAGGTAAAGTGAAGGTTGCTTGAAATTTAGTTGTAGTCCCTATAGAGGAAGGAGGTGTTGGCATTAGAGATATGAGAAGTTGGAATGTAGCTAATGTTTTAAGGCATGTTTGGCAGTTATTGTTGAGAGCTGGGTCGATTTGGGTTACCTGAGTATACTACTATAGAATTAAACGAGAAAGTCTTTGGAGGATATATTTGGCTGCAGGTTCTTCGCATTAGAGGAGATTACTCAAGCTTAGAGATGTTATTCAGGTACACACAACTCTTAACTGTGATGGGGAGTACATGTGGGATGGACTTTATATGCCACGTTTTCAGTTAAGCAGAGTGTGGGATTCTATTCGATCCATGAATGTGGAGGTGAACTGGTATAAATGTGTGTGGAGTGGTTTCTACATTCCTCGACACTCGTATATTGCTTGATTGATTGTGGCCGATAGGATCACTACAAGAGATAAAATGAAGGTGTGGAATGCTCTTATAGATGCAACTTGAGTTCTCTTTGTAGAGGAGGAGGAATGCATGGATAATCTATTTTTCAATTGGAAGTATACAAAGGCAATTTGTATTTGCTTCTTCCAAAACATGACCAGCTTCTCTATAAAGGAGATTACTAATAGAGTTTGCACTCAGGGAGAGGAGGATCGTGTGAAAGCTAGAAAGCTATTATGGCATATCATGACTTCCAGGATATGGAAGGAGAGATGCAGTAGGATATTCGGCAATCATACTCATAGAGATGTAAATAAAATTATGAACTCTATTAGAAGGGAGATTAATTCTTATGCGATAGCATACTTTTTGTATAGAAGTATAGTTGCAGAATTTTAGATGTTTTTCCTAGTTTTGTGAGTCTCCTTCTTATACTGTTGTTCCTCAATTTTGGTGCATACAAATGCTCAATTCATAAAAAAAAGGTTTTGTAATGATGGTGATGAAATATTGATGTTCATCTCCATAATATTCTATAAAAAAAGATGAAAAAGCGTCTCAAAATGTTACTATCTCATATGATGCTCCCAATTAGCTGGGTGTATCATCCACGATGCAGAAAATAGAGAATCTACTTGTGCCTGAATTGTCATCCTTCTTCCCGCTTTTTTTCCTTTGGTATTTAATTCCACTTGTGTTGCATTATTTCTGAAATTTAGTATAGGTCACACAAAAAATTAACGTGTCTTAGTTATTACCCTAATTAATTGGTTATGAATTATAATTAATCAACTACTATATATTCATCTCCAATGACGACAAAGTAAATATTATCATGTATAAACGAGTACTAACAAAACCTTAGCATCACACTACATCATTCCTCTTAATACATGTTCCATTCTAATGAATACATAACAATAACCTAAAACTTCCTACAAAACTTTGTTGAAGAAAATGTTTAGGTTCTCATAAAAATGAATTATGTTTATTAAAATACTTTAGAAATATATTTCTTTCAAGATAAGGGCAATAGGATTAGAGCAGTAGAATAAACAATCTTGGACATGTAAATACTATCATTGAAGCAAGAGAATCATTATACCAAATTGACGTGAAGTCATAAGCTGATGAATAATTGTTTATTTCCGAAGCCTTCCATTCCATCTCCTAACAATCAAATTAGATCGCCGATAAAGATTAAAATTAGGATTCGAGTTTCTATTGGAAACAACAAAATCACATGAAAAATAAAATGCAAAACAATGTGAAAGCTAAAAAACATAAATAATGCTTACACAAATCTGTAATTTGATTCACATTCACTTCTGATTGAATATAAAAGAGAAGATATATCATCGAACAAAATATTTGGCCAAGTCTGAAGGCATGATGTGTTAGGATGACATCGGAAGAAAGAAGACATAATAGCTTTAACGATTAAAGATGATGTAATAAGGAATAAGATGATATTTTCATATTTATAGATAAAATGGAAGTTTGTTATGGAACTCTTATCGTTTTTGAATTTGTATTGTTCTAATTTAATACCACGAATAAAAATCTATCCATTAATTAATGACTTAATACCCTCAATCAAAACTCCACCACATTTACATTCAATTAATCAATGAGCTATTTTTGTCATGTTCTTTACTAAATCTTGTTGAAACTTTTATCTAAATCTCAAGGACCATCAAATATGAAGTATAAAGGTCAAAGTCAATAAAATATTTAAAAGTGAATATTAATAGATGTATCATATTTAGATTATAATACACACACACAAATGAGCAGAATTAGGATTCAAAGATACACTCAGGTTTTTCTGGTTCCAGTCACCAGTGAAGCTACCGGTCAGTTTGGCAGGGGGGACTATTTGTATTTGGGACTCAAATTTATTCAATATTGAAGCTCAATGGATCGAAACTTTTAGTGTGGTTACAATTCTGCGTTGTGTGGTTGATTTCGTTTCCTAGATGTTAGTTAATCTATATGGCCCATGCTCTTTTTCCGTGTCAACGTTAGTTAACATGAATGTTTGTCTACCTATGAGTCAACAAGTGCATGTTAGTCATATTGGTTTTGCTTTTCTGACTCCCACTATCATGATAAAAAATGTGTTGGTTATTCCTACTTTCACTTTTAACTTGCGTTCTGTGAGTTATTTGACTAACCAACATAAGTGTTCTTTGACATTTTATCATGATCGTTGTGTGATTCAGGACCTATAGTTTTGGCAGAGGATTTGTTTAGCTGAACTTTTGAATGGATTGTATCAGTTTCATTATCCTACGCACAATGTTCATTGTTCTTCTAAATGTTCTTTTGTTAATCCCATAATTTAGCATCAAAGATTAGGTCATACTGCTGTTACCAATTTGCCAGATATTTCATGTAAAGGTTCTGATTTGAAATCAATAAAATGCTATGTTTGTCCTTTGGCCAAACAGAAACAATTGCCTTTAGTATATCTCGTGTTGATGCTATATTTGATCTTGTTGACTGTGATATTTGGGGTCCGCATCAGATTCATGCATTGATGGATATAGGTATTTCCTAATCCTTGTAGATGATTTTTTAAGGACTACATGGGTGTATCTAATGAAAATTAAGTCTGATGCTAGGCAATTGTTGATTGATATCTGTATGTTAGTTAAGACAGAGTTCGTAAAGACCGTAAAGGTCATTTGTACTAATGGTGGACAAAAATTCAATATGCCAGCATTCTTTTAGCAGCATGGCATTATTCATCCTGTATCGTGTCATTACTCCTCTAAAAAAATGGAAGGGTCGATCGTAAACATTAGCACATTCTTGTTGTTGCTCGTGCTTCGTTGTTTCAAGGAGGATTACCTGATAATTTTTATCACTGGTTATTATACATGCGGTTCATTTGATTAATCTGATTCCCTAGTTGGTATGCTGAATTCACTTTTGAGGGTGATTTGGGAAAAATCTGGTTAGTTTGGAAAGGTGATGTGCCTCTAAAACTTTGGATTGCTCTATTCGTTATATATTCATTTCAAGGTTGAGTTGCATAAAGGTTTTTATGGAACTGTTTTTATGGTGCAAATGACTGTGTTGAAAGGAGAAGAACTTATAACTCTCTTTCTTTAAAGACCTTGAGGGAGCCTTGGTTCGTGGCGGGAGACTTTAATGCTTTCCTAGACTTAGCTGAAGCTTCTCCTTTTCCCTCCTCCTATCAAAGTATGGAGGATTTTAAGAGTTGTGTGGCAGATTGAGAGTTGATCAACCACACTTGTTCAGGTCCTCACTTTACATGGATTGATAATCGAAGTGATGGATTGGTGTCAAGAAAATTGAATAGAGTGATGATCAATGTTAATTGGTAAATAGCCTATCCTACTAGTAAGCTGGAGGTGATCCCATCTTTGGACTCTGACCATTGTGCGGTTTACCTGAAAAATGATATTAGTGTTGCCTAAAAGCTTTAAGTTCTTCTCATGTTGGACTAAGCATGTTGACTATAGGAAGATTGTGAAGAATGTGTGAAAAGGAAGAGTTCAGGCGAATCGATTCTATATTTTTGTAAAAAATTGCGAAGGCTGAAGGATAATCGTACAAAGTTGAATCATGAGTTTTACTTAGATATTCAGAGTAGGGTTAAGCTGAAAAAGAATGAGGTGATGAATCTTAACACTAGTGTTTATAATTCCTCTTCTAGTATAGATTACTAAAGTTGAAGCAGATTACCTTGGAGTATGAGCAACAAAAAAGTGAAGAGGAAAGTATCATGTAGCAGAAAGAAAAGCAATGACTGGATCGAATTGGGAGATCGAACTTCAGTTTTTTTCTTTAACAACGTTAAAGAAAAAATGTCACCAACACTATTAGACAGCTTAAGACTACTGAAGGAAAGATGGTTGATGATATCCCCGGTATTTCAAAAGAAGTTGCGGAATTCTATAAGAAGCATTTTCGTGAGAGCAATGAGGTACATACTCAAAACCTAAGTTCCATTGTCAAATTTAAATTAATTGATTTTCAAGCTGATGAAGTAAGCATGTTAGTTATGAGGATATTAAAAGTGCCATGTTTGCTATCCCTAACGAGAAAATCCATGGCCCAAATGGTTTTAATGCGATGTTTTTTTAAAGATAATTTTCCTACTATTGGTAATGATGTTATAGAAGATGTTTTGAGTTTCTTTGATAAAGCCTCGATGCCGAAGTTTGTAAACTCTGTAGCGCTAACACTCGTTCCTAAGAAAAAGAATTTTTATGACATGAGACATTATATGCCTATCTCTCTGTGCAATGTGATCTACAAAGTTTCTTCTTAGGTTATTTCTAATAGGATGGCAGTGGTTCTTCCCTCTCTAATCAATATGAATCAAACTTCTTTCATTAAATGAAGATGTATAGGAGATGGTATTCATATGGCTCATGAACTCCTGAGTAATTATAATAAGAAAGGGATCTTTACTAGGTGTGCCATTCAAATAGACTTGATGAAAGCTTTTGATTCGGTTGAGTGGTCCTTTATTTTTTCTGTGATGGAAGCCATGAATTCCCCTGAAGTTTATATCTCTTGGATCCATTCTTGCTTTAAGAGCTCTATGATTTCAGTAAATGTGAATGGTATCTTAAGTGATTATTTTAAGGCTAAGAGAGGGTTCATGTAAGGTGACCGTATTTCACCATTTTTGTTTTGTCTATGGAGATTTTGAGTTGCATATTTAACAGAACAACCCGGGAAGTGAAATTTCATAATCATACGCAATGCAAAGGTGTCCAACTAAGCCACCTAAGATTTGTAGATGACCTGCTCGTTTTACAGGCAAATTATACTGCTATTCAGGTCGTTGCTGATGCAATGGAGTAATTTCGAAAACTGTCTGGTCTTAAATTCAACCTAGATAAATGTCAAATTTTTTGGTTAGAGTGAATGAAAGTGTTGTAGAAGATATAGTGAGGACTTCTCGATTCTGTGTGGGGGATCTTCCATTTCGATATTTGGGGGTACCGAGGACCTCTAGGAAGCTGAGACGCTGTGATTGCAAGATGCTTCTTGATAAGATAAGCAGGAGGATCACTGACTGGAAACCCAAAAATCTTTCTTATACATGAAGGGTCCAGCTGATAAATTATGTTATCCAAGGCACTCTTCAGTATTGGATGGCGGCATTCATTTTACCTACCCGTCTTATTAAGTATGTGGAGAAAATCTGCAACCAGTTCCTTTGGCGGGGAGATTGATGGAGGTGAAGTGAAGGTTGCTTGGAATTTAGTTGTAGTCCCTATAGAGGAAGGTGGTGTTGGCATTAGGGATATGAGAAGTTGGAATGTAGCTAATGTTTTAAGGCATGTTTGGCAGTTATTGTTGAGAGCTGGGTCGATTTGGTTTACCTTAGTATACTACTATAGAATTAAACGAGAAAGTCTTTGGAGGATATATTCGGCTGCAGGTTTTTCGCTTTGGAGGAGATTACTCAAGCTTAGAGTTGTTGTTCAGGTACACACAACTCTTGACTGTGATGGGGAGTACATGTGGGATGGACTTTATATGCCACGTTTTCAGTTAAGCAGAGTGTGGGATTCTATTAGATCCATGAATGTGGAGGTGAACTGGTATAAATGTGTGTGGAGTCGTTTCTACATTCCTCGACAATCGTATATTGCTTGATTGATTGTGGCCAATAGGATCACTACAAGAGATAAAATGAAAGTGTGGAATGCTCTTGTCGATGCAACTTGTGTTTTCTCTGTAGAGGAGGAGGAATGCATGGATCATCTATTTTTTAATTGGAAGTATACAAGGGCAATTTGTATTTGCTTCTTCCCAGACATGACCAGCTTCTCTATAAAGGAGATAATTAATAATAGAGTTTGCAATCTTGGAGAGGAGGATCGTGGGAAAGCTAGAAAGCTTTATTGCATATCATGATTTCCAGGATATGGAAGGAGAGATGCAGTAGGATATTCGGCAATCATATTCATAAAGATGTAAATAAAATTATGAACTCTATTAGAAGGGAGTTTAATTCTTATACGATAGCATACTCTATGTATAGAAGTATAGTTGCAGTAGTTTAGATATTTTTCCTAGTTTTGTGAGTCCCCTTCTTATATTGTTGTTCCTCAATTTTGGTGCATACAAATGCTCAATTCATAAAAAAGGTTTTGTACTGATGGTGATGAAATAGAGATGTTCATCTCCATAAAATTCTATAAAATAAGATGAAAAAGCGTCTCAAAATGTTACTATCTCATATGATGCTCCTAATTAGCTGGGTGTATCATCCACGATGCAGAAAATAGAGAATCAACTTGCGCCTGGATTGTCATCCTTCTTCCCGCTTTTTTTCCTTTGGCATTTAATTCCACTTGTGTTGCATTATTTCTGAAATTTAGTATAGGTCACACAAAAAATTCACGTGTCTTAGTTATTACCCTAATTAATTGGTTATGAATTATAATTAATCAACTACTATATATTCATCTCCAATGATGACAAAGTAAATATTATCATGTATAAACGAGTAATAACAACACCTTAGTATCACACTACGTCATTCCTCTTAATACATGTTCCATTCTAATGAATACATAACAATAACCTAAAACTTCCTACAAAACTTTGTTGAAGAAAATGTTTATGTTCTCATAAAAATGAATAATGTTTATTAAAATACTTTAGAATTATACTTCTTTAAAGAAAAGGGCAATATGATTAGAGCAATAGAATAAATAATCTTGGACATGTAAATACTATCATTGGAGCAAAAGAATCATTATACCAAATTGACGTGAAGTCATAAGCTGATGAATAATTGTTTCTTTCCGAAGCCTTCCATTCCATCTCCTAATAATCGAATTAGATCGCAGATAAAGATTAAAATTAGGATTCGAGTTTCTATTGGCTACAACAAAATCACATGAAAATTAAAATGCAAAATTATGTGAAAGCTAAAAAACATAAATAATGCTTACACAAATATGTAATTTGATTCACATTCGCTTCTTATTGAATCTAAAAGAGCAGATATATCATCGAACCAAATATTTGGCCAAGTCTGAAAGCATGATGTGTTAGGATGACATCGGAAGAAAGAAGACATAATAGCTTTAACGATTGAAGATGATGTAATAAGGAATAAGATGATATTTTCATATTTATAGATAAAATGGAAGTTTGTTATGGAACTCTTATCGTTTTTGAATTTGTATTGTTCTAATTTAATACCACGAATCAAAATATGATCTATCCATTAATTATTGACTTAATACCCTCAATCAAAACTCCACCACATTTACATTCAACTAATCGATGAGCTATTTTTGTCATGTTCTTTACTAAATCTTGGTGAAACTTTTATCTAAATATGAAGGACCATCAAATATGAAGTATAAAGGTCAAAGTCATTGAAATATTTAAAAATGAATATTAATAATTGTATCATATTTAGATTATAATACACACACACACACAAATGAGCAGAATTAGGATTCAAAGATGCACTCAGGTTTTTGGTTCTGCTTTTCTGACTCCCACTATCATGATAAAAAATGTGTTGGTTATTCCTACTTTCACTTTTAACTTGCGTTCGGTGAGTTATTTGACTAACCAACATAAGTGTTCTTTGACATTTTATCATGATCGTTGTGTGATTCGGGACCTATAGTTTTGGCAGAGGATTTGTTTAGCTGAACTTGTGAATGGATTGTATCAGTTTCATTATCCTATGCACAATGTTCATTGTTCCTCAAAATGTTCTTTTGTTAATCCCACGATTTAGCATCAAAGATTAGGTCATACTGCTGTTACCAATTTGCCTGATATTTCATGTAAAGGTTCTGATTTGAAATCAATAAAATGCTATGTTTGTCCTTTGGCCAAACAGAAACAGTTGCCCTTTGTATATCTCGTGTTGATGCTATATTTGATCTTGTTGACTGTGATATTTGGGGTCCGCATCAGATTCATGCATTGATAGATATAGGTATTTCCTAACCCTTGTAGATGATTTTTGAAGGACTACATGGGTGTATCTAATGAAAGTTAAGTCTGATGCTAGGCAATTGTTGATTGATAATTGTATGTGAGTTAAGACTCAGTTCGTAAAGACCGTAAAGGTCGTTCGTACTAATGGTGGACAAGAATTCAATATGCCAGCATTCTTTTACTAGCATGGCATTATTCATCCGGTATCACATTCTTGTTGTTGCTCGTGCTTCGTTGTTTCAAGGAGGATTACTAGATAATTTTTTGTCACTGGTTATTATACATGCGGTTCATTTGATTAATCTGATTCCCTAGTTGGTATGCTGAATTCACTGTTGAGGGTGATTTGGGAAAAATCTTGTTAGTTTGGAAAGGTGATGTGCCTCTAAAACTTTGGATTGCTCTATTCGTTATATATTCATTTCAAGGTTGAGTTGCATAAAGGTTTTTATGGAACTGTTTTTATGGTGCGGATGACTGTGGTGAAAGGAGAAGAACTTATAACTCTCCTCGTTCTTTAAAGACCTTGAGTGATCCTTGGTTCGTGGCGGGAGACTTTAATGCTTTCCCAGACTTAGTTGAAGCTTCTTCTTTTCCCTCCTCCTATCAAAGTATGGAGGATTTCAAGAGTTGTGTGGCAGATTGTGAGTTGATCAACCACACTTGTTCAGTTACTCAGTTTACATGGATCGATAATCGAAGTGTTGGATTAGTGTCAAGGAAACTGAATAGAGTGATGATCAATGTTAATTGGTAAATAGCTTATCCTACTAGTAAGCTGGAGGTGATCCCCTCTTTGGACTCTGACCACTGTGCCATTTACCTAAAAAATGATATTAGTGTTGCCTAAAAGCTTTAAGTTCTTCTCATGTTGGACTAAGCATGTTGACTATAGGAAGATTGTGAAGAATGTGTGGAAAGGAAGAGTTCAGGGGAATCGATTCTATATTTTTGTGAAAAATTGAGAAGACTGAATCATAAGCGTACAAAGTTGAATCATGAGTTTTACTTAGATATTCAGAGTAGGGTTAAGCTGAAGAAGAAGGAGGTGATCAATCTTAACAATAGTGTTTATAATTCCTCTTCTACTTTAGATTACTATAGTTGAAGCAGATTACCTTGGAGTATGAGCAACAAAAAGTGAAGAAGAAAGTATCATGAAGCAGAAAGAAAGCAATGACTGGATCGAATTGGGAGATCAGACTTCAGTTTTTTTCTTTAACTACATTAAAGAAAAAATGCCACCAATACTATTAGACAGCTTAAGACTACTGAAGAAGAGATGGTTGATGATATCCCTGGTATTTCAAAAGAAGTTGCGGAATTCTATAAGAAGCGTTTTGGTGAGAGCAATGAGGTACATACTCAAAACCAAAGTTCCATTGTCAAATTTAAATTAATTGACTTTCAAGCTGATGAAGTAAGCCTGTTAGTCCTGAGGATATTAAAAGTGCCATGTTTGCTATCCCTAATGAGAAAATCCATGGCCCAAATGGTTTTAATGCCATGTTTTTTTAAAGGTAATTTTCCTACTGTTGGTAATGATGTTATAGAAGATGTTTTGAGTTTCTTTCATAAAGCCTTGATGCCAAAGTTTGTAAACTCTGTAGCGCTAACACTCGTTCCAAAGAAAAAGAATTTTGATGACATGAGACATTATATGCCTATCTCTCTGGGCAATGTGATCTACAAAGTTTCTTCTTAGGTTATTTCTAATAGGATGGCAGCGGTTCTTCCCTCTCTAATCAGTATGAATCAAACTTCTTTCATTAAAGGAAGATGTATAGGAGATGGTATTCATATGGCTCGTGAACTCCTTAGTAATTATAATAAGAAAGGGATCTCTACTAGGTGTGCCATTCAAATAGACTTGATGAAAGCTTTTGATTCGGTTGAGTGGTCCTTTATTTTTTCTATGATGGATGCCATAAATTCCCTTGAAGTTTATATCTCTTGGATCCATTCTTGCTTTAAGAGCTCTATGATTTCAGTAAATGTGAATGGTATCTTAAGTGATTATTTTAAGGCTAAGAGAGGGTTCAGGTAAGGTGACCGTATTTCACTGTTTTTGTTTTGTCTATGGAGATTTTGAGTTGCATATTTGACAGAACAACCCGGGAAGTGAAATTTCATATTCATCTGCAATACAAAGGTGTCTAACTAACCCACCTAAGATTTGTAGATGACCTGCTCGTTTTACAGGCAAATTATATTGCTATCCAGGTGGTTGCTGATGCAATGGAGTAATTCCGACAACTGTCTGGTGAGATAAATGTCAAATTTTTTTCACTACAAGAAAACATGGGATTAGTCACAGTTTTTTTGCCTATTAGTCACGGTTTTTACCGTGACAAAAAAATTAGTCACGGTTTAGTAAACCGTGACTATAATGACCAATTTTCGTCACGGTTTCTATTGAAACCGTGACTAACAACTTTGTCACGGTTTCTACTGAAACCGTGGTTTCAATAGAAACCGTGACGAAAATTGGTCATTATAGTCACGGTTTGTGAAGAAACCGTGACTAATCAGGTGGCCAAAGTGTTCTAATTGGAATTTTGGGTGACCCATTGGTTAATTTCTTGAATTATAGGTCCAGACCCTCAACTTTTCCCGAAATGCAAAATGATCCTTAAAATTAAAATGTCAACAAGATGTTCAAATTAATTACGAATCAGTCACTGAATTTATTTGTGTGTCAAAATAACCAAAATACATTTTTAATTAATAAACAAAAATTACAGAAAAATTAATAAACAAAAATAAATCTCTGCCGCCTCCGATTCCAATCGCCGCCGCCGCCTCCGATTCCAGATCTGGCCTCTTCACCATCACGGCGAGGAGCCGCCGAGCGGCCGCCCGATCCAGCCTCCGATTGCAATCCTCCTCTTAACCCACCGCTAGATCCGGCCTCTTCACCATCACGGCGAGGAGCCGCCGAGCCGTCGCCCGATCTGGCATCCGATTGCAACGTCACATATCTGAGATGGAAGAGGAAGAGGATGACGTCGATGTTGAGGTGTTGAGGAAGAGGATGCAGAGAGGTGTTGGTTGGGTGTTGAGGAAGGTGAGGTCGGAGTGAAGGAAGAAGGGAAGGTGTTGGCTGGGTGTTGAGGAAGGCGAGGTGGGAGTGAAGGAAGAAGGGAAGGTGAGGTGGGAGTAATGGAGAAGTTAAGGTGTTGGGGCAGTGAAGGGAGAAGGGAAGGTGGGAAGAGAAGATGGGATCCGCGTGAGCAGTTGGTCTGGTTGGTCACGGTTTTGGCCAAACCGTGACTGGTTGGTCACGGTTTTGGTCAAACCGTGACTAATTTAGTCACCGTTTTGGCAAAACCATGACTAATTTAGTCACGGTTTCTTTAAAACCGTTACTAAATTAGTCACGGTTCCTTTAAAACCGTGACTAAATTAGTCACGGTTTTAAAAACCGTGAGAAATTAGTCACGGTTTGACCAAAACCGTGACTAATTAGTCACGGTTCACAAAACCGTGACTAGAAAACCGTGACAAATAAGGCTTTTTCTTGTAGTGTTTGGCTAGAGTGAATGAAAGTGTTGTAGAAGATATAGTGAGGACTTCTCGATTCTGTGTGGGGGATCTTCCATTTCGATATTTGGGGGTACCGAGGACCTCTAGGAAGCTGAGACACTGTGATTGCAAGATGCTCCTTGATAAGATAACAAGGAGGATCACTGACTGGAAACCCAAAAAACTTTCTTATACATGAAGCGTCCAACTGATAAATTATGTTATCTAGGGCACTCTTCAGTATTGGATGCAAGCATTCATTTTACCTACCAGTCTTATTAAGTATGTGGAGAAAATTTGCAACCAGTTCCTTTGGGGGGAAGATTGATGGAGGTAAAGCGAAGGTTGCTTGGAATTTAGTTGTAGTCCTTATAGAGGAAGGAGGTGTTGGCATTAGGGATATGAGAAGTTGGAATGTAGCTAATGTTTTAAGGCATGTTTGGCAGTTATTGTTGAGAGCTGGGTGGATTTGGGTTACCTGAGTATACTACTATAAAATTAAACGAGAATGTCTTTAGAGGATATATTCGGCTGCAGGTTCTTCGCATTGGAGGAGATTACTCTAGCTTAGAGATGTTGTTCAGGTACACACAACTCTTGACTGTGATGGGGACTACATGTGGGATGGACTTTATATGCCACGTTTTCAGTTAAGCAGAGTGTGGGATTCTATTCGATCCATGAATGTGGAGGTGAACTGGTATAAATGTGTGTGTAGTGGTTTCTACATTCCTCGACAATCGTATATTGCTTGATTGATTGTGGCCAATAGGATCACTACAAGAGATAAAATGAAGGTGTGTAATGCTCTTGTCGATGCAACTTGTGTTCTCTCTGTAGAGGAGGAGGAATTCATGGATCATCTATTTTTCAATTGAAAGTATACACGGGCAATTTGTATTTGCTTCTTCCCAGACATGACCAGCTTCTCTATAAAGTAGATAATTAATAATAGAGTTTGGAATCTTGGAGAGGAGGATCGTGCGAAAACTAGAAAGCTCTTATGGCATATCATGATTTCCAGGATATGGAAGGAGAGATGTAGTAGGATATTCGGCAATCACACTCATAGAGATGTAAATAAATTATGAACTCTATTAGAAGGGAGATTAATTCTTATGCGATAGTATACTCTATGTATAGAAGTATAGTTGCAGCAGTTTAGTTGTTTTTCCTAGTTTTGTGAGTCTCCTTCTCATACTGTTGTTCCTCTATTTTGGTGCATACAAATGCTCAATTCATAAAAAAGGTTTTTAAATGATGGTGATGAAACATTGACGTTCATCTCCATAAAATTCTATAAAAAAGATGAAAAAGCGTCTCAAAATGTTACTATCTCATATGATGCTCCCAATTAGCTGGGTGTATCATCCACGATGCAGAAAATAGAGAATCTACTTGCGCCTGGATTGTCATCCTTCTTCCCGCTTTTTTTCCTTTGGTATTTAATTCCACTTGTGTTGCATTATTTCTGAAATTTAGTACAGGTCACACAAAAAAATCACGTGTGTTAGTTATTACCCTAATTAATTGGTTATGAATTATAATTAATCAACTACTATATATTCATCTCCAATGACGACAAAGTAAATATTATCATGTATAAACGAGTACTAAGAAAAATTTAGCATCACACTACGTCATTCCTCATAATACATGTTCCATTCTAATGAATACATAACAATAACCTAAAACTTCCTACAAAACTTTGTTAAAGAAAATGTTTATGTTCTCATAAAAATGAATCGTGTTTATTAAAATACTTTAGAATTATATTTCTTTCAAGAAAAGGGCAATATGATTAGAGCAATAGAATAAACAATCTTGGACATGTAAATACTATCATTGAAGCAAAAGAATCATTATACCAAATTGACGTGAAGTCATAAGCTGATGAATAATTGTTTCTTTCCGAAGCCTTCCATTCCATCTCCTAACAATCGAATTAGATCGCAGATAAAGATTAAAATTAGGAATCGAGTTTCTATTGGAAACAACAAAATCACATGAAAATTATAATGCAAAATAATGTGAAAGCTAAAAAACATAAATAATGCTTACACAAATATGTAATTGATTCACATTCACTTCTGATTGAATCTAAAAGAGCAGATATTTCATCGAACCAAATATTTGGCCAAGTCTGAAGGCATGATGTGTTAGGATGACATCGGAAAACAGAAGACATAATAGCTTTAACGATTGAAGATGATGTAATAAGGAATAAGATGATATTTTCATATTTATAGATAAAATGGAAGTTTGTTATGGAACTCTTGTCGTTTTTGAATTTGTATTGTTCTAATTTAATACCACGAATCAAATATGATCTATCCATTAATTATTGACTTAATACCCACAATCAAAACTCCACCACAATTACATTCAACAAATCGATGAGCTATTTTTGTCATGTTCTATACTAAATCTTGTTGAAACTTTTATCTAAATCTCAAGGACCATCAAATATGAAGTATAAAGGTCAAAGTCATTGAAATATTTAAAAGTGAATATTAATAATTGTATCATATTTAGATTATAATACACACACACAAAAATGAGCAGAATTAGGATTCAAAGATGCACTCAGGTTTTTCTAGTTCCAGTCACCAGTGAAGGTACCAGTCAGTTTGGCAGGGGGGATTATTTGTATTTGGGACTCAAATTTATTCAATATTGAAGCTCAATGGATCGAAAGTTTTAGTGTGGTTACAATTCTGCATTGTGCGGTTGATTTCGTTTTCTAGATGTTAGTTAATCTATATGGCCCATGCTCTTTTTCCGTGTTAATGTTAGTTAACATGAATGTTTCTCTACCTATGGGTCAACAAGTGCATGTTAGTCATATTGGTTCTGCTTTTCTGACTCCCACTATCATGATAAAAAATGTGTTGGTTATTCCTACTTTCACTTTTAACTTGCGTTCTGTGAGTTATTTCACTAACCAACATAAGTGTTCTTTGACATTTTATCATGATCGTTGTGTGATTCAGGACCTATAGTTTTGGCAGAGGATTTGTTTAGCTGAACTTGCGAATGGATTGTATCAGTTTCATTATCCTATGCACAATGTTCATTGTTCTTCTAAATGTTCTTTTGTTAATCCCACGATTTAGCATCAAAGATTAGGTCATACTGCTGTTACCAATTTGCTTGATATTTCATGTAAAGGTTCTGATTTGAAATCAATAAAATGCTATGTTTGTCCTTTGGCCAAACAGAAACAGTTTCATTTTGTATATCTCGTGTTGATGCTATATTTGATCTTGTTGACTATGATATTTGGGGTCCGCATCAGATTCATGCATTGATGGATATAGGTATTTCCTAACCCTTGTAGATGATTTTGAAAGGACTACATGGGTGTATCTAATGAAAATTAAGTTTGATGCTAGGCAATTGTTGATTGATATCTGTATGTGAGTTAAGACTCAGTTCGTAAAGACCGTAAAGGTCGTTCGTACTAATGGTGGACAAGAATTCAATATGCCAGCATTCTTTTACCAGAATGGCATTATTCATCCGGTATCACATTCTTGTTGTTGCTCGTGCTTCGTTGTTTCAATGAGGATTACCTGATAATTTTTTGTCACTAGTTATTATACATGCGGTTCATTCGATTAATCTGATTCCCTAGTTGGTATGTTGAATTCACTGTTGAGGGTGATTTGGGAAAAATCTGGTTAGTTTGGAAAGGTGATGTGCCTCTAAAACTTTGGATTGCTCTATTCGTTATATATTCATTTCAAGGTTGAGTTGCATAAAGGTTTTTATGGAACTGTTTTTATGGTGCGGATGACTGTAGTGAAAGGAGAAGAACTTATAACTCTCCTCGTTCTTTAAAGACCTTGAGTGATTGATGAACCGGACGTTGACGACTCAATCAAATAAACTAACAAAGCTAACAAGCTAGGGTAGATCGTATTCCACGGGTCTTCTAATGATTGACTACTCAAATAAGCTAGCAAATTACTCAGGTTAAACACTTCGTGCGTGGTGTGAGTTCCACGACTTCTAATTCTAAGAAATGCAGAGAAATTAAAAATTGAAACTAAGAACAGATTGGAAATTGGTTCATTAAAACAGAGATGACAGACGAACTTAGACTTTGAATCCCCCTTCGTTCCCCAGAGCATTGGCAATCAACAGATCAGCGGATTTCGATTCTCATTCAATCAATTTTAAGACACCACCATAACTCCTGACCCTTAGGTTTAAGACCGACGAACGTTCACTCTATCCGTTCTAGCTACCAAGATTAATTAGTCGCCCGGGTACGGTCGCCTCTCGCAACGACTTAATTTAACTAGTGGAATTACTAACGATTTATGAGTTACTCTTGTAGTGGATTAAACCTAACCGGTTCCTACGAAAGGCACGCTCCAATTATAAGGTTAATTGTTCAATTTGATGTTTTAAAGTACGGCGAGCGTTCGCTTCTATCCTTAGCTTAACAAGAATCTAATCTAGGTGATCAATCCATACAAGAAACATGAACAATGAAGAACAAATCAAACATGAAAGAGAAACTGATTGAACTTCGAATCTAATCACCGCCGATCCGTGACCGCTTTAAAGCCCTGGGTCACTTAGGGTTCATCTAGTCTAAGCTCTAAGAGTTTAGCTACTCATGTTTATCACAAAATAATCAAAGATAAAGAAAGAGTTCATCATCCAGAGGAAGAAAAGAAAAGAATCTGAAAACCCTAATTAAGATGACTCTGGCAGACTTCGATCTTCGGTAAACTGCAATCCTAGCTCCGAGTCTTCGAGATGGAAGGGATGGCGTCACGATCTCTTTCCGACTCTTCAGACTCTAACTCTCTGCTCCAGAACTTGAGAGAATTCTGAAGTTCGGTATTAGTTGGTAATTATGATGTATTATCAGGTATATTTTGAAGTTGGGCCGCCGGTTAAGTATTTTTACTTAACCCTAATACCGCCGGATTTAAACTAGAATTTTGCCAAAAATTATAAGGAATTTTCGCCGAAAATCTTAGTGTAAATGGGAAGCCCGCCGGTTGATTTCTTCTGTGATTTTCGGTCCAACAGTTTTTGGCGAAAACTTAGTGTTTTCGCCAAAAACACCCTTCAGTTGGCATCAGTGGATTTGTGCATGTATTTTCGCCGAAAACACTAAGGGATTTTCGGCGAAAACTTTAGTGTAAACCGGGGCAGACTTTGGTTCGACTCGATTGACTCCTTGGATCGATTTCGGTGTGATTCCTCGAGGTCCCAATGCCTTAGACACGTCCTTGGCTACTTTATTTGATGGCAAAAACCTGTGCTAACATAAAAACACTAGAAAACCATCAAATAGACCCGAAACGGGCCAAGGTAACACAAATGGCACGAGATAGGGCAATTGATTGAATATTCGTTATTCTACCCTAAAAACCATGTCTTAAGCAAGGAAATGTCGCTTAAATGAGGCTGATAATCACGTCAAATCGAGTGTCATCAGTGATCCTTGGTTCGTGGCGGGAGACTTTAATGCTTTCCTAGACTTAGTTGAAGCTTCTCCTTTTCCCTCCTCCTATCAAAGTATGGAGGATTTTAAGAGTTGTGTGGCAGATTGTGAGTTGATCAACCACACTTGTTAAGTTACTCAGTTTGACATGGATCGATAATCGAAGTGATGGATTGGTGTCAAGGAAACTGAATAGAGTGATGATCAATGTTAATTGGTAAATAGCCTATCCTACTAGTAAGCTGGAGGTGATCCCCTCTTTGGACTCTGACCATTGTGCGATTTACCTGAAAAATGATATTAGTGTTGCCTAAAAGCTTTAAGTTCTTCTCAAGTTGGACTAAGCATGTTGACTATAGGAAGATTGTGAAGAATGTGTGGAAAGCAAGAGTTCAGGGGAATCGATTCTATATTTTTGTGAAAATTTGAGAAGACTGAATGATAAGCGTACAGAGTTGAATCATGAGTTTTACTTAGATATTTAGAGTAGGGTTAAGCTGAAGAAGAAGGAGGTGATCAATCTTAACAATAGTGTTTATAATTCCTCTTCTACTTTAGATTACTAAAGTTGAAGCAGATTACCTTGGAGTATGAGCAACAAAAAAGTGAAGAAGAAAGTATCATGAAGCAGAAAGAAAGCAATGACTGGATCGAATTGGGAGATCAAACTTCAGTTTTTTTTCTTTAACTACGTTAAAGAAAAAATGCCACCAATACAATTAGACAGCTTAAGACTACTGAAGGAGAGATGGTGGATGATATTCCTGGTATTTCAAAAGAAGTTGCGTAATTCTATAAGAACCTTTTTGGTGAGAGCAATGAGGTACATACTCAAAACCAAAGTTCCATTGTCAAATTTAAATTAATTGATTTTCAAGCTGATGAAGTAAGCCCGTTAGTCTTGAGGATATTAAAAGTGCCATGTTTGCTATCCCTAACGAGAAAATCCATGGCCCAAATGGTTTTAATGCAATGTATTTTTAAAGATAATTTTCCTTCTGTTGGTAATGATGTTATAGAAGATGTTTTGAGTTTCTTTGATAAAGCCATTATGCCGAAGTTTGTAAACTCTGAAGCGCTAATACTCGTTGCAAAGAAAAAGAATTTTGATGACATGAGACATTATATGCCTATCTCTCTGTGCAATGTGATCTACAAACTTTCTGCTTAGGTTATTTCTAATAGGATGGCAGTGGTTCTTCCCTCTCTAATCAGTATGAATCAAACTTCTTTCATTAAAGGAAGATGTATAGGAGATTGTATTCATATGGCTCATGAACTCCTGAGTAATTATAATAAGAAAGGGATCTCTACTAGGTGTGCCATTCAAATAGACTTGATGAAAGCTTTTGATTCGGTTGAGTGGTCCTTTATTTTTTCTGTGATGGAAGCCATGAATTCCCTGAAGTTTATATCTCCTAGATCCATTCTTGCTATAAGAGCTCTATGATTTCAGTAAATGTGAATGGTATCTTAAGTGATTATTTTAAGGCTAAGAGAGGGTTCAGGTAAGGTGACCAAATTTCACCATTTTTGTTTTGTCTATGGAGATTTTGAGTTGCATATTTGACAGAACAACTCGGGAAGTGAAATTTCATATCCATCCGCAATGCAAAGTGTCCAACTAACCCACCTAAGATTTGTAGATGACCTGCTCGTTTTTACAGGCAAATTATACTGCTATCCAGGTGGTTGCTGATGCAATGGAGTAATTCCGACAACGGTCTGGTCTTAAATTCAACCCAGATAAATGTCAATTTTTTTTGGCTAGAGTGAATGAAAGTGTTGTAGAATATATAGTGAGGACTTCTCGATTCTGTGTGGGGGATCTTCCATTTCGATATTTGGGGGTACCGAGAACCTCTAGGAAGCTGACACGCTGTGATTGCAAGATGCTCCTTGATAAGATAACAAGGAGGATCACTGACTGGAAACCCAAAAAACTTTCTTATACATGAAGGGTCCAACTGATAAATTATGTTATCTAGGGCACTCTTCAGTATTGGATGGCGGCGTTCATTTTACCTACCAGTCTTATTAAGTATGTGGAGAAAATCTGCAACCAGTTCCTTTGGGGGGAAGATTGATGGAGGTAAAGCGAAAATTGCTTGGAATGTAGTTGTAGTCCCTATAGAGGAAGGAGGTGTTGGCATTAGGGATATGAGAAGTTGGAATGTAGCTAATGTTTTAAGGCATGTTTGGCAGTTATTGTTTAGAGCTGGGTCGATTTGGGTTACCTGAGTATACTACTATATAATTAAATGAGAAAGTCTTTGGAGGATATATTCGGCTACAGGTTCTTCGCATTGGAGGAGATTACTCTAGCTTAGAGATGTTGTTCAGGTACACACAACTCTTGACTGTGATGGGGAGTACATGTGGGATGGACTTTATATGCCACGTTTTCAGTTAAGCAGAGTGTGGGATTCTATTCGATCCATGAATGTGGAGGTGAACTGGTATAAATGTGTGTGGAGTGGTTTCTACATTCCTCGACAATCGTATATTGCTTGATTGATTGTGGCCAATAGGATCACTACAAGAGATAAAATGAAGGTGTGTAATGCTCTTGTCGATGCAACTTGTGTTCTCTCTGTAGAGGAGGAGGAATGCATGGATCATCGATTTTTCAATTGAAAATATACACGGGCAATTTGTATTTGCTTCTTCCCAGACATGACCAGCTTCTCTATAAAGTAGATAATTAATAATAGAGTTTGCAATCTGGGAGAGGAGGATCGTGCGAAAGCTAGAAAGCTCTTATGGCATATCATGATTTCCAGGATATGGAAGGAGAGATGCAGTAGGATATTCGGCAATCATACTCATATAGATGTAAATAAAATTATGAACTCTATTAGAAGGGAGATTAATTCTTATGCGATAGCATACTCTATGTATAGAAGTATAGTTGCAGTAGTTTAGATGTTTTCCTAGTTTTGTGAGTATCCTTCTTATAATGTTGTTCCTCAATTTTGGTGCATACAAATGCTCAATTCATAAAAAAAGGTTTTGTGATGATGGTGATGAAATATTGATGTTCATCTCCATAAAAGTCTATAAAAAAAAGATGAAAAGCGTCTCAAAATGTTACTATCTCATATGATGCTCCCAATTAGCTGGGTGTATCATCCACGATGCAGAAAATAGAGAATCTACTTGCGCCTGGATTGTCATCCTTCTTCCTGCTTTTTTTCCTTTGGTATTTAATTCCACTTGTGTTGCATTATTTCTGAAATTTAGTATAGGTCACACAAAAAATTCACGTGTCTTAGTTATTACCCTAATTAATTGCTTATGAATTATAATTAATCAACTACTATATATTCATCTCCAATGACGACAAAGTAAATATTATCATGTATAAACGAGTACTAACAAAACCTTAGCATCACACTTAATCATTCCTCTTAATACATGTTCCATTCTAATGAATACATAACAATAACCTAAAACTTCCTGCAAAACTTTGTTAAAGAAAATGTTTATGTCTTCATAAAAATGAATCATATTTCTTTCAAGAAAAGGGCAATAGGATTAGAGCAATAGAATAAACAATCTTTGACATGTAAATACTATCATTGAAGCAAGAGAATCATTATACCAAATTGACGTGAAGTCATAAGCTGATGAATACTTGTTTCTTTCCGAAGCCTTCCATTCCATCTCCTAACAATCAAATTAGATCGCAGATAAAGATTAAAATTAGGAATCGAGTTTCTATTGGCAACAACAAAATCACATGAAAATTAAAATGCAAAATAACGTGAAAACTAAAAAACATAAATAATGCTTACACAAATATGTAATTTGATTCACATTCACTTCTGATTGAATCTAAAAGAGCAGATATTTCATCGAACCAAATATTTGGCCAAGTCTGAAGGCATGATGTGTTAGGATGACATCGGAAGAAAGAAGACATAATAGCTTTAACGATTGAAGATGATGTAAAAGGAATAAGATGATATTTTCATATTTATATATAAAATGGAAGTTTGTTATGGAACTCTTATCGTTTTTGAATTTGTATTGTTCTAATTTAAAATATGATCTATCCATTAATTATTGACTTAATACCCTCAATCAAAACTCCACCACATTTACATTCAACTAATCAATGAGCTATTTTTGTCATGTTCTTTACTAAATCTTGTTGAAACTTCTATCTAAATCTCAAGGACCATCAAATATGAAGTATAAAGGTCAAAGTCATTGAAATATTTAAAAGTGAATATTAATAATTGTATCATATTTAGATTATAATACACACACACACAAATGAGCAAAATTAGGATTCAAAGATGCACTCAGGTTTTTCTAGTTCCAGTCACCAGTGAAGCTACCGGTGAGTTTGGCAGGGGGGATTATTTGTATTTGGGACTCAAATTTATTCAATATTGAAGCTCAATGGATCGAAAGTTTTAGTGTGGTTACAATTCTGCGTTGTGTGGTTGATTTCGTTTCCTAGATGTTAGTTAATCTATATGGCCCATGCTCTTTTTCCGTGTCAACGTTAGTTAACATGAATGTTTCTCTCCCAACGGGTCAACAAGTGCATGTTAGTCATATTGGTTCTGCTTTTCTGACTCCCACTATCATGATAAAAAATGTGTTGGTTATTCCTACTTTCACTTTTAACTTGCATTCTGTGAGTTATTTGACTAACCAACATAAGTGTTCTTTGAGATTTTATCATGATCGTTGTGTGATTCAGGACCTATAGTTTTTGCAGAGGATTTGTTTAGCTGAACTTGTGAATGGATTGTAACAGTATCATTATCCAATGCACAATGTTCATTGTTCTTCTAAATGTTCTTTTGTTAATCCCATGATTTAGCATCAAAGATTAGGTCATAGTACTGTTACCAATTTGCCTGATATTTCATGTAATGGTTCTGATTTGAAATCAATAAAATGCTTTGTTTGTCCTTTGGCCAAACAGAAACAGTTGCCTTTAGTATATCTCGTGTTGATGCTATATTTGATCTTGTTCACTGTGATATTTGAGGTCCGCATCAGATTTATGCATTGATGGATATAGGTATTTCCTAACCCTTGTAGATGATTTTTTAGGGACTACATGGGTGTATCTACTGAAAATTAAGTCTGATGCTAGGCAATTGTTGATTGATGTCTGTATGTTAGTTAAGACTCAGTTCGTAAAGACCGTAAATGTCGTTCGTACTAATGGTGGACAAGAATTCAATATGCCAGCATTCTTTTAGCAGCATGGCATAATTCATCCGGTATCGTGTCATTATTCCTCTAAAAAAAATGGAATAATCGATCGTAAACATTAGCACATTCTTGTTGTTGCTCGTGTTTCGTTGTTTGAAGAAGGATTACCTGATAATTTTTTGTCACTGTTATTATACTTGCGGTTCATTTGATTAATCTGATTCCCTAGTTGGTATGCTGAATTCACTTTTGAGGGTGATTTGGGAAAAATCTGGTTAGTTTGGAAACGTGATGTGCCTCTAAAACTTTGGATGGAACTATTTTTATGGTGCGAATGACTGTGTTGAAAAGAGAAGAACTTATTACTCTCTTCGTTCTTTAAAGACCTTGATTGAGCCTTGGATCGTGGCGGGAGACTTCAATGCTTTCCTAGACTTAATTGAACCTTCTCCTTTTCCCTCCTCCTATCAAAGTATGGAGGATTTTAAGAGTTGTGTGGTAGATTGTGAGTTGATCTACCACACTTGTTCAGGTCCTCACTTTACATGGATCGATAATCGAAGTGATGGATTGGTGTTAAGGAAACTGAATAGAGTGATGATGACACTCGATTTGACGTGATTATAAGCCTCATTTAAGCAACATTTCTTGGCTTTTACTAAAAAAAGCCATGAAATGTTGCTTAAATGAGGTTGATAATCACGTCAAATCGAGTGTCATCATCACTCTATTTAGTTTCCTTGACACCAATCCATCACTTCGGTTATCGATCCATGTAAAGTGACAACCTGAACAAGTGTGGTAGATCAACTCACAATCTACCACACAACTCTGTGTGGTACATTTCTTGGCTTAAGATATGGTTTTTAGGGCAGAATAGCGAATATTCACTCAACTACTCTGTCTCGTGCCAGTTGTGTTTTTGTGATAGCACAGGTTTTGCCGTCAAATAATGTAACCAAGGACGTGTCTAAGGCATTGGAACCTCGAGGAATCGCACCGGAATCGATCCAAGGAGTCAATCAAGTCAACACAAATCCTGCCCAGCTTTTCAAAGGAGTTTTCGGCGAAAACTTCTTAAATAAGAAGTTTTCGCCGAAAATCATAGAAGAAATCATCGGCGCTTACAAGAAGAAGTTTTTGGCGAGAAGTCAAAGTTCTCGCCGAAAACTCTGGACGAAATCATCACAGGAGGATCAGTCGACAGGGCCAGCATTTTTCAAAGAAGTTTTCGGCGAAAACTTCTTAAAGTTTTCACCGAAAATCTTAACCTAATCCGGCTGGGAATAGGGTTAAGTATAAATATAACCGGCGGCTCAAATAAAAACACACTTTATCATATCAATCAAAGAACTTCCAGACCTAGAAGTTCGAGAGAGAGTTTTGAGATTTCAAAGAGCCAGGAAGAGATCGTGATGCCATCTTTCCACCTCGGAGACTCGGAGCTGAGAATTGAAGATCGTTGAGATTGAAGCTTCACGGATTCGTCGAATTAAGTTTTACAGTTCTTCTCTGTTCTTCCTACCTGAGATTTATTCCTTGTTTGTCTTTAATTCTCTTGTATCTAATATGAGTAGCTAAACTCGTAGAGCTTAGATTAGATGAACCCTAAGTGACCCAGGGCTTTAAAGCGGTCACAGATCGGCGGTAATTAGATTCGAAGTTCAATCAGTTTCTCTTTGCATGGTTGTTTTGTTCTTCATTGTTCATGTTTCTCTTCTGGTTTATCGCCTGGATTAGGTTTATGCAAGTTAGGGTTAGTCGCCAGACAGCTTCCCTGCTTTGGCACATAGACTTATCTTCCTTGATCACCTAGTTTAGATTCTTGTTAAGCTGAGGATAGAAGCGAACGCTCGTCTCTCTTTAAAACATCAATTCAACCAATTAACCTATTCATTGGAGTGTGCCTTTCGTAGGAACCAGTTAGGGTTAATCCGCTTCAAGAGTAACTCATGAATCATTAGTAATTGCACCAGTTAGTTCTTCCGTTGCAAGAAGCGAAAGCTCGGACGGCTAATTAATCTTGGTAGTTAGATTGGATAAAGCGAACGTTCGCCAGTCTTAAACCTAAGGTAAGGAGTTATGGTGGTGTCTGAGAATTGATTGAATGAGAATTGAAAACCGCTGGTCCTGTGATTGTTGTTGCCTTGGTGATCTAAGGGGGATTCGAAATCTAAGCTTGTCTGTCGTCTGTCTAAACCAGCCAATCATTCTGTCTTTTAACTTCATTTTATTTTTCCTTCATCTTAGTCTAGAAGTCGTGGAACTCACACCACGAACAACGTGTTTGAACCTGAATAAATTTTCAGCTTCTTTGAGTAGTCAATTGGAAGAAACCCTGTGGAATACGATCTGTTTAGCTTTTAGCTTTGTAGTATTTGATCACTGTTTTACAACACATCAAATTGGCGCTGTTGCCGGGGACTCTTCTAATTGTTTGAAAGAAGAGTTGGCATTTTATTCTTCTACCTTTCCATCCGTCATATTTCATCACACTTTGATTTTACCCCGGTTATGTTTGCTTTTGTTGCTTGTAGGTTGTTTTACAGGTTTATGAACCGCTCGCTCACTCATTCTCAGTTTAAGCCGGGTAGTTCTGCTCCACCAAAGCAACTGCGAGTTCCGAAACAATTCAGAATTGTTCCACCTACACCTCCTACCCCTATTAAGATCAAGGAGTTGAAGGAGAACTCCTCATCTTCGTTCGCTTCATCCACTACAGATTCACCACCACCTTCTCCTTCCGTCATGGCTGCTCAACGCACCATGGCGGATTACAATAAACCAAGCGCGACTAATTTTCAGTCTAGCATCGCTGTGCCGCACAATGATGACGATCCTGACTATGAGATCACGATCCCCTTCATGGAAATGATCTCTAAGGATGTTCGGTTCGAAGGGAAGCCGCAAGATAACCCACACACACATCTGGCGGACTTCCTAGCCATGTGCGAGACGTTCAAGAGTGGGAACCTCGGTAAGAACACATTATGCTTACGAGTCTTCCCAATCTACCCTTAGAGGCACCGCCAAGAGATGGCTCAGCAGCAAGCCACCTGGCCACTACACCGACTAGGATAATCTAGCTCAAGACTTCGTAGAGGAATACTTTCCTCCTTCAAGAACTACAGCTTATAAGGACGACACTGCCAGATTTGTTCAGAAGGAAGGAGTAAGCTTATATGATGCTTGGAACGAATTCCAAGAACTCCTTCACGATTGCCCCCCCATCATGGATTCGAGCAGGGATAGCTAGCCGAGATCATTGCCCGAGGGATGAACGAAGAATCGGCTAAATGGGTTAACTCTTTAGCTGATGGCGACTACACCGCACTCCCACCAGAAGTTGCTCTTCTTCACTTTGCAAACTGCGTATCTAAGTCCAGGAATTGGGAGAGACAGTTTGAAGCAGCTAAGAGCCGACCAAGCCGTGAAGATCAGATCAAGATCGAAATACAGAAACACATGAAGGAGATTTTCAGTACAGCAAATAACTGGTCTAAAGAGGAAGTGAATTTTATTGATCAAGGCTCCACGAACAATCAAAGAGGCTACCCCGACTACCGTCAGTTCAGACAACCTCCTCAACAACAAGGAAGCTTCCAAGAGCGTCCTCCTTACAACTTCAGATTCAACCAGACTCAGAATCAGTACTTAAGCAATAGTTATCAAGATCCCCCTGGATTCACTAGAGGGCAGCAGCCTCAGAATTATACATTTGAGAATACTTGGGAGAGCAAAGTGACTGAAAAGTTCCACGCGGTAGTGTTTTTCTCATGCTTTTATAGCAAAGAGTTATACTTGTGTGTTTATCTCGTGCTTTTATAGCGAAGGGTAATACTCGTGTGTTTATCTCGTGCTTGTATAGCGAAGAGTTATACTCGTGTGTTTATCTCGTGCTTTTATAGCGAAGAGTAATACTCGTGCGTTTATCTCATGCTTTTCTAGCGAAGAGTTCTACGCGATAACATTTATCTCATGCTTTATAGCGAAGAGTTATACTTGTGGTTTATCTCATGCTTTTCTAGCGAAGAGTTCTATGTGATAACATTTATCTCATGCTTTATAGCGAAGAGTTCATAAGTGATCAGTTATACCTAACTTAAGTGATAAGTAGTAAACATGAATTTGAACTTGATACCTAAACTACACATGAATTACCTTGTAATGTGCTTGTCATATTTTGCAGGCTGAGTCCATATGTATATGATTATATCGCTTCTCCTTCATTCAAATTTGGGCCTATGGCCCAGTTGATTAGGCGACAATTGCCTCATCCCATCTGATCGCTCCTCCAAGCTTACTTTTTCTTCTTGTTGGGCAATTTATTTGGTCTTCTCCAACTTCAATTCATAGGATTGGTAACTGACAAAGAGCTATTCTAGCTGCAAGTGGCGGTGCTTCTTCCTCGCTTCAGACTAACGCATGCGATGCCCCCTTCTTCCTTTCCTTCCCTCATCTCAGAAGCCCTCAGGCGATTGGAATCCTCTCTTTATTCTTTAACTTTGATGTGAGCTCGTCTTAAACGAAATTGTTATTGTCTATCGATTACCTTATCCTTCATCTAATCGTCTTCAAATCGTCTTCAAATCATCTTACACTCATCCTTCATCTTCATATCGCCTGACACTCTTTAAACTCTCTGATTTGATTTTGTATGGCAGTGGTGGGTAAATGGCGATTTGGTTCGCCTTACTCTTTCATCACCTGGGCATTCTATTTGATTGCCAAACTTAGTAAGCTTCTCCCCATTCTTCTCTATTTCGACTTGCTTGCTTCTGCCTCTGACAAGCGACAGGCTTTTTATTCTAAAATTGGTAGGCGACAACTTCTCTTTTACTTGACTTTGATAGATGAACTTTGGCCCAAGCGATGACCCCTTTTCTTTGTGGTAATTTCAAGAAGTTACCAAGCTAAGCAGAATGTGGCTTTGCAGGTGATCAGGAGGTGTGAATCGCCTAAAGACCGGGAACTAGTTGTTCCAGACTCTTCTCTTGCAATTTATGTTGAATTGAATCGCCTGGCTCTATCCAAACCATGTTGCTCTTCACTTCGAATTTATTTGTGTTATGTTTTCAGGCGATTAACGATGTTGAATCTCTTACTCGCCTATTGCCCTCCAGCTTGCTTGCTTGGTTGAAAATGATTTTGACGGCCCGCCACCAATGACAATCTGACTTGCATTTCCACATGTCGCATGCTATTTTCTGGAATGCTCTAGGTGAAGCGTTAACGATCGCCCAGCCGTGTGGATAAGTTGGCTTTTGTATTTTCCCGTCACCTCCCGTCTTAGTCGCCTTAGGCAAGAGACTGACGTGATGATTTTTCTCATTGCCTTTGAGAAATGAATGATAAGCAGGCGAGCTATTGTTGAGTCTCTTCTCTATTAAATAGCTTCAATTCTTCCTGTAATTTTTGTGTAACCTCTGACAACAGAAGACTTTCCTTCTTGCTACATGGGGATACCTTCTCTTGAGTCTTGCCTTAGATTTTGGCAGGTAATCGCGAAGCTTTCGACGGGCGATTGTATCGGGAAATCGAGTTTTGCTTCTCTGTTTCACTTTTTCGTCGCCCAAGTTTCGACGGGTGCTCTGAGACGAACGATTCGAGCCATACTTCCTCGTTTCACTTTTTCATTGCCCATGCTGAGGTCTTCAATCGCCTGGATTAGTATGCTTCTTCTACTCTTCTTGCTCTATAGTTTAACAAGCGTTTTCACATGTTCTTCTTTACTTTATCTTTTGACGGGAGGTGGCCTTTTCGTTTCCTATTTTCTTAGGTGAATTCTTTTCACTCCATACTCTGACAGGTTACACATTTCTCTACACTCAAATGGGCGACTTAGCTTTTCATCTCGAGTCTTAAGAGGCGACTATCTCTTCGTAATTTTAAATTCCGCTCCAAGCTTCATCCCGTCATTTTTCCTACTTTGTTCATCGTTTCAGACCGTTGAGGCGATCCCCTTTTTTTCTTGTGTATCTGTTAAGCGATAACTCCTTTACGTCAAATTTTGGCAGACGATAGTTGACATGGCCCATGGGTATCTTTTCGTTTTATACTTTGATGGTAGCTTGTCGGTCCACGCTTTGATTGATGACGGCTTCTCACTTCACACTTTGAAGCTTGAAGAGTGATTTGTATTTTTTGCTTTATACTTTTTACTAACGGCCGTCTTTCCTTGACACTTCATAAACGAATTTTCAGACTTTGACATGTGGCATCCCTCACTTCCTCTTTCAACTGGCTATCCCCTCCATTCCAATTTGACACATCGCTTTATCCTTAGGCGATTTGAACTTGTCCCTCTTTACTTTCACTTGATTTTACAAGTTGACGGGCAATTCAAATGTAACTTGCTCCCCTTTTTCCCTCGTCTTGATTTCAAAATTGTAGCAGGTGATCAAAATTTGCCTTGTATAGACGTTTTGAATCTGTCATGTCATGCACTCTTTCTCTCTACTTCGACAAGAATAGCCTCTCGCGGTTGTCCCCTTGTTTACTTGAAAACGTCGCTCGGGCAACTGAAGCTTGGTTTGCCGGATTGACGCTTGAAGATGCCTTGACGAATTGATGTTTGAACTAGGTGTTAAGGTAGGAAGTTTGAATTAAATCATGACGAACCCCCTCAAGCTCGTTTCTCCTCGAGCGAATGGCTCACTTCGCAAACAACACACTTCTTGATTTTTGCTGAATTGCGTTGAGCCCCATGAATCAATTGTGACATGGAGTGAAATCCACTTCTTGAATTGAGTGAACATGATGTGATTGTCTCGTTCATGCATCAGTGAATCAATTAGAGTAACCCTGAGTCAATTCCCCTATCTGGCGCGCCAATTGTTCCGGCCCATTCGCTGGGGAACAATAGTATTTGTGAAGGCTTTGACCAGGGGTTCTGATTGACAACCTGCAAGTCCGGACAACCTCGATAGGATCTCGGTGGATCCCGGGTAAATGTGTATGAGTCATCGTAGTCTAAGTATTTTGCGATATACTAAGTAAAGAGAATAAGATAGAGGACGACGAACCTCAGCGATGGCCACTGAGAGGCTTGTTTGTGTGTTGCTGGATAGCCTGACGGAGAGCTGATAGTCTGAAGTTGGTTGCCTAGCAGAGAAGTTGGTCGCCTAGCAAGAGGTTGATTGCCTAGCGAGAGAGTTGGTCGCCTGGTTGCCTAGCGAGGGAGCTGGTCGCCTAGCAAGAGACTGGTTGCCTAGCGTGAGAGCTGGGCGCCTGGTAAGAGGCTGGTTGCCTAGCGCGAGAGCTGGGCGCCTGGTTGCCTAGCGACGGAGCTGGTCGCCTAGCAAGAGGCTGGTTGCCTAGCGAGGGAGCTGGTCGCCTAGCAAGAGGCTGGTTGCCTAGCGTGAGAGCTGAGGGAGAGAGAGAGAGTCCCTTCTTTGTGGGAATGACCTTTGCTTTTATAGGCCTTTAGAACCTCAACCATAGTGAGCCTTTGTGTTGGGCCTATGAGTTGTTGGATTATTGCAACTGGGCTTTAGTGGTAGTTTTGGGCCCAAGTGGTCATGGCCTATCAGTTGCCCCCAAGCTTGTTGTCTTGCTTGTCTAGGCAACAAGTTTTCCAAGTCGGTAGTCTTTAGTGAACTTGCCCATTGCGGCTGAGGCCCATCACTATATCATCGTGAAGTTCAGTACATATTTATTCATATATATTTATTTTTTAAAATTAAAATAACATAATGAATACATTTGAAAATATAAAATTACTTACAATAAAGTGAAATATGCAACTAAAATTTTATTATAATAAAATTAAGGAGTCATATATTGTAAGGTATTATACAATGAATACTACCTAAAAATAAATACAAGTGAATTTTTATAAATAATTTTATTTAAGAAATTATAAGATTATATAATTAATCAAAATAAAAGTTGATAATATGTCACATATATAGTTAGATATTAGTTTTTTATTTATAATAAAATTACTAACTTATCAATATTTAAATTAATGATCCTTATATATGATATAAAGATATTAAAATTTTCAAAAAAAATTACTAAAATAAAACATCGTCATAAAGCAGTAGGTACAAAAGCTAGTATGGTGATTAGTAGGGGTGGCTATTCGGTTAAATCGGTCAGACCGAACCGAATTCGGTCGGTCACCGATTTCGAGTTCGTCCCAAACCTGGGACCGTGTCCGTGACCGATTTGAATTCGGTTTGACCGTGCCCGAATTCAAATCGGTCACGGTCAATCGAGTTGGCCGCAACACAACCGATTTGGGTAGATGGGTTGGCCAAGAAATCTGGGTTGGCAAGAAATCTGGGTTGGCGAAGAAACCTGGGTTGGGGAAGAAGAAACCTGGGTTGGGTTCAAGAAGAAGAAGAAGAAGAAGAAGAAGAACTGGGTTCGAAATCGAATCTGGGCAGAAAATGAAGAAGGAGAAGAAGAAGAAGGGGATCTGGGTTCAAGAAGAAGAAGAGAAGAAGAAGAAGAAGAAGAAGACTGGGTTCAAAGAAGAAGAAGAACTGGGTTCAAAGAAGAAGAAGGGATCTGGGTTCAAGAAGAAGAAGAAGAAGAAGGGTATCTGGGTTCGAAATCAAATCTGGGCAGAAGAAAAAGAAGAAGAAGAAGAGGATCTGGATTCAAGAAGAAGAAGGGGATCTGGTTCGAAGTTCGAATCTGAGTCGAAGAAGAAGAAGAAGGTGGGTATCTGGGTTCCAAAATTAATCTGGGCAGAAAAAGAAGAAGAAGAAGAAGAAAAAGAAGAAGAAGAAGAAGAAGAAGGGGATCTAGGTTCGAAAATCAAATCTGAGAAGTAGAAGAAGGAGGGAAGAAGAAGAAGAAGAAGGGGATTTGGGTTTGATTCTGAGAAGAAGAAGAAGAAGAAGGAGGATATCTGAATTCAAAATCAAATATGGGAAGAAGAAGAAGGGAGAAGGAGGGGGTCTTGGTTCGAAGAAGAAGAATAGATTTTGCTCGAATTCGGTCAGTCGAGCAATTTTGCTCGAATTCGGTCATTGACCGATGACCGAAATATCTTGAAACCCATAACCGCAGCCGATTTCGAAATGCTGAAATCGGTTTTTCGGTCACTAAAACCGAATTGAATTCGGTCGGTTTTCGGTCAAACCGAAAAACCGAGCCCGAATAGCCCCCTAGTGATTAGGATAAAATGAGTTATTAATATCCCCTGGGCCCATTCATTCCCTGTGCCCTGCCCCTCTCCTTCAATCCTCTGCAACCTGCAAATGCCTCCCTCAATGTCTCTTCCCTTCCCAACTTCCTTCTTTAATATGAAGAAGAAGACAATCTGGTTCTTCATGGCCATCACCCCGATATCCTCCCTTCCTGCCTTTCCTAGCTCCTTCCCAAATTATACAATTACATTTCTCCATTTTTTCCCTCCGAATTCCTTGGGGGGAGAACTATCAATAGGCGGGGGAGTGGCCGATCAATCTCGTGATTAGGCTTGATGAGGTTTCTATTCGACTTTGTCTCCTGTTGCGGTTCACTCGGCCACGACAATCCCCACGCCAAAGAAGTTCCCGCCGGGAGGAGCACCATCCGGTCCGAGGAAGATACACGAGCGCTAGTTTCGCAACCCGCGAACGTGGCAGGCGGCGTTCAGTCAACGGTAAATAGGGCCGGATCAGGTCAAAACCGGACGAGGAAGAGGAGCAGAGCCGGGTCTCCGGATGCAGGGACGGGGAAATCAGGGGAAAATTGGAAGCCGACGCTGAAGGCCATTTCGGAAGACAACGCGGCGGCGGAGGAGAAAATGAAAAGGAGGGAGAAGGAGAAGGCGGTTAAGAGGAAGGGCAGCGTTGGGAGCATCGGCCGTCGCAGTGGATCACGTGATTACTCCTACTGCTATGGCGACGATTACAGGTAACCAAATCACCCTTTCCATTTGCTTTACCTTTGAGCCGTTTCGCTCTCACGGTCACGGAGCGGTGACTTTTAGATTTCCATATTTTTGGTATCTTCCGTATTACGTGGCTCTGTTTTGTCCCTATCTCTAGCTACCGAAACGCATTATTTTAGTAAATAAAAGGACTAAAACGGAAGCAACTTGTTAATTTCGTAGTTTTAAATCTAATCATTGGGAGTTTTTGTTAATTTTTTATTTGTTTGCAGGGGAAGCAGTAATCAGTTCGCTGGCGTTTTCCCAGGGTTCTCCGCAACACCCTTTATGATTTAAAGGCCAAAATTATTGTATGATTGGGATAAGGATGGTCATCAGTGATATGGTAGGAGGGAGCTATCTGCTGTATATATATAAACATAAATCATATGAAATAAAGGCTATAGCTGCTCGCTATTATTCTCTTATCACCTAATTTTTACATCCATAGTTTATTTTGGGAACCGAAGATGACCTTTTGAATGCGACATTCGGATTCGCATCTTAAGGTTGTTGCTCTATAATCGTCTTCACACGGTAGAGGCCGTTAACTTTTATCCCAGCTTTGTTTTAATTTTTCGTCTGAGAATCTTTATTGGGTCGGTTGACCCGTGAATTGTGATTAATAGACTGCAAACTTAACCACTACTAATTTGAATGGGGCTGAATGAATATCATTGAATAACATAAAATTTTGGTTTCTTTAAACTCGAATGAATGGTTGGTGACCAAAATAGTAAAACTCATCTATATAGATTAGCCGAATAGATAACGGTGTAGTATTAAAATTTATGGTGCATATCAAAAACATGTTGTGACACGTATCATCCCACGGCAATGACATGGAAGTAACAATTAACAATTGAGGATGAGTTGGCCTTGGCTGTTGGGTCGCTTGTTTATGGAGGAAATAAATATCCATGTAGTGGGACCCTGGCATTGAGTATTGAAAGTGCCACTTAGAGTACATGATGGTTAAATGTTAATGCAGTAATTGATTCAACCTTCGAGTGTTGGTCCAATTGAATAGCGTGGGAGGTGTTAGCGTGTTATGGGCTTGAGGATTTGGTCCACTTCTGTATGTGTGTGTAGGCAGTAGGGTTTATATTCCTTTTTCCTTGTAAATAATTCTATTCCCCATCGATTATTAGGGTTAATTAGCTTGTCTTTTGAGCCTTTTTCTGAATATGTATTTCTATGAATGTATTCAACACGCTATTGAGGAATCACATTAGTGTCGTGTTTTTGTTTTTCGATTGTGGTCTTACGTCGATTATCATGATATTAGAGCCTACCAATCTGGAATGAGTATTTGTTCGATTCAATGGGAAAAACTACTCGTTGTGGGAGTTTCAGTTTCAATATTTTGTGGCAGGTAAGGGACTTCTCTCTTATCTTGATGGACGGGCAACCGAACCAATTACGCTGGAGGAACCTGTCTTTGTAGCTGCTGCGGATGCTGCAGCTAAAGTGGAAGCAGCAGCTTAGCGGCTTCGTGACATGGAAACTCATCACAAAGAATTCGATGTGTGGTCGATTAATAATGCTAAGGTATTCTTCTGGCTTATTAACTTCGTTGAGTCGGATATTGCATTAATTGTTCGGACTTGTATATCGGTTGCGACTATATGGACTCACTTAGCCTGGAGAACGTGTATGTGAATGAGAGCACTCCTCGCCTCTTTGAGATTGAAGATGACCTTGGTAAGCTCACCTAGGGTGATCGTGCTGTCAACACCTTTTATACGATTTTGTGAACAAGACAGTATTTGTTGTCTCAAAACATGTTCTCCCCTGCTGAAAGCGCCAAAGTATTGGTAGAGTGCAAGCAGACTCGTGCTTTTCAGTACTTGATGAAGCTCCGACCGAAATTTGAATATGTTCAAGCTCATGTGATTGCTATAAATATTATTGACATGGATGAGCCTTTGGGTGATTTGATGTAGGCAGAGACGGAACTCCACACGCAAGCTCAACTTTATGGTATTTCCTCTTCGGTAGTACCAATTGGTAAGTGGTGCAATCAGTTCAAGGGGGTGGTCGTAAACCCCAATTCTACTCCAAACAAACCGAACACCAACATGGTTCAAATTCGGGGTCTTCGTCTTCGACTCGAACTATCGCGGGTCCAATTGGAGTTGTGTGATGTCATCATTTTCGTATTATTGGTCATAGCATGGCTCACTGTCGTTAGCGTAATCAATGTAATTATTGTAAGCAATCGGGACACATAATCCTTGATTGCCTTGCTCTTAAAAATCGTGCGCCTCGACAGCCTAACAACCCAATTTATGCAACTACTCTTGTTGACACGCCTTTATTAGACACAACATCCCCCATGTGATATCTCAATGTCCTCATCGAGGATGCTCTATTTCGTGTTCTTCATACTAGGATCCAAAAAGCCTTTTCCACGAGTTTTTTCAGGTAATTCTAATGATTGTCATCTCGATTTTGCAGCTTCCAATCATACGACTAGTGAATTATCTCTATTTTGTTATTAAAAGCGTTTAAGAACCTTGCAGTGGAAATTGCTAATAGGCAACAGAATTGAACTTCATGTCACTCTTCATTTACCATCGCTCGATTTACCACGAGTGGCGGAATGAACTTGTAAGGCTAATGAATTTTGAATTAATAATCGGTGGAGAGTGGAGACCCTGAGTATTTTGGTCAGGCCAAAGTGGACCTGACCCGCTCATTTAAATTGGTTTGGTCCTTGAGGCCGTGTTTCACAAAAGAAGAAGGGGAAGGTGTTTCCGTTAGGGCCTTAAGCTCATGTTTTCTCTTGTTGTTCATTATGTTAGGCGGCCATAAAGGGAAAAGGAGGTGGGCTTCAGCCCTTGGTTTAAATGAAGAGGAAGTGGAGTTGGGCTCCGCTCGGCCTAGTGGTTCAAGAAGAAGTGTTGGGAAAGGACAGATTAATTGATTGGGTTTTTGCTACGATTGATAGACAAAAGCTCAGACTCGAATCCCTTAAGATTACCAAGGCATTGGCGATCACAAAACCGGTGACTTTTCAATCCTAATTCATTCAGTTCTTAATTCATAGCTCCTTACCCTTAGATCTAGTCCGCGAACGTTCGCTCTATCGAACTAGCTACCAAGATTAATTAACCGTCTATGCGTTCACTTCTGCAACGGATAACTAATTGGTACACCTGATTGATTTTAGTGAGCTAGTCTTGAAACGGATTAACCCTAGACGGTTCGTACGAGAGGCATGATTCCATTGAATAGGTTAATTAATTGATTTGAAGTCCTAAAACATGGCGGGCGTTCGCCAACTATCCTTGTTTCAACAGGAAACTAATCTAGGTGATCAAGCTAGTAAAGAAACACAAATTAAGAACAAACCAATTATGAATAAGAAACTGATTGAACAAAGATCTAAGTACCGTCGATCTGTGACCGCAAAGCCCCGGGTCACTTAGGGTTCTTCTAATGTAAGTTAACAAGTTTAGCTACTCATATTCAAGTTAAGAGAATAAAAAACAACAATGGATTTCATTTTAGTAATGGAGAACAGAGGAAGACTATAAAACCTAATTACGAGATTTCACGAAGCTCCGATCTCGAGAAAATCTTCAACTCCTAGCTCCGAGCACCTCTGGGATGGAAATACTGTGTCAGAATCTCTCCGAGAACTCCAAGATACGCTCTAACCTCTCTCCTATTGTGTGGAAAGTCTAAAAATCGATGTATGTTGAATTGGGGGTGAAGGGCTCCTTAAATAGGTTCTTTTCCAAATCAGACCCGGAATAGTGCCAACTTTTTGCCGAAATCTTAGGAACTTTTTGGTGAAAAGTTCATTGAATAATTTTCCAAAATCCGCGACGAGTTTTATGCTCTAGCTTTTTTACAAAGTTTTCGGCGAAAACTTCCAAACTTTTCGCCGAAATATTCGTTGAAATATTTTCTTTGATCTTCAACGCTGGAAATTCAGAGGGTTCTTCACAATTTTTTTGCCGAAATGTTTGAACTCTTCGATGAAATATTCTTTGATAAGAAGCTGTATTGTTAATTTTGGATCATCTGACTTCTCTGATGATTCCGGGTCACTTCTCGAGGTTCCTCTAGATGCCTTCCTGGAGGAATACCGACTGAAGAGAGCCGAGCACCAGTCTGAAGAAGCCCCAGCCGGCCCCGCCCCGAGCGCTCCTCCAGCCCTAGCACCACAGCTGGGCTTCCAAGAGCTCAAGGAACGGATTACCACCTTAGAGGAACCTCTTAGGGCCTTCCTGGATGACTGGGAGAAGCAGGGAAGGAAAGGTTTGGGCGTACATGGAGAAGGCCCGAAGGCAGACTACCCCCGGGCGCCAGCCCCGGCATCGGAGGGCCCGGTCGGGCCTTAGCAACCAGCCAGCAGGGTACTCAGCCCCTAGGAGGATTACCACACGCCCTCAACCCCATACAAGGCCTGGAGCCAAGCCTAGGAGCTGACAACCTAGGAGCAAAGAAGGAAATGAGGAAATGGGAAGAGGACCGAACGGGCCGGTCGTGCAGGAACCCGGATGCCGAGCAGCATCAGCATCAGACCCGCCGGAGCCCAACATCAGGAGCCCCAAGCATTTCCAAGCCCGAGCAGCCGCCGCCGCCGCCAATTCCAAGCCTGATAGCAAAGGTGGCGCCGACTTTCCTAATCCGGCCAGCGCGTGAGCGATAAGCCCGACCGGATCCGCCGGTTTAGGGTTTTTTAGGCTGTTTTTATTTATTTAAGTCTTTTTAAGTGTTGGACTCGGATTTTCCCTTTTAGTTTCAATTCTTTAGGAGCAAGTAAGTCTTATTATATTCTAAATAAGAGTCTAGGATAATATTTTATTATTTTTAGAGTTTCTTTCCTAGTAGGAATCGTGAGCCTGTTCACGAGTTCCTCTACTATAAATAAGAGGCCTCGGCCTCATTGTAACAACCAACCTTTTTCGAATCAATTAATCAAACAGAACTTTGTTCTTTAAATCCTTTAGTTTTTGCTGCGTGCATAGCTTAGGATCGGTGTTATCAACAGAAGCATCCATCTTCTATCGTGGAGCCATTCCTGGACACTTAGGGTTCTCGGTCAATCGCGGCCGACGGGTCCAAGTACTTTCCCGCCCCCGGTGCCGACGGTGTTCCAAGCGAAGGGCCAAGACTAGCAGTGGTTAGGGTCGTCTGCCCATGGTTGCAGCGGTTCACACCAGCACCCCCCTCATCGCTCTCCAGAGAAAGTGCTTCACCTTCGGTGGTACTTCCAATTCCCAAACCTTCCTCCAATGGCCTTCCACTCTCAGCGCCTCCTCATTTGTCATATTATCCATGATAAATCTATAAGCAGATCTCACACTATATCCTCCATTTGTGGTGAGCCCCCAAACTCTCCAATCCGCACCCTCCCCATTCAGTGCCGGCATGCGAAGGATACAATCCTTCTCTTGCTCCGTAAATAGCTCTTCCAATAACCCTTCATCCCAACTCCATAACCCGTGTATTAAGAGATCACCGACGACCATATTGTCCAGCCCATCTAGCACTTCAGAGTGTATTCTGCAATCACCATCATTCCTCAACCACGCATCGGATCACACCTTAGCAGTTTGTCCATCACCCAAAACCCACCTGTATCCTCCTTTAACTACTTCTTGGGTAGCAAACACACTCTTCCAAATGAAGCTCGGCTTACTACTGTCCACTGCAGATAAGAAGTCCCCTTTAGGAAAGTATTTAGCTTTGTAAACTCTAGTCACAAGAGTGTTAGGCTCATTAAGGAGCTTCCACCCTTGCTTACCCAACATATCTACATTGAATCCAAGCAGGTTCCGAACACCCAAACCACCATATTCCTTTCTTACGCTCAACCGCTCCCATCTCATCCAGGGAATACCTCCGCCTCTTTCCCTCTTCGTACCCCACCAGAAGCTGTTCATCAGCCTCTCCAGCTCCTCCGCCACCGACTTTGTTAACAGAAAAGCACTAAGGTAGTAAGTAGGTATAGCTTATAACATTGATTTAATCAATACCTCTCTCCCTGCTACCTAGATTTTCTTGTCTCGCCACGGTTGTATCCGTCGCCACATGCGGTCCTTCAAATGCTCAAAAATTCTCCTCTTGTTCCTCCCCACACAGGAAGGCAGACCTAGATAACGTCCTGTACCAGTTGGATTTGTGATTCCAAGAATAGCCTTGGTGCCGTCTCCTAGCATCACATGTGTATTTTTGCTAAAGTGAATGCCAGATTTCTGATAATTAATCCGCTGCCCAGACGCACGAGCATAGCAATCCAACACCTCCTTCAGGTTCCTAGCCTCCTCCACCTCCGCCCGGATAAACAAGAAGCTATCATCCGCGAAGAGCAGGTGAGAGATCCACGGTGCCCCGTTGCACACCCGAACGCCGTGAATCCTTCCTTCTTCTCCCGCTTTGCGTAAGAGAGCCGTCAACCCTGTAGCACATAAAATGAACAAGAAAGGTGACAGAGGGCATCCTTGCCTCAACCCTCGAGAAGGCAGTATAGGGCTGACTCTACCATTATTCACCAACACTGTATGATGAACGATCTCACACACATCATAAGCATCCTCACCCAATTCTCCCCGAACCCAACTCGTCTCAGAACAGCTTCTAGATACGTCCAATCGATCCGATCATACGCCTTTGAAATATCAATCTTGATAGCCACATCTCCAAACTTAGCTCCGTACCTTCGATTCATGTTGTGGATTGTTTCGAATGCCACCATTTAACAAACGCCGACTGTTCCTCCGGGATAAGTCTTGATATGACTCGCCGTAGCCTGTTCGCCAAAACTTTCGCCACTATTCTATAAAGGACGCTGCACAAAGAAATAGGCCGCCAGTCCTTCATAGTAATGGGATCATCCACTTTCGGCAAGAGGACGATATTAGTCTCCTGGACGTCCATGGGCAGCCGCCCACTTCCTAGCCACCTTTTGCATGTCTGAAAAACCTCGTCTCCAATAACATCCCAATAGTGAAGATAGAATCCGGGGTTGAAACCGTCCGGCCCGGAGCTTTATCCGCCGCCATAGAGAAAACCGCCACTGTGAACTCCTCCTTTGTGAATTCTGCATCTAAATCATCAAAATCGTTACACGTTAATTGTCCGTCAATCACATCAGTTACAGTTTCTGGTGAGCAACCACCGGTGGTAAAAATACCACTGAAATAATGATGAGCAAGTTCCTCCAGCTCCTCTTGCTTCGTCACCCACCTCCTGTTATCATCTCGTAACCGTCCAATCCTCTTCTTCTTCCTCCTAGCATTTGCCATTGCATGAAAAAACTTTGTATTTTTATCACCGTCTTTCAGCCAGAATTGTTTCGCCCTCTGCTTCCAATATGCTTGTTTCCGCTGAACTAGAGTGATGAAGTCCTCCTTGCACCTTATCTCCTCCTCTGCCACCCCTTCGCCGATCTCACCATGTAACTCCTCCAACCGAGCTGAAACTCGTTTCAGGTTCTCCCTATCCGCTGTATTCCTCCTCTTCCCCCACTCCTCAAGTCTCTCTGCACAACTCTCAAGCTTCCCAAAAATCCCTCTACCGCCGCCCACTTGCCAACACCCTCAACAACTGCCAAGACGTCCGCCTCCCCTTTCCAATTATTTTCGTATCGAAACGTCCTCTTAGCAAACTTCTCCTTCCGCCCTCGTGTATTTAAAATCAATGGGACATGATCCGACAACGGCACTGCCACTGAAGTAAGCTTTGCTTGACTAAAGAGACTCCCCCACTCCAGATTCACCATAGCTCTATCTAATCTTGACTCGATCCCGTGTGGTTTTCCCCTCGCCCTTGCCCAAGTGAATTGACACCCTTCTAATTCCACATCCATCAAATTACAATCCGCCATTGCTCTTCTGAATCCGTCTAAAAATTTTGCGGCCTATCGAACCTCCCTCTTTGCTCCGTTTGACTCAGAATATCATTAAAGTCTCCAATAATGCACCAGGGCCCACTCGTTCCTCCAGCTAGCTCCCTCAACAAACTTCACGACTCCCCTCGTCTCTCTTGCTCCGGGCACCCATAGAAGCCTGTGAGGCGCCAGTTTCCATGCTCCTCATCAACAATGTCCACATTAATATAGTGTTGGTTACAATTCACCACGTTAATACGGTGCTCTTCTCTCCACAGCATCCTAGCCCTCCGCTCCGCCCTCTCGCATCTACCGCCATACACCCCTCAAACCTCACCGCGACACGCACCTCCTCCAGTTTACCATTACTAACGAGTGTTTCTGATAGAAACACCACGTCCGGCCTGTGAGCTCTGATCAGCTCACTCAACACGCCGACTGCCCGAGGTTGGCCCAATCCTCGGCAGTTCCAGGCCATGATGATCATAATGATGGGCAGGCCGCTCCTTGTCAGCCCGCCTCTGACGCGTTTTTTGACTCACGTCCAGTCTTCTTGGGTGATTTCCTTGGTTGCCTTCCCTCGTATGTCACTCCTTCCATGTACTCGGAGGCCTCCGTCCCCTCCCCATTCCTCCGCCTCTTCTTATCATCATGCACTAGTAGAGCTTCGACCTCACTACCTATAATCTCATCCCCATGTAAGATCGATAGCGTTACGGTAAATTGGCTTGCTCCGAAATTGCCCATAAGTGACTGAATTCCCATTGGCAACTTCTCCTGACTCCTCTTCCATTCCTCTCTTCTCCCTTGCTGCCCGCTACTAACCCCATCTCCCAGCATGCGACCACCCGACCTTCCCTCTCTTCTATTCAAATATTTGTCCCCCGCCTTCGCTCTTTGCTTACGTGGTGGTGCTTTCATTTGCTCATCCCACAGCGTGACCACCTTATCGCTAGACACTCAATATAGGATTTCAAAGTACCTATCAATATGACCGATCTTTCCACATATATAACAGAAATTAGGTAGCTTCTCGTACTGAAATTTGCACATAACGCTCTCCCCTTGATTCTTCCGCACCTTCTTCTCTCTCTTAAGCGGCTGTCGCACGTCCAACGTAACTCTCAGGCGCATATATGACTCATCATCCACGTACACATTTCCATCATCGTACTCCAAAAACTTTCCAATATAGTTACCAAGGCCCTTCCCGATTGATTATGTGTAGAAGCAAGCGGGTAAGTTATAAACTTGTACCCAAAAGTCTGCAAAGCATAACTCGACCCTCGCCGGGTGCTCTCCTGCCTTCAGCTCCCGCAGCACCAAAAGGCTCTGATCAAACGTCCAGGGGCCTCCATCAACGACTCTCCTCATATCCACATCATGAGCGAAGCGGAATATCATCAGCTTATTCCCCATCCGTTCTATCTCCATCCCTCTCCCTGGTCGCCATAACGTCGCCATCCTCTCCTCAAACGCCGGGAAGTTGAACCCCTTGTCGGTGACCAGAACGCCGACGAGGCAAAGTGTAAAATCTTCCACAGGCGCTTGCTCTTCTTCATCCACCAGCTCCAGCTCATCCTCCTCTTCTTGCAACGTCAATCGTTCGATCTGGAACTCCACTTGTCTTTCAGCCATTCTTCCTTCAATAGCTGGCCTCGTCAGAACCACCCCACAACCTACGCTGCTCCTCTAGCTCGTGTAGAAACAGTAGGCGAAGAATTCCAAGAGAAAGCAAAGTCAAAAAGCACCCACTCGAACAGAGAAACCCACGTCGGCGCTCAAAAAACCCTAATTCTAGGGAACCGTGCAAACCCTAATTCTAGGGAACTTTTCTTTCCATTTTTTATTTCCGTTTTTCAATTTCAGGTAGATCTAGTTTTTTACATCCTCTACTACGATCTGAGTTTTTTCGTCCTCAACTACTCGACTAGATTAGCAATCGATTAGCAAAAGGTTTGATCCCTTTTTGTTTCTCCCCTGTTTTTTTTTCCTCAACTAGTACATGGAAGAAACAGAGTCCGACAACGACGAGACTCAGGACTCGTTCATCGCCAACTCTTGCTGCAACGAGAGCGATGACGAGAAGCTGTGTAGATGTAACAGATGTTCATCAGAGGAATTGGAACAGGAAACCACCATCTGGCATCTAAACGACATATTAGAGTATCTCTATTTTATAGTACTTTGGACGATCGACTCCTTGCGGCAGAGTCCCATTAATGGATAAGTCAAATGCGTGAGAACCCATTAGAATCATTTACATTTTCATATTCCAATATGATTGATTCTCGCATCTATTCTGTGGATCAAGCTCGAAGACATCCTAGTTTGATGTCCTTGAGAAGCGTAGATCTCTCGCCAGCGAGCTGGATGTCTGTGGCTTGGTAATCAATACGACATCGTTTTCAACGGTTTAATTGGGATTTCTCCACAGTCAAACCTGGTGAATTTTGTTTCTTGGTTTTTTCGACATGCATGTTTCCTCACTTACGCACACTCTTTCGTCATCACTCCATGCAGAGTCACTTGTCGAGATTTCCGGAGGCAGAGTGCCGTTGATGGAAGATAATGGGCTTGCGAGGTTGGCAGAGGTGAAGTCTACGGAGGTGATAGAGCGAGTTGACGGGTCACATTTGACCTGGTTGCAGGAGCAAGGAGAGGGGCCAGAGGAGGACCAGGGGGAGAGGGAGGAATCCATATCGGAGAATTAGAGCTTCACTTGAAGGAGAATTAATCCTTCTTGGGTTAGGGAGAGCGACAGAGATGGGAAGAGTAGGAAATGAGGACGTCGTCGATGGCGATTTAGAAGAACAGATGTTTTTTTGTGGGTCGGTGGAGGCCAGAGAGAGATTGGGAGGACGCGACGGTGACATATTTTTGTATTTTTCTTTAGTATTTTAGTATAAATTTCTTTAGTACGTTTGTATTTTTTATTGATGGCGTGACATATTTTATTTGTCAAGTAGAAGTAACGTCAGCTTCTTTGGATCATTACTAACACTGTCATGCCATCTGTACAAATAAACGAAATTTTTTCACAGTGTGCTATTTGAAATTTATGCTCCGATAGGTGATGATGCTAAACGAGTATTTCGTAAAAGATCGTGTATGAAACTGAGATTACGCCATAGTTGATCTCATAGTAAAAAAACAAATAAAACTTGTTACCAAAATGAAGCAAAAGATTTCTCTTTGGAAGCCAACAAAAAAGAAAGACAGAAAAGCATGTTAATGAAAATAGAAAATTCAAACAACTACTTGTAACGATCCATCTTTCCCACCTTGGACCAACCCAGACATTGTATCATAAAGCGGCTGATTCAAAGTCTCCGGCAAGAAGAATGCCAACGATCCACCCATAATCCCACAAACAGCAAACACCGCAAACGGCAGCGACCCACCCATCACCACCACGAATGGCGCCAATATCGCCCCAAACTGCGACGCCTGCGTTGCGCAACCAAGTGCGGCGTTCCTCACCACCGTTGGGAAAAGCTCCGCCGCATATATAAACAACAAGTTATAAGTACCCGCCATTCCAAATATCCCAAACACACCGCACACCATCTTCAACACCTTCCACGTGGCACCTTCACCTTCCATCAAACACCCAAGCAGACAAAACACGCCACTGAACCACTGTGTCCCGATAGCCAACGGCTTCCTCCCAAACCGCTCCAACAAAACCGCAGTCAACGTGTAAGACGGCATCTCCGCCACCGCGTTGACCATCACGCTCAAGTACAAGTTGGTGTCCAAGTTCACCACGTTCAGGCTTAGCCCGTAGTACACTACCGCACTCAAGAAGCTGATCGCCACGGCCAAGAACAGCCGCAGCCGGGTAACAGGCGACCTGATCACGTCCACCAAAGACCCCGATGCCTCACCACGTACACTTACATTGTTGTTGTTGGAGAGGTCCTCATCCAGGGCTAAAACGACTCCGTCAGGGAGGTGGCGGCCGTTGGCTTGGGCGATTGAGTGCATGATTTTCATGGCTTGATCGAGCTTGCCACGGACAAGGTACCATCGAGGGGATTCAGAGAGGAAAGGGATGACGAGGATGAGGAAGAGGAATGAAGGGATTGAGGAAGCGACATAGAGTGTCCTCCATGAGTATGAAACGAAGTAAGCGAGGCCGGAGAGGATGGCGATTCCTGTGGAGAAGAAGTAGAAGGTTGACATTCCTGCAGGACCTCGTTTTGAAGGGCCGACTGGCTCTGTAGCGAGGACGAAAGCACATAGGCCGACGCCACCAGTGCTGAAGCCGGTGAGGATGCGGATGAGGAGATATGTCAAGTAGTTAGGGGAGAGTGCTGTTAAGCAGCCAAGGATGGCGTTGAGTAAGCATACTACTGTTAGGGAGCCTTTACGTCCCAGTGATGAATCGGATAGATGGCCGAACGTCCCTGCACCTGAATACACACAAGAGAATAAAACATTAACAAATTAACAACTTCAAATGATAATTATGTAGTTAATTATAGGGTAAAGAAAGTTTTCAGATTGCGGAAAGGAGAATCGGCGGTGTTGGCCCACTAGCTAGCTACAGTCCAATATACATGACCTGACCTTGCTTGCTTGGAAAACAGAAAAGGCAGAAGAAATAAAAGAACACTAATAATGGAGATAAAGTTAAAAATAATAAAAAGATGACAACCATGCCAGTAGGTTTCGTCCTTGGTTTGGCTTCGCTTTAAGCGGACGGAGCCTTTTTTGACGTGTATTCTATTTAAGTCCTCTACGTTTATCCTTTAGTGAAACTAACACTGTACTTTTATTCCAAGATATACGTCAATATATTATCAACACTAGTCCCGTGAGTGACATGAATATGGTCATGATAAACACAAATTAACAACAATCTTGTCAGCCCGGATAAGATCCCACATTCACACAGAGGAACTAATTACTGAATTGATCATGAAGCATACGCTAAAAATAACACTTTCTGGACAAACACATTGTCCACCAAATCAAACTATTGAGTAGCCACAAATTCACACTAGTATTTTATTTTTCCGTTAAAAAAATACATTTTTTGTTTCACAAAAGTCCATTTAATTAATTTATTGCTTTGGTGGTCTCCCTAGGAGTCTAGAGATACGAGTCAAGTACACCGCGGGCAATTTTTTATTATTTGTTTTTTTTTTTTTCCAGCACATAAATATAGAAGATACGGAATAACGAAAAGGAAACAAAATAACACTTACTGTTACTAAATGACAAACGCAACACATTAATACCCAAATAATAATGGAATTATTTTTTATCCGACAGGAAAAAATAAAAAATAAAGAGATTGAGATTGAGAAGGAGTTACCAATCATACAGCCACCGAAGAAGGCGGCCTGAACAAGTCCAACCTTATACTTCTCCCCACATACCAATCCCCACTCCGTCACCGTCGAGCTACCTAAACCGCCAACCCATTCCCACGACCCGCTTTCCAATCCACAAACCCCTTTCGCCGCCACGCCGCACCCTCCCTCGCCGACACATCGGAAATCTGGTTCCCTGTCGGCGAATATCATCACCATGGTGTGGAATGCTTCCAGAGCCCAAGCCAAGCTTGTCAACACAAAATGGCGGAGTTGCCACCGCCCGAATTCTCCGCAGTACTTTTGCAGCATGTCGTCTATTGTTACTCTCTCTACTACCTTGACGCTTTTTGGATCCGAACTACGGAGGAGTGGATCTTGGAGACCCGGGTCCGGCATGGTTGAGTCGGCGGATTGGGCCATATTTCGCTCTCTGAAGAAGAAGAAGAAGAGAAAACAGAGCTTCTTTTTTTCTGTCTCAGATGTATAAGGATGATGAATAAGGAAGGAGTATAATAAATAAAAGAAAGAATGAATGTATTTGGACTCCTTTTTCTTCGTGTTTTGTTGGCGGCCGTTTTAGTTTTTCAAATTTAAAGTATAATCTCAATATACTACTAGTGTCACCACTTCCATAAATAGTTTTTCAATAGGGATTGTACCCTCTGTCTGGTACAATACGTGGAGAAATACCAGCCGTAGATTTTTTACCATTCCACGTGGAAGACGTACAAGTTATTTAGTGTGATATACATGAGCGAATGTTCCCTTTGGATCTTTTTTGGTCGTCCTTGGGTTCTGCTCAGTGCTCACACAGTCACTCTCCTACTATTTTATATTGCAATTTGCAAGCTGCGACTTAAGAGTGGACAAGTTTGGGGACTCGATTACCACACCCAATCGAAGAAGAAAATCTCTGGCCTGGCCGGAAGGAAGCACGGAAGTTTGATCGGAGATTTGATCGGTAAAAGATTTTCAATAACAAATCAATTTTAAATAGAAATTATCGAGGACAAAGTTATTTATGGAATGAGAATTTGATTTGTTTATTTATTTTTATCTACTAAATTCTCTTTCACCCACACAAAATCCCAACTATTTGGTGGAGATTGTGATATTGCCACAAAACCACCTTTGGACCCACCATGTGATTCTAGTGGGCTAAAATCTTCTTTCATTTTCATGATCCAAAGTCCAAAACCGTTTATTTAACTCAAAATCTCTATGATACACCATTGGAGTACAAAATTACTTCCAATCCCACCAAATGAGCATATCCAAACAGGGTTGGTGATTACCCATTTGCAAATTATTTTATTCATAGGTAAATGGATCGAATATGGATAAATAGTAAATGGATTGAATTTTATTTGGATCAGATTGGATTGTATATGAATTTTAAATTTAATTCAAGTTGGATTTGGATTATCCATTTACACTATATTAGAAAAACCCAACAAATCATCATGATTCATAATTTCTTATCAATATCAATCATGACGAGTTGATGATCAACAATCTCAATATTTTTTTTTTTTTTTGATAAACCAACAATTTCAGTGTCTCAAATTAGAATCACATATCTTTTTTTCGTTAGATTTTCACCGACCAACTGTTTGCCAGTAAAGTTTCAAAAAATAAATTCGATGACATAAATTATACTGGCAGAGTTCTTTTGTTGGAATTATACCACCAAATTCTGTTCAAGGTTTAGGACTTTGCGCTAAATTTTATCATTTAGGGGTTAGATTCCACCGACAAATTTTTTCTACTGAATTCCACCATTTAGGGTTTAGGGTTCTATCGCTAAATTATACCACTTTTCTCCACAAGTTTGATAGAATTTAGTACTTTTTTTGCTGAGAATTTATCCATCCTCTCACCATCCAAACACCAGCTTTTATTCATGTTCTGAGTAATGAAAGGAACAATTAAATCTCTGCATTTGATTACACTCTTCCACATCCAAGAATTAGCAGGAGTGCAAACGTAAACCCAGAAGTCCTTTTTCCTAAGCCTGATGGAGTGAAGCCAAGCCAACCACGGAGAGCCACTTCTGATGAGAAGGCTCCAAATGTTTCTTGCCACACAAACTGAGTTCCAATGTCTCGGAGGATAAGCATCTGCACCTCCTTCATCATACGTCATAACAACATTTTTCCAAGCTACCCTGGCCTTCTTAACACCTGTATCACTAACTCCCCACAAGAAATTCGAGCATCTCTTTTCAATCCCTTTGACAACACTCTGGGGTAGATGAAAGATGCTCATCCAATAAGTTGCCATGTTTTGCAGAATTGATTTAACAAGTTGAAGCTTCCCCGCGTGACTTAAAACCTTCGCATGTCAACCATTAATCCTAGAGGTGATTTTCCCAATGAGTTTTGAACATTCTGCACATTTTAGCTTTCCTAAAATCAGTGGAATGCCAAGATAAATAATAGGAATGGTGTCCAACCTGAAACATGCAACAGAAACCATTCTCCTCTTTTCAACTTCCTGAACACTAGCAGAGCAGTAAAGGGAGGTCTTTGATGGATCAACTGTCAACCCTGTGATGGTATAGAAAGTGTTAAAAGTCTGAAAGATCTGTTGGATACCAAATGAAGTACCATTTCTGAAAAATAAAAGATCATCCACAAAGCACAGATGGTGATTCCATTCTTTTTACACAAGTGGAATGTAACCCGCTGAAGCCCATCTCGAACTGATACATAGCAACTCCATAACCATGACAAAGAGAAGGGGAGACAGGTAGGGGTGGAATTTGGTTAAGGTTAATGGTTAAAATCGATTAACCGACCGAAATCGGTTAACCATTGGTTAACTGATTATTCGGTCAGTCAAGAGGCGGTTAACCATTTTTAGCAAGTCGGTTAATGGTTAAAATACGGTTAACCGACTTTAACCGACTTTGACCGAAACAATAATGGAATAATGAGTTCTAGTGCTAGTGTTTATTTACATGGTGTATAATTTATGATATTATTTAATTTATATGAAATTTTAAGGTTAAAAGTAGATTAAAATCGGTCAAAATTGGTCAATTGTCGGTTAACCAAATTTTGGTCGGTTTTTTACCGATTTTATTTCGGTCAATCATCGGTTCAAAATTCTTGGAGGTCGGTTAACCATAGGTTAACCGATTTTAATAGGTTAATGACCGAATTAGCCGATTCTCACCCCTAGAGATAGGGGGTCACCCTGTCTTAAGCCTTTCTTAGCATCAAAATAACCAAACAAACCTCCATTGATGCAAACACTGAGCTTGGTAGTTTGGAGACATTCCTTAACCCAATAAATCATAACCAGAGGGATCCTCATGGCCTTTAAATTTTTTAACAAAGCAACCTAGGAGATGGAGTCAAAAGCCTTCATCAGGTCAACTTTGACAACACACCTAGGGCTAACTCTTTTATCATGATAGTGGCTAAGGAGTTCCTGAGCCAAGAGGATGTTATCCGTAATGACCCTCCCCTTAATAAAAGTTGTTTGACTTTGGCTAATCAGCAAGGGGAGCGTATCCCGTAACCTATTAGCTATAACCTTAGTTATGCACTTATACACTATATTGCAACAAGCTATAGGTCTAAACTTAGACATTCTGCAAGCTCTAGGAGTTTAGGAATTAAGGCTAGAATAGTAGAATTAACCTTGGAGGAAAGGCTACAAGTTTGGAAAAACTCCTAGACAACTTTGGTCACCAAATCTCGAACAATGTGTCATGCATTCTGGAAAAAATAGGCATTAAAGCCGTCAGGCCCTGGGCTCTTGTCTCCTTTCATATTGAACATCGTAGTGTTAACCTCTTTAGCCGTAACAAGGGCACTCAGTTTTTCCTGCTCATCCTTTTCCAACTTGTTTATTATCATAGAGTCAAAATAGCTCTGCTCTATGTCTCGAATATTGCGATCTACCCTTCCTAGCAGCTTCTGATAGAAACCAACTGCCTCCTTTGATATTCGTTGGATGTAGGGTGGCAAAAGTCCCAACCTGAAACCCGAAAACCTACCCGTAATCGACCCGGTCAACGCGGTGTTTATAACCAGACTGACCAAATAACGGGCCGGAATCGGGCGGTTAAAAAAAACCGGCCAAATATTAGGGCGGTTATTGGTCCGCCAGATAACCGGGCCGCCCGGCCGAATGCCACCCCTATATGGATGATTGACGAAGTTGGGATCATCACATCGTTATGTTTTAAATTTATTTTCTTCGAACTCTTAGTATTCGCAATTTCGGATGTTAATTAGTTATTATTAAACAGAAGTATTTTTGTTATTATTTTGGGATTTCAGATTTTTAGTTTTCGGATTTAATTATTTGGTTAGTTGTTTAGTATTTCAGAATTAATTTTTATTAATTGTGTCACTTAATAAGTTAGTACGAAGTACGAACTAAATTATGAAATTAACATATCCCAAATTAAGTGCTATAACTGACATAACAAATTATTTGGGCTACTAAAACCCATAATTATGCAGCCCAATTGGGTTTGGAAGCAGTTGGGCTGCATTTGGATTCGAATTTGGGCGGCAAATGTTGGGCTTCAAGCTAGGCCGGGTATAACCGGTGGTGCCCGCCCGCCCGTCGGCCATGGTCACGGTAAGGAAAACAGAACCGACTAGTCCGGGTCGGGCGGTTAAAAAAACCGGCCAAATATTAGGGCGGTTATTGGTCCGCCAGATAACCGGGCCGACCCGGCCGAATGTCACCCCTAGTTGGATGTCCTTCAAAGAATTCCCATCCTCAACAACAAGGAAACCAATCTTTTTTTTTTATTTCTAGCTCTCACCATACTAAAGAAGTATTGTGTGTTGGAATCACCCTCAACAATACTTGTATTTATAGCTTTTTGCTTGAAAAATTCTCCTCCATAGTCTGAAGACTATCCCACTTTGCAGTTTTCTCCTTTAGATTCTTGAAAGTCTTTTCATCATTCTGCTTAAGAGCCTCAGATTGAGCAGCCAACATACTTCTCTCCGCCTCCTTAACTCTTTGGCTGATCTCAGAAAATGATTTTTTATTAAGGTGTTTCAAAGCTTCTTTAACTCTGTGTAGATTATGATATAGGTCATCCATAAAATGCCCTACCACTCTTCCAATTTTCTTTAATATTTCTCCCATAGTCCGGATGCTTTGTCCAAAAATGAAAGAACTTGAAGACTGCTGGAATTTTTCCTACATAAGCATCGATATTAGCAATCAAACCACAATGATCAGACATATGCATTTTTGTTGCAGTAATCCTACTTTTAGAGAACTGAAGCCCCCACTTTTGATTAACCAGGACCCTGTCCAATCTTCTGGAAATAGGTCTTCCATCTTGGTTATTCAACCATGTGAACCAGTCAACATTTACTCTATGATCCGTGAGACAGCAAAAGTTAATCCAATCATTAAAGTCTCTACTACTTCCTCCCCTACCTGACTTATTAGAAACTTCAGAGTTATCCCTTATTGCATTAAAGTCTCCTGTCAGCATCATAGGACAAGTGAGATTGCCTAAACTCTTGTACAACTTCCTCCTATCAACTTCTTTGTTTGAACTATACACAAACCCATATAAAAAATAGTATTGTCATCCACTCTAACTACCACAAATTGATCAGCATGACTAACCACTTGAAGTTTTATGTGATATCTCCAAAAAAATCCAGATCTTACCTAGTGGATGATCATCATAATTGGCAAAAAAACTCCCAATCAGAGAAATGCTTATTTACAATCTCATCAACTTTATTTTTCTTTACTCTCGTTTCCACAAAATCATCAATATCTACTTGTAGTTTTCCACATACTTCTTCCAGAAAACCGGCTTTCGAATTGGATAAAATTCATCCAAATAAGTCCAAATCCATTTAAATGAGTTTGGATGTTGATTCATCCTTTTAAATTGGATATCCATTTATATGGATCCGCTTAGATGGATATTCATGGATTTGGATAAAATTGTCACTCTTATACCCAAAAAAATGGATTTATAGATGAACACTATTATTATTATTTTTTTTTTTTTTGCATTCATGAGAATTTTTTAGTATATATAGTGTCGTAGCGAATCCAATACTTTCTTGATTTTCTTTGTCTGCTAATCATCCTTGTTGATGTTCTCCTTTAGTCACGTATTTGACCAAATAGGATCGTCCAGTTCCTAAAGAACCTATCAATAAAATACCACTGGAGGGGATAGCGCTAAGCCCCCCCAATTTTTTTGCTATATGCATACAAAGGAAAAAAAAGGATAAATGGATCCCAAAAAGATCGACTTACCCTAATGGAATTATATTTATTTGGCACACCATTGTCAAGATGAATGGTAATGTGTTGAGGAAAAAACAACGAAAAGAAAAATCTATGCCTATATTATTGAAATTCACCAAATTCTCATGTTAAGTAAAAAAAAAAAAACCAAATTCTCATACTAGGTTGTTTTCATCTTTAGATCTCTTCTCTTTTGGAGTTTTGTAATAACTGTTTCTTCTTTTGTCGATAGTGATCAGATCAAAACATGTGTATATCTCTTTGATGCCTCCTTTGATATGTCTTTGTGATTTGCTGAACCAACAATTATTGATGGTGTGCTATAGTTTATGAATTTTGTTAGGGTTGTTGGATGAATGAGACTTCATTCTTGTTTGGTAGGTCAATTAGTTGGAGTTACTGCAAAGGATTGTGATTTTCATGTTTTTTGAATCGGCTATGTGGTCGCTATGATCTTTGTCGAGTTTCTTCGTTGCCAAATGGTGGTGGTTTGTACCTTTTCCAGTTCCCTACAATGGAGGTGGTGAAGTGGGTTCTGTAAAATAGCCCATGACACTTGGCTAATGTTGTCGTGGTCTTCAATATCTAGTCTTTGGTTCAACATCATATCAAACTTGTAATGAACAATGGTACCTTGTTTCCGTGATCTAATTTCAGCAAATTCAACTGCTGGATAGTAACTGCCTTTGTGTTTTTCGAGATATATGGATATTTCTTTGTCCCATACCTGGAGGAAAACCATATTGAATAAGAAAATGTGGGAGTGGAAAAAGGTATATAGAATGACATAAAGTAATTCATTTGTCCTCACACTACCATTAAAGGTTGAACTTCAGGAATATGAAGTTGTGGAGAGATAAACAACACCTTCAAAAAAATTGATAAAGAAAATGAAAAATTTCATTGCAATATATGGCCAGTAGTTTTTCAACCTTTTAGACTCCATAGCAAAAGAGAGGTTGTTAACCTAATCATTGGAGTAAAAAAGATAACCTTAGTAAATGCTTTAGAAGATGCAGGAGCCTGCCGCCACGCCCTTTCATGAGCTTCCGGCCACCACTCGCCTGCTCTTCCCGGAGAGCGGCAGCGGTGGATCGGGGTTGAACAGCTTCTACCAGCTGGCTGCTAATAATAATAATAATAATCAGTGGCTGAAGTTGTCGTCGGAAGCTGACTCGTCGGCGGCGGCGGCGGGAGGCGGAGTTGGAGATCCTGGGCCGCCGAAGCAGCTGCCGGCGAGGAAGAGTAGGCGTGGGCCCAGGTCTAGAAGCTCCCAGTACCGTGGAGTCACTTTTTACCGGTGAACCGACAGTTGGGAGTCGCATATTTGGGACTGTGGGAAGCAAGTTTACTTAGGTGGATTCGACACTGCCCATGCTGCAGCCAGGTACAGAATAAATTGAGCTCGACGGCTTCGTCCGTCTGAGTGGTTCCCATTCTAGAGGTTGGGTTTTTTCCAATCTGCGATTTCTCGGCCCATCATTGTGATGGTGCTGTCAAGGGATCTTAATCCCGGAATTTAAAATAGAGGAAGTGCTCTTCCTGAGATTGATCGGAGTTGTGACTCTGTTCTGAAACACAAAGTTAACTATTCTAGAGATTGGGATTTTTCCCAATCTGCGATATTTAAGCTCGCTACGGCGTTGCAAAAAAGGATCTTAATCCTTGATTCATTCTAGAGGAAGCTTTCTTCCTGCGATTCGAATGTGTTGTTACATAGTCATTTTGACAATGATCCCAGAATGATTCCTCCTCACCTTTGCTTCACCACCGTCCACCGCTGAGTTCTCGTTGTAATTAGTCTATCTGCGTTTTTCCGACGACCGATTGAAAGCTCTAGCGATTCCCACATTAAAGCCTTGGACCGGATTTTAGGCTACAATTAACGTCTTTGATTACGTTTTGCTTAATTTTCGTCTTTTTGGGGATTAGTAATTACTCTCTTTATTAAGGGGATTTTACTTTTGATTTTGAGTAACCGATTATAGATAGGTTTTGTTTCAACGAGATCTCGCCAATGATTAGTGGCGTATCAATCAAAATTATTTGAGGACAGTTGGACTAATTGAATAATTACCGGCTGACCAATTGAATTAAATTATTACAAATTGATTGAGTAATTAAATTCCTTTTCTTTGTCATTTAATTGGAAACAGAGGACTATACATATTTAAAAGAGCCAATATAAGGTAACTGTATTTTTCTTTTACTTTGGCCGGACAGGTAAGTATGACTGCGCTTAGTTGGATTAAGAATAAGGAAATTATATGATTCTAGGAAATTAGTTAATTGATTTTTTATTTATTTTATACCTATTAATGAGTTGAAATATTTGGCTGATTTTTTTCCTCAATCAAATCCTTCCCGTTAATTAAGAGCCATCTTTTCAGATGGTGGATTTATAAGTCATTTGTCATTTTTAATTACATTGGATTTAATATTGCAACTTAATTTTAATAAGGCAATTTTCATTTGGATTTAATATTGCAACTTAATTACTGTAATTGATCCATATACTTTGTGAATGATCAGTGGTATCCAGATTTAATGGATTGCCTGAAAATTTTTAGAAAATACTCAAATGTGGGATTACTTTGATGAAAGTAATAAAAATAAAATAGCTCAAAGTAAGGTCTTACATTACTCGACTGGGGCAATTATTCACAAAATTAGACAGTTGATTAATGTGCTTGTTTTTCTGGAATATAAGACTATTCCAAGGGTTCAAATTAGCGTTGTTGGCGGTCTTACCAAAGCGGCTTTAGCTTTTTTTTACCATTTTCTTCAGACTTTATCAACTTAAGACCTGCGGGTTAGGTAATTAGTTGGTGGATAAATCTCCACCCCCACCCCCACCCCCTCCCCTTTCCTGTTGTTTTTCATTTATTATTATTATTATTATTATTTTTTATCTCTTAGGTTGGCTCACGGTCTACGATATCTCTTCGGGAGATGTCCTGGAAAAAAAATATATATATATGGCCAGTATCCCTTAAACCAGAAACTTCTAAAAAACAAAAGGAAAAAAACTAAGCAACTATGTCATTGTACAACAATCAACAACAACACAAAAACTCAGAAGTTGAGTTAATTGTATAAAGTTTAGTACTTGTTGGTTAAAACCTCGAACATTAGTAGCAAATGTAATCAACCATATTTTTCTACTTGTTTCTTTTCATCGATAAGTTTGTATCATCAATAACTGAGTCTTTCTTTCTATCTCTAGTGAGAGCATACAAATAAAATCATCTCATGCACTGCATATATATTTCCTAATCATGGATCCTAACATCACTTACATAGAGAAAACACACTTGCACCAACACAAAGCTGGAAAACAAGAAAACAACACATGGGGGGGGGGGACTTTTGTATTAGTTGTAAATGTGAAATTAAGTGCAGTCACCATTATATGTTTTCACATATACTGAAAGACACAATTAGGATAATCATTATGTCACCAAACCCATCACTTATTTTATCCATTTCAGTAACAAGTTGACCCCATAGAGTAACACCTATATCATAACCCCTGCAATAAAGTGAAGAAGATAGTCCGTAAAATAATCATAGACGTTAGAACTGAATTAAGATACCAGATTGAGTAAAAGAATAAATCGTATGTTGTAAAAAGTAGTTTTATGTTCTTCACAAGGGTGGACGTTGTTCCGAATCGGCAAATTTTGGTATCCTCCTTATGGATGACAACACCCATAACATCTAACATTGCGTTATAATTAGATAAGAAGTCAGAAACCTACAAAATAAGTCTAACTTTAGGTATGAACAAATACATACATCCAAGTTGAAATTCTTGTTAGTTGTTTCTATTCGTCAATGTTAGAGTTAACATATGCCTCAGTGGCAAAGGAAAACTTGTAGTTTGGGATACTCCCAAAATAAGGTATTTCTTGAATAGTTGTGGAGGAGGTGAAGTGTATGACAAACTTGTTCTGAATAAGGTGATAACCACTAGTTGCTGCTATCCGCTTAAATTTCTCCATGATATATATATTTTTACTCATAAATCTTGCTTTTGAACATATTCTCTAAAGTGCTTGGAATTTGGGCCCATATATCATTGTTCTACATTGAAATGCAGATAGAATTTAACCACAATTTAAAGAGTGTTAAAACACCTTGTTATTCATAAAAAAACACCTTGTTGATATAGATACAAGAGATATCACTGGAAAGAAATAATATTTATACCTTGTCCTCAATCAAAATCATATCCAAATTTAGTGCTTTACCGTCATTGATATTGATTGCTTCCCAAAGATGGGAGACTCGAACTTGTACGACTGACTGATTGAGTTGAGTGGATAGCTCATAAATTATGTGGATCTCCAATACTACGGCTAGAAAAAAGAGACAATAATAGCAAAAAAAGGTATTGAAGGGCCAGAAACGTAATAGAGGAATCTATGGGTAATATAGCCAACTTGTTTTCAGAGTAATTGCTTGTGATAAAGTATACAAGCTATTCATTGCAGTTGTATTATTTGCAGGTGATTGATTTTCATTTATAGTTGTTCAAATTTTTAGAAGCTGAATCAAATTAATCCACGTGTTCGTCTTAGAAAATAAGTGGAGGCAACTTTGGACTATTTATTTGGAGACGGGGAATAGATCGTGGTTGTCTTGTGTAGTGAAGTTCTGACTTTGTCTCCATATCTCATCTTCAGTGGGAATCCCTCTCAAGTAAACTAAGTTGCGCACGATCATCAATAACTCCAGAAGAACGTAAGCCATGTCTCCTCCACCTCTTCCTTTTCTTCTTCTTCTTCTTCATCAGTTTTGTATCAATGTTGTTCTTCTTCGTCTTTGTAGAAATCGCAATAGGGTTCTTTACATCGGGAAATTCTGGCTTTTGTTACTGTCGACGCAGACGAAGGTCTAACCTTTACAGATCTTGAACCCCCACTTAAAGTTTCCGTCTTTGTAGTCTACTCCTTAAACAAAAAATTTCTAACCTGTTATAACTTTTAGGGTTGCAAAAAGGATGAAGGAAGCATCAATGTCCAAAAATTTGAAGAAGTCTTGGATTTCGCTTTATTTGTTTGGTGGGTCTGGGAGAGCAAATGTGAATGGGCTTGTGTTTAAAATGTTAAGTCTGAAATATGAGTTAATGAGCCCCATTAAATTGTTGACTTGGTTAATGTAGATCATATGTTATCCTATCATATAACAAAACGGAGACAACTAAGACATTAGGACTAATTAATTTAGACTCAAACTTATTAAAGCCTATTGATTACACACAACTATTTTATTATGCTACCTTATACTGCATTGCTAAATACATGGCATGAATACGACAAATTAGCGTAGTTTAAAAAATTGTATTGGAACATGTTGAATTGTTTAAGTCTCATATTAGATACTTATCTAAACAATTGCATAAGATATAATGTAAAACTGATTCATTCATGAACCATTAAATCATTACTTTAAAATTTAAAGGTTTCACTAATATTTTCAAATAGTTCATGACCAGAGCCAATTCCTGTCTCACACGGCCTGCAAGCCGATGATCCTGCATCACAACTAACCCGCTTTCCGCGAACTCGTGACCCAATAAATGCACAACCCGGTGGTACTTAGTAGGGATTTTCTAGGGTGAGAGAAGGCTTTCTTATGTAGGGCTGTTAACAACAGAGCCGCTCGAGATTCGCTCGGCGTTCGACTCGGAAAAAATGCGTTCGTGACTCGATTCGATTCGAAGCAAACAGGTTCGCGAACAGATTCGATTGTAAACGAGCCAAATCCGAGCCGAGGGGGGTTCGACTCGGCTTGTTCGCGAGCTGGCTCGGCTCGACAGCTCGATGAGCCATGTTCGCGACAGGTCGTTATTGTTCGTGAATAGGCTCGTTTATTGTTCGCGAACATGCTCGTTAATAATACTCGTGAACATATTCGTATAAGAGTTCGATAAATGCTCGTATGTATATTCGTGAACAGGTTCGAATAGAGGCTCGTGAACAAGCTCGTTTGTGATAGTTTTGGATTTTTACGTTAGGGGTTTTAGGACTTTATATTATGATTGTTTCTTTAGAAGAATTGAAGGTTAATTGATATAATGTAAATATGGTTGTGGCTTTGGGTTTGTTGATATATTTTATAACTTAAATTATCTATTAATATTTGGCATGATAGATAATTTGGTATGATAACATATTATAAAGTTTAAGGTTTAGGGTTGACACGTTATACAATCTAGTGAATTAGGGTTTAACGATAACACATTATAAAGTTTCGTGAATTAGAGTTTGGAGACAACAAATTATAGAGTTTAGTGAATTATGGTTTAGCGATAACACGTTATAGAGTTTAGTGAATTAGGGTTTGGGGTTAATAGTTAACACATTATAGAGTTTAGTGAATTAGGATTTGGTGATAACACGTTATAAAGTTTAGTGAATGAGTGAATGGGGTTAACAAGTTATTGAGTTTAGTGAATCAGGGTTGAGCGATAACACGTTATATAGTTTCGTGAATTAGGATTTGACGGTAACACATTATATGATTTAGTGAATTGGGATTTGACGATAACACGTTATGTGACTTAGGATTATGTTGATATAAATTGATGATATAGCATAGGGTTGATTGTTAGAATGTAAACATTCGTTCATGGTACACTAGTAGTGTTTATAACTTAGTTTATCCATCACAGGTTTGACGTATTATAGTGTTTAAAATATTATATAAAACTAAAAAATAGATAAAAAAAGTTCAATACCACATTGATTAAACTGCAGAAGAATTTTCTGTTTGGTGAAATCCGCTTTACTTCCATGCTCAGCAGCAGCAAATAATCTCTACCGTAATAAGAAAACATTTCAATACCTACTTGCTTCTGTGAACAATTCAAACAGTCTTTCGTTATTGGATATAAAGCCTATGGTAACTTAAACCATCCTCCTTCAAAGGCTCCCCCAATTGTGCCTCCACGCATGCAATAGCTCTAACCAACATGGCTGACTGTCGTGATTATATCCCCTCGACATTGGCACATCATCCACAGGCATTCTTCTTGGATCTGTATAAGGGCTGGAACTAGAACCTGAGCCAGATCCATAGTCACTTCCAGACTGTGAGACCCAATTCTTGGATCTGTATAAGGGCTGTATAAGGGCTGGAATTGTAGGCTTGAAATCCTCGATAGGAGATTCCAGCAAGGGAAGTGCTTTCCGGGGCTTCTTTACCGGAGTCTCTTTCTTCTCTTCCTTCTTCTCCTCCCTTCTGTCTTTCAACCTCCTATGGCAAAACCACATCTGCAATTGCCTGTCTGTGAGACCCAATTTCTGAGCCAACTCTATCCTCGTCGCCTCTGGTGGGTATGTCTCCACTGATACAAACAAACGAAAACACAAAGCAAACACCAACTTCAATGAAACAATACATAACACTTGCACACACAACTAAAAGATGCAGCTAAACAGAAATTAAACATGATTTAAGAAGTACCTGGAATGAAGGATTGATCAGTGTTTCCAGCAAGTTAATTTAAAGAGACCAATTGCCATTTGGTAAGTGGAAAACATGGGATTAATCAGTGTTCACGGGAATGGCCATTGAAGAGTAAGCTTGACCTTGATATTTATATTCCAGCAAATGCAATTCATATTTCCCTATACAGTTATACCACATCGTTTATTTACTCAGAAAGGAAGAACCCCAAGCCTATAAATAGTAAGTCTCTCCAAACATATAAACATAAGTGAATGGGGTAAGACCTAACAATATTCTTGTTGGGTTACTCTGTTTACGAGTTAAAAAGCTCTATTTGGGCTAAGCTTGGTATGGGCTTGATTAAGCCTTAGCTTGAGTTGAGTCCAGCCGAGTTTAAAGGTTCGTTTATTGAACTTAATGAACAAGTTCGAATCGAATGTTTGTTTATTCATCTTAACAAACTAGTTCGAATCGAGCTCGAGTTGAGCTCGAACTTGACAATTTTTATTCAAATCGAGCTCGAGCTTGATTATTGAAGCTTGAATCGAATTCGAGTCGAGCTTGAGCTGATCAAAAAATAAACGAATCGAGCTCGAGCCAGGGGAAAGTTCGGCTCGATTTGGCTCGTTTGCAGCCCTATTCTTATGTCCCCTAGACATAACCAATAAGAATCCACCAAATCACCCTATTTTATTTTTTATGAGATAGGGTATTTATTAGGTAGTTATTGATAATCATTATGTATCTTTAATAACTATCCTTCATATTTTAATTACCTTATTTTACAATAATTCAAATATCTTCCTATTAATATGCAAAATTTTCTTTATTTAAATATCATAATCCTATTACTTCTCTACTGTACCCACGCCCGCCAAAACCTTTCTTTCAAAACCAATCTTTCTCATTTGAAAGAAAACAGCAGCCGACCATTGATCTTCTTCTTAATTTTTTTCCTTTTTTTTTCATAACATGGATATTCCCGAAACAAGCAAGCAACCAAGCAATCGATTCATCCTTGACTTGTTTTTTTTAATGCTATGCTCGATGACCCAATCAATGAAGGTCATACGACACCCGATCCGGTCATTGTCCGCTCTCAAGCTACTATGGATATTACGGATGGACTAGGTAACCATGGATATTAATTTTGGATACTAGTATTCTGACTCTCAATTGGTTAAACTATTCACTCCACAATCAACAAGGTGATCTAATACTAGTATCTAACCTACCAGAAATACTAGTATTAGAAATACCGCAATCAACACATAATTCCAGAAATGTTCAACAAGCATGTGAAATTCCAAAATCAATAAAAACCCATGTCGAATACTAGTATATTGCTAACTCAATCAACCTCCAATTGTTTAGGATTCCAATGACCAAATAGTGTCAACATGGATCATACATATGGTGATCACTCCCTTCTTCATTAAGATACCATATTTATAATTCAAAATCTAGTTTGCATATTCCCAAACTCACCAATAAAATTTTGATTCAAACCACTGATGAAGATTAATTATGAACACTAGTGTTATAAATCAAAATAAATAAGCAAACCAAAACCACAAATGATACTAGTATAAACCGATTCCCCCTTTTTACGACCAACAATCTAATAACATAGAAACCCAATATCATAAACCTCTGATTTATGAATTGATATATGATACTAGTATAAACCAAAAACACAAATGATACTAGTATAAATAGACTCCTTTTTTTAGCTAAATCAAATCACTAAATCCCTAGATCTATATCTATAATAAAAAATTCAATACTAGTATTATCGATCATGATCAAAATGAAACCAAACAACTTAAAAATCGGCGGCAACTATGGGGCATGGGTGTGGTTCCGGAATAGAGGATCAACTTCCTCTTCGTGAGTTGGGTTTCGGGAATAGGGATCGACAAAAACTTTTTGGGGTAAGAGTTGGATTCTGAATCGGGGACCTCCTTCATCACCGACAAGATAAGTTGAAGTTCGGGAATGGGACTGACGAAAGCCGACGGGGATTGGAGTGGTGGGTTTCCTGAAAGTGACCAATGACAACAATTGGGGCAGGGTTGGGATTTTGTGGCTGCGTATGAAAGATAAAAATGGGTAAATTTTGGGCAATAAAATTGGGTAAGTAATTAATAAGGGGAAGGAGTAATTAATAAGGATCTTTTCTTATTAGATTTAAGGGCCTCTTATAGGTTATGTCTAAGGGACATAAGATCTCTTAAGTCACCCTATGCGTTCCCATTATGGGTACCCATAATACCCATACGAAATTTGTGAGGTACCCATGGGAACCTAATACTACAGCTAACTAATAAATTATTTGGGTTGAGTCGTAAACTAATGCGGGTTGAGATCAGGCTCCAACCTTTTCCAAGGTTGGAAGCCTTCCAACCTTTTCTCAGCCATTAGATTTCCTTTGACCCTTTGACCAATCCAATGGTCTAGATTGTTAGGGGTATTTAGGACTTTACACATATCATTTAATTTTTATATTTTAGATTAAATATATTAATTTTTAGTGACCAGCCCTTCGGCGACCGGCCGCCGGCGCCGGTGACTTTTCCGGCGATCGACCGCCGGCGCCGGTGACTTTTCCGGCGACCGGCCGCCGACGTCGGCGACTTTTCCGGTGAAATTTTTTTTTTTGAAATTTTTGTTTCAATAAATTTTTTTTTTACTTAAAAAAATACTAGTTAACACTTTTTTTGCTGTTAACTAGTTAACAGTGTTTTTTTAACTGATAACTAGTTAACATAATTTTTTGTTTGATAACTTGTTAACAGATTTTTTACTAACAGGTTAACCAACCGAGTTAACTAGTTAACAAATTTTTTACTTGATAACAATATTTTTGTTGACTAGTTAACCAACCGAGTTAACTAGTTATCAAGTTGTTAACTAGTTAACTAATCGAGTTAACTTGTTAACAAATTTTTTACCCGATAACAGTTTTTTTTGTTAACTAGTTATCAAGTTGTTAACTAGTTAACCAACGAGTTAACTAGTTATCAAGTTGTTAACTAGTTAACCATCCGAGTTAATTAGTTAACATATCAAATTGTTAACTAGCTAACATCGTTTTTTGTTTGATAACTAGTTAACATCATGATTTAGATAACTAGTTAACAAAAAATTTAGTTGATAACTAGTTATCAAAACTAGTTAACTAGTTAACACCTTTTTTTGCTGTTAACTAGTTAACCAATCGTGTTAACTAGTTATCCAATCGTGTTAACTAGTTATCCAATCGTGTTAACTAGTTATCAAGTTGTTAACTAGTTAACCAATCGAGTTAACTAGTTATCCAATCGTGTTAACTAGTTATCCAATCATGTTAACTAGTTAACAAAAAATTTAGTTGATAACTAGTTAACTAGATAACTTATCGGGTTAACTAGTTATATATTAACCAATCGAGTTAACTAGTTAACATCATGATTGGATAACTAGTTAACGAGGTTATTTAGTTGATAACTAGTTATCAAAACTAGTTAACTAATTATACGAACTAGTTAACACGTTAGTCGACAACTGGTTTATATAGTTCAAAGATTATTCGAACAGTGTCAACAAAACAACAACATAAAATATAGTGACTGAAAATGTAATTATTAATACTAAACATCATGGATAACTAGTTAACAATATTTTTAGTTGATAACTAGTTATCGAAGATAGTTAACTAGATAACTTGTCGAGTTAACTAGTTAACATCATGATTAAGATAACTAGTTAATATGTTTTAAGATGATAACTATTTATCAAAATTATACAACACAAAGATTTATGGGTGCATACAATTTCACAAGAGTACCCTAACAGTGAATTGATGAATAGATATGCATACAAAATTTAACAGAACTAAAATCAAACACTCCACTTTTAAAAGCAAGTACATATCTCTACAGTTTACAACACAAAGGTGTATTATTATTAGACTTTGGAAAGACAATTCATTCACAACCCCAAAAACAAATAAACATTTCTGATCAACAATACACTATAAAAAATTCACACTTTGAACCATCATAACATCATACCTCTTCATCAAATTCTCCATAAAATTGGCCAAACTCTCAAATTGTAAACAATATAACTTTAAGTGACTGAGACTGTAATTTTCTCAATAATTGTTTTTTCCCAGATCCTTTCTGCTCCAGGGGCCACGACGGAGGATTCTGATTTTCCAAATCTAGCGGTGCGGTGGAGGCGGCCGGAGGAGGTTCGAACTGCGGCGGGGCGGGTGGCGGCCGGAGGTGAGGGTCAAGCGGCGTCGAGGAGGCTTCCAAGATCTTCATCAATTTCCCGGCCTCGAAGTTCTTAAACGTGACGACGCTTGGCAGCTGAGTAGATATGAGGATATTAAGCGAGTGAGAGGTGGTGACCTTGTTATGCTCCGACAGCCCCGTCGGCGGCGGTTGAGGAGGAAGCCGCGTCGTCGAGGAGTTTGTCGGCATCGGAGGATTGGCGTGACGTACGGTTGCGGTGGCGGTGGGGATTTGACGGTGGAGATGGGGGGCGGATGGATTGCCGAATGGGGGGTGAGGAAGAAGAGAAGAAGTGTGAAGAGGGAAGGATTGAGGTGAAGGCAGCCGGAGGTGAGAGTGGAACGGAGGAGAAGAAGGAGGGAGGGAGTTGATGAGCGAGAGACAGTCAGAAAGGGGTAGAGGCGGCTGCTTTGATAATTAGGGTTAAATTGATATTTTCGAAATTTCGAGAATACCCTTTTGATTAGTAGGGTTGGACCGGCCCAACCTTTAAAGGTTGGGTCCGGATCCGGAGCCAACTAATGCGATGATATAATAAAAGTCATAGCAATATTGATTAATACTTAATCTAAGCATATCACCGACATAGATTAACACATTAGCACATTAATGTCACGAAGGCATGACATTAACACATTAACACATTAACACTTTTTCATCGTCAAATTAACTATAATGACCATTGTCCTTCACAGACAACGAGCGTTACAGGAGCTCTAACGTCCGTTATGTCAGTTCAGTTGGTAGTCAATCGAACAAATTCTAATTCTTTTCTCTCTCAAACCATTTTGACAAATAGCAAGAGTTCAAGGTGGAGAATCAGAGCTAGAATCGTTTGACTAGTGAGAGAACGTGAGGGAAGGTGAAGGGATTGATCCAGGTCGATCGTTCAAGCTCATATTCAAGTAAATCTTTTTATTTTAGCAGATTCAGCTCTGTCAGTTTGGGATTTTGTAGTTTAGGATTTTGGTGTTCTTCGCTAATCAGATTGGTTCTGGTGGTTGTTTTCTGGGGAATTTCTTGGGGGAGGATGGTAGTACAGTTGTGCGAGCTTAGGAAGATGTCTTGGCCAGTTTCAGATCCAGAATAAGCAAGGCATCAAGTGAGGGGTTTAATTGGTTTTGTTATGATCCATGCCCTAGGTTGCAATTGATTAATGATTGTAGGTATAAGTTGTAGGTTAATGATTTCAGGGATAGGATAATGGTTGTCGGGAATGGGTATTAGGGTTGATGTATGACGGGTTTCTGGTTTTGAGGTTGGCAAGGACTTTGGCACATGCTATTAGTTTTGGTTAATGCCATTATCTGCTCCTCTTGATTTCCGGCTTTCGTTTCTTGTTGTGTTACTATTACGGGCCTTCAGTCTTGCTTTAATGGAACTGTAAAAGAAAGTCTTACTAGTTATTGTATGGTAGTGAGGATGTTAATTATGAACTCCATTGTTAATGGCTAAGAAGCTAAGTATCGGTAGAGTAACGTAAAGGTTGAAACTAGGTGAAATTATGGGTGACCCATCATTGGATTGCTTAATTCCCTGGCAAATGAAAGGGCTAAAGGTGGTCTTAATGACCAATTACAGGGTGTTATGGAATCGGGACGGTCAATAGACCTTACAGGCTTAAATGATCCTTATGGATTGGGATAAGGGTTGCTTGTACTTCCAACCTAACTTTATTGAATGTTTTGGTATCGGTTATTGGCTCTTGCCTCCGGGTGTTCCAGTCATTGACATTTGGGATTAAGGGACAGAACTATTAGGTTCTAATACGGGTTATGAGTTCTTACCCTTGGGCTTTGAGCTAAGGCTCTTCTCTTATAGTTTCTTGATGGTTCTTACATTTTACTGGTTTAGAGTTCACTCAGTTTTTAGCACTAACCCTCCTTCTATTATTCTTTCTTGTCTTGTTTCAGGGTATGGTGAGCAGTCTGTCTTGCCGATGAGGAGATTACGAGGATGAAGAGCTGGACAATGTGTCGAGCCCTAGCGGGTGCTGTAGCAACGATTGAAGATGACACAGATCCATTTTGTTTTCAATCATGAATTTTTTTTGGGGAACTATTGTACCCGATTTTCCCTTTTTCTATGAATTGCTGGTTGCCTGGTTTGTTGGTATTGGTATATGTAATGGAGTTACATTGGTTATGAATGTTTGCTTGGTTAGAGTCAGTAACACATGATTTAGCATTGCATGGTTGAACTAGTGGTTTAACCGGGGTCTTCTAGAGTAGCGTGTTATATGGGTGCCTTTCAAAGATAAGTCCTATCAAACTAGGGTCAAATTCTCTAGGTCCCTCGACAAAAAGTAACTCATGTAACACCCATCCCGAATCGCCCGAGTAAACCCATGGTCGAACTGGTTATGAGCATTAGTAGCGATAAATCGAACGAAATAACTAAAATGAAATTAGTGGAAAAAAGATCGATAGAATATAATCTTTTAAAACAAAGACGAGGATCCCCACTTAAATACTTTTCAAACCACAATTAACCAAAACCTCTTAATCGACATCAACAATAAATAACTTTCAAAATTCCCAAAGCTGTCAACTGAAATAAAAATACATAAAATGAAATCCTCGTCCTCGGTCACCATCCTTTAGTCTTCTAGCTCAACTCCATTGCCATCAGCTGCTGCTCTGAACTCAGCTCCGAACTTAGATCCCGAACTACTTCTAACTAAAAAGAGAGACTAAGGGGGGATCACTTTCGTAATGAAACTGAGTGAGCCCACTAAGTCTAACTATGTGTCGAACCTAACCAAAAGAAGCGATTCCGAACTCCGCACCGAACACTAACAATGGAACCAGACTCAGTCTTAACCAGTTTATTAACCTAAAGCAGTCTAGGTGATCACATAGGTGCAGTTATCAGTTCCACATTCATGATTCACAATATCAACAATATCATAACAAAGCTCAACATCCAAACAGTTCAACGTCACATCACATGGCATCTCGCAATCACATCCAGTACACACACACATACACAAATCTCATTTCATTTCAGTAGGTGAGTTCATTAGGCACCATGGAGTTTATCCTACACCACCCCTGCCGGTCAGACGCACCCACTCTTCTAGGAGGGTCCAAGACGCATCATTTCCCTTGAAGGATCCAGGGCCCAAAACTCACAATGACAAATCAACAATAACAGATCACGCCACTCTTCAAGGAGGCATGACCGCACCTCACTCTTCTAGGAGAGGTGACAATTTGGGGACAGTGCAGGGTCCAACCGGTTATAACATTTCATAATAACAACAATCTTTTCATCCCAGTTAATAATTCAAATTCCACATTCACTGTACAATTACCAACATCACACATCATCAACATCAATGGTTATCACATCTCATCCACTTTCCACATCTCACATTCAACCACAATTCACAAACTAATACAAAATAAGGGTAAACTGCTAGCATGCTTACCACATCTCAGATTCAACCACATTGGTAGGGCCACCCTCCTGCAACCACAACTGAAAATGGCATATATATATATATGGTAAACGCTTCGGTGCACCGGGTACACCCACTGACGTTTGTGCTATCTACAGTGATATTTCTATTGAACTAATCGTTTATATCAATAGATTTAATCTTAATAAGTATAAATTGAGCTTAATTACAATTTTTGGTCATCATAGTATAAGATTATACCAAATGTTCTTCAGGTTTCTTTCTACAGCTGCTTTTTTGCTCAATATGATAGATTATCATCTCTACCAAATTAGTTTTTGTTCAAATCCTCCTATATATCCTTTAACAACATGTAGATTCTTATACTCGAAAAAAAGATATTAAAAACATGTTTATCTATCAAAATGTTAGTGGGTGTACCCGGTGCACCCACTTTTAGTCGGTGCACCGGAGTGTTCACCATATATATATATATATATATGTAAATTCACAAGATCACAACTCTTCCCTTCTAGCACTCATTTCTAATTCTGAATCGTTAATCATCATTATTAATTTCTTACGCCAATCCCAACAACATAGCATCACAATAATCAAACATTCATCTTCAATCAATCAATTGTAATACATAATAGTTATCCCATTTTACTCTCTTTCGTTTTCATGCAATCCCTAATTTCATCCAGGTCAGATTACAACTACTCACGTCACCCATCACTACCTATCAAACAGTAAAACCTCACCTTAGCCTAAAACCAGCCCCTGAATTATGCCTGAGAACGTCCCTCTTGTCATCTTGGTTCCACAAGTTCTAACGGCGCGTCGTTTGGACTTCAAACGAGCAAGATATGACCAAAAGACGGATATGCAACTCCACGAACCATTTGGTGACCAACTGACATTTTCTCGAAATTCTAGCAATAGTCCCTTGTCTCCTTCAGTTAAGCGAATATGTCTAGGAACTCTGAAAGTTAACAAAAAGTACATAGGTCCTCATCCGTCACACTCCAACAGTAAGGGACTGATTCAATGATTTACACCAAACTACCAAACACACCCCAATCTCACAAAAAGGACATTCTGAAAACTTAACTTTATGAAACGACATATCCATCACTGAACTTCAAGGAGTTTCCGCAAAACATCCTTCTTCCTCCAGTTGGTCCAATCGCCGGCGGCAAGTCCACTATCACTACTGATGTGAACCGCTGCAACCGTGGGCAGACGACCCTAACCACCGCTAGTCTTGGTCCTTCGCTCGAGATCACCGTCGGCACCGGGGGCGGGAAAGTACTTGGACCCGTCGATCGCTATTAACCGAGAACCCTAAGTGTCCGGGAATGACTCCACGACAGAAGATGGATGCTTCTGTTGATAACACCGATCCTAAGCTATGCACGCAGTAAAAACTTAAAGGATTTAAAGAACAAAGTTCTGTTTTATAATTTGATTCAAAAAGGTTTGAGTTTACAATGAGGCCGAAGCCTCTTATTTATACTAGAGGAGCCGGGACATCCCCGCGACTTCCTACTTAGGTCACAACTCGGAAAATAATTAAAATAATAACCTAGAGTCCTAATTAGAATAAAAAGGACTTACTTGTTCCTAAAGAATCAAAACTAAAAGGGAAAAATCCGAGTCCAACACTTACAAAGAAATAAAAAAATAAAACGTGCGGAAACCCAAAACCGGCGGATCCGGTCAGGCTTGTCGCTCACGCGCGGGCCGAATTAGGAAAGTCGGCGCCACCTTTGCTGTCGGACGTGGAATTGGCGGCGGCGTCGGTTGCTCGGGCTGGGAAATGCACGGGACACCTGATGCTGGGCTCCGGCGGGTCTGATGCTGATGCTGCTCGGCATCCGGGGTTCCTGCTCGGCCGGCCTGCTCGGTTCTCCTCCTCCCATTCCTTCATTTCCTTCCATTTCTTATTGGCTCCTAGGGTGGCAGCTCCTAGGCTTGGCTCCAGGCCTTGTACGGAGTTTAGGGCCGGTGTTAAACCGCCCAAGGCCTGAGCCTCTTGCTGATTGGGTGCTAGGGTGAGATCGGGGCCCTCCGATGCCGGTGCTGGCGCCCGGGGGATGCCTGCCTTCGGGCTTTCTCCATGTACATCCAAGCCTTTCCTTCCGTGCTTCTCCCAGCCGTCTAGGAAGGCCCTCAGAGGTTCTCCTAAGGTGGTCATCCGCTCCTTGAGTTCTTGGAAGCCCAACTTTGGTGCTAGGGCTGGTGGAGCGCTCAGGGCGGGGTCGGCTAGAGCTCCTTTAAACTGGTGCTCGGTCCTTTTCCGCCGGCACTCTTCCAGGAAAGAATCTAGAGGATCCCAGGGTTGTATAGCACCTCCTGGGTCCTTAGACTTAGTGCCCGAGCTCCCAGGCAAGCTCGACTCCTTGGCAGCTTCGAGCGCCATGGCCCAAGTTAGGGCCGGATGGGTTCGGACGCTCATCCGTGCTTGTTGGGCCCTTCGGGGAGGGCTGTATGATGTTACGTTATTTAGTACATTTTAATCCCTCAATTAGCCTAGGGATCCCCATGTTTGATCTCATTTTGCTATGATTAATATGCTTTTATGGAAGTTTTATGCAAAGTGCTCTTTTGTTGTTCGGTTGCCACTTTGAGGCCAATTATGTGTCTATTGGAGTTGTTTTCTTTGCATTTTCAGGATTTGGCATTGAAGTACTGGTGACAAGGAGCACGTAGGATCAAACGGGAGGTCAATCGGAGCTAGGAGGGAGGAGATATGGCCGTTGCAAAATCGAGAAAAGTGCACAGCTTCATAACTTAAGTTTTCAATGAGAACCTTATAATTCTCGCCGAAAACCCTCGACATGCACAATCGGCGGATTTCCAGAAGGCGAACGTTCGATTTATGAAGAAATTTTTGGCGAAAACTTCTAGAGTTTTCATAAAAAACTCATGAAGAAATGCCAAAGCTCCCGGGGTTTTTCAAGGAGATTTTCGGCAAAAACTTGTACAGTTTTCGCCAAAAATTCCAGGTCTTTCCAGCGGTACTATATAAAGAAGAGGCGGGCAAAAAAAAGAAGGGATTGATTCATTGAAAAATTACAACACTCGTTACCTCTCTCTCTCATTTAGTAATTGCCGATCAACTCCTCTCTCTTCTCAACCAATCCATCATTAACCCTAGAGCAAGGTGCAAATTGGAGTGAGGAGCTTGGATTGAAGCCCACAACCTTGGGGAGAGGAGCTTGCAAGAAGAGGATTGCCATGGAGCTCTTGGTGACCATCTCTCCTTCTTTCTCTTTTGTACCCTTGGCCATGTGTGGCTGATTTCCTAGGTTTCCTTGGATTGATAGATAGTTGTGCTAGGATAGAGGTGGATTGTACAAATATGCCATGATTGATCTTGGATTGTAAGAAGATGGTCTATAGACTTGTTGTTAATTCCATTGATTGCCATGTTGCTTGATTTGGTCTATTATTTGTGATGTAATGCATGAGAGTGCTTAGATTACATGGATTGTAGGTCTAGGGATTGAAGAGAGTGTGTTCTAAGAGATTAGATCATCTCAATTCAACCATAGTTGCATGATTTCTCTCTTGTGCATTTTATCGAACACTTGGTGTGCATTAGGTTTTTCATTCAATTGAACTTTGATTAGTCTTTTGATGATTCTCTTAGTGTTAGGACATTGACATGAGAGTGTGGTCTCTAGCCTAGTGGTCATAGAGTCATAGGAGAGGGTTTTGTAGCTTGGCATTTCATCAAACACCTTTAATGCATCCTTAGTCACTTAGCTTGAGAGCGAGAGCCTAGGTTGAGTGGTTCTAGGATAGGTATTTAGTGCGACGAGAGTGCATTGAGTCTATAGAACGGATTTGCGTGGTCATTCGATTGCAACCTCGATCATGTTTGGTTTGTTTGTGCATTTGTTCCTCTTAAGCATGATGAAGCTATCTTTCCAAGTGAACCTCCTTTATCTTTGATTTGCACCGTTTTGTTTTTCTTTCTTGTTTAGTTTTCTTTATGCTTTTGTTTTCTATTTCAAACTAAAACTCATTTTAAATGAATAGATCGTCCATGAACCGTGTGAGTATTAGCTTTTGAGAGAGCCCTCATGGAATACGACCTTGATAGTTGTGAGTTAAATCTTGCACATCAAGTTTTTTGGTGCCGTTGCCGGGGACTTTCTCAATCCTTTGAAAGCATTTAGTAGTGGACCGTTCTATTCACTTCCTTTAGTTTTAGTTTTGCTTCTTTGTTATTTGTTTTTGTGGCTTTGTTATCCCGCATTGTTGTACTACTTGGTTGTGTTTGTTGTGCGTGTTTGTAGGCCCCTTATCCACCTATCTAGTTCATGGGAGCACGGTTGCAAGTAAGATGAACTCGTGGAATGGAAGTAATGGTTATGATACCTATCAAGGGTGGAATCCATCTCCTAACCCATACTATGGTCATCCTACTTCATCCAACTACTACCAAGGAACTTATGAGGGAGATAGCTGATGACACTCGATTTGATGTGATTATCAACCTCATTTAAGCGACATTTCCTTGCTTAAGACTTGGTTTTTAGGGTAGAATAACAAATATTCAATCAATTGCTCTATCTCGTGCCATTTGTGTTACTTTGGCCCGTTTCGGGTCTATTTTATGGTTTTCTAGTGTTTCAACGTTAGCACAGGTTTTTGCCGTCAAATAAGTAGCCAAGGACGTGTCTAAGGCGTTGGAACCTCGAGGAATCCCATCGGAATCGATCCAAGGAGCCAACCAAGTCAAACCAATTACTGCCCCGGTTTACAAAGGAGTTTTCGCCGAAAATCCCTTAGTGTTTTCGGCGAAAATGCATGAACAAATCCACTGATGTCAACCGAAGAATGTTTTCGGCGAAAACACTAAGTTTTCACCGAGAACTGTTGGACCGAAAACAACAGAAGAAAAGCAGCCGGCGTTCGGTCATTTTGTAAAGGAATTTTCGGCGAAAATTCCTTTATATTTTCGCCAAAAATGTTAGTTAAAATCCGGCGGTATTAGGGTTAAGTATAAATACTTAACCGGCGGCCCAAATCAAGGGATACTTTTCATAATCATAATTACCCAATTCTTCAAGGATTCTCAAGAGTTCTGAAGGAGAGTTTTAGAGTTGGAAAGAGATCGTGACGCCATCCCTTCCATCTCGATGACTCGGAGCTAGGATTGCAGTCTACCGGAAGATCAAAATTCTGCCGGAGTCGTCTTAATTAGGTTTTTCAGTTACTTTTCTGTTCTTCCTTTGTATGATGAACTCTATCTTTGTCTTTTATTCTTTTGTGACAAACATGAGTAGCTAAACTGTTAGAGCTTAGACTAGATGAACCCTAAGTGACCCAGGGCTTTAAAGCGATCACAGATCGGCGGTGATTAGATTCAAAGTTCAATCAGTTTCTCTTTCATGTTTGATTTGTTTTTCATTGTTCATGTTTCTTGTCTGGATTGATCACCTAGATTAGATTCTTGTTAAGCTAAGGATAGAAGCGAACGCTCGCCTTACTTTAAAACATCAAATTGAACAATTAACCTTATAATTGGAGTGTGCCTTTCGTAGGAACCGATTAGGGTTAATCCACTGCAAGAGTAACTCATGAATCATTAGTAATTCCACTAGTTAAGTTAAGTCGTTGCGAGAGGCGACCGTACCCGGGCGACTAATTAATCTTGGTAGCTAGAACGGATAGAGCGAACATTCGCCGGTCTTAAACCTAAGGGTTAGGAGTTATGGTGGTGTCTTAGAATTGATTGAATGAGAATTGAAATCCGCTGATCTGTTGATTGCCTATGCTCTGGTGAACGAAGGGGGATTCGAAGTCTAAGTTCGTCTGTCATCTCTGTTTTCAACCCTAATTTCCAGTCTGCTCTTAGTTCAATTTTTAATTTCTCTGCATTTCTTAGAATTAGAAGTCGTGGAACTCACACCATGCACGAAGTGTTTAAATCCGAGTAATTTGCCAGCTTATTTGAGTAGTCGATCATTAGAAGGCCCGTGGAATACGATCTACCCTAGCTTTTGTTAGCTTTGTTAGTTATTTGTTTGAGCCAGCACAACGACGGTGGTTCACCAAATTGGCGCCGTTGCCGGGGACTTCTTTTGATTATTTGAAAGAAGAACTGGTAATTTATTCTTCTACTTTCCATCTTTCACTTTTCCACCCACTTCGATTTTACACTGGTTTTGTTTGTTTTTGTTATTTGTAGACTGCTCACAGGTGTATGCATCGCCGCCCTTGGACTCGCTCTTAAACCGACAAGGCTAGGAGTATAGAGAGACCAAGCAGTTCTGCTCCACCTCGACAATCACAGATTCCAAGGAGAAGCAGAACCAATCCACCTCCATCCGTCACTCCGATCAAGATCGAGGAACTGAAGGAGAGTTCCTCATCTTCACCTTTACCGTCACCTTCATCCGTTTCATACACCGAGTCACTTTCACCTCCTCCATCTCCTACCATGACTGATCAGTTACCACCACCACCACCACCAGGCGGAAATCCACCACCGCCTCCTGCACAGAAGAGTCTAGCTGACTACAACAAGCCGAGCGCGACTAGCGTTCGATCTGCCATTGCCGTGCCGCGCGTTGAAGGAGATCCTGACTATGAGATCAAGATTCCATTCTTGACTATGATCTCTAGGGATCTACAGTTTGAAGGCAGGCCACTAGACAATCCGTGCACACATCTGGCGGATTTCCTTAATCTCTGCAGCACTTTCAAGAACGGAAACCTCGACAAGAACACTCTTTGCTTGAGAGCTTTCTCGTTCTCTCTGAAAGGCGCAGCCAAGAGGTGGCTTACTGGCAAACCACCTTGATATTACACTGATTGGGATAGTCTGGCTCAGGACTTTGTTGAAGAATACTTCCCTCCTGCCAGAACAACAGCCATGAAGGAAAACATCGCCAGATTCTCCCAGAAAGAAGGCGAAAGCTTATACGATACTTGGAATCGATTCCAAGAACTTCTCTACAACTGCCCTCATCACGGATTCGAGCAGAGGCAGTTAGCTGAAATCTTTGCTCGAGGTCTTCGAGAAGAATATGCCAAGTGGGTGAATTCTCTAGCTGAATGGGATTGCACTACGCTCACACCTGAAGCTGCTCTTCTTCATTTCACAAACTGTGCTTCCAAGTCGAGGAACTGGGAACGACAATCTGAAGGATCAAGGAGCAAGCTCAATCTTGAAGCTACTATCAAGGCCGAAGTAGAGAAGCATCTGAAGAAGTCTTCTACACCAATCAAACCGCCAGCAGCTTCTGTCTATGTTGCTGATTGCGAATGGTGTGGAGCTTGTGCGCATAATGGAGGCCGTTGCCAGAATTTTGGTAAGACAGAAGTCTGGTCCGCCGAAGAGGTAAATTTCGTTCAACAAGGCTTCGTTAACAATCAAAATGGTTATGCTGGCTACCGCAACTTCAGGCAGCAAGGGATCTATCAAGACAGACCTCCCTACAATAATAGCGCCAACCATAACCAGAACCAGAATAACTGCCCAGCTGGTCCAGCTCAGGATCAGAAGCCTAACCATCCACCGGGAGGTGTCTATCAGCCACCACACTGTAATCCGGGTAACTATGGAACTGCTCCTGGCAATCGCCAGAATCAATATTTGAATAACACCTATACAGGCCAGCAGTACCAGAAGGAAAACAATGTCAGTGTCCTGGACAAGAAGCTTAGTCAGATCATCACCAGACTCGATGATCATGACAGTCAGTTTAAAGCTCAAGCTCTTCTCAATCAAGAACAGATAGCAGCCGGTCAAAGAATTGAGCAGGTTGTGAACAACATCTCGAGCATGCTAGCATCTGGTCGACCATTTGCCAACTTCTGAGCCAGACAGAGCCGAATCCGAGAAAGGAACAAGCTAAGATGGTATCTGTTAAAAAGTTTACAAGCTTATCTGCTGACGCTTCTTTTGTTTTACGCAAGATCACTGAATCTCCAGAGAAGAAGGAAGCACTGAAAGTGGGGCCTAAGGAGGATGATCCTCCTCTTGCACCGTACTATGTGAAGCCTCCTTTTCCAAGAGCATTGCTGCCAAATGCAAGGATCGAGACTGGCATGAAGGGGAATAAAGAAGGATATTTTGATGCTCGTAGCACGAAACCCTCCTCTCCATATCCAACTAAGTGTTCTGATCCTGGTTCTTTCACTCTACCTCTTGTCATTAATGATGTTGAGATAGAACGTTGTTTGGTTGATCTTGGAGCGTCTGTTAATGTTATGCCTATGAGTCTATATGAATAATTAAACCTAGGAGGACTTGAACCGCCTAGCATGCAACTTGTCTTTGCTGATAGATCACTTAAAACCCCTAGGGGAGAGATAAAAGACGTTGTTACTAAATGTGGTCCTTTCACGTTCTTAGCTGACTTTGTTATCATTGACACTAGTAAGGATGATTCTACCATTCCCATAGGACGACCTTTCATGGCTACTACTGGAATGCAAATTAACGTTCCAAATGGTTCTTTAACTTTAAGGGTCGGTAAAGAAACGATAACATTCCGCCTTAAAGATGGAATGAAATATAACCCTAAGAGTGAAGAATTTCATTATTTAGCTGTTGAAACTGTGGAGTTGACTTCAGTCAACTCCGTTACTGATGTCTCTTCTAGTGTGCCTAGATCAATTGCTATTATAGGTGCTGGATAGATTACAAGCAGAAACCGAAATCTGCTCCTCAGCCGCCAAAGAAGAAGCAACTGAAAGCCTCTTCTTCACCACCGAGCACAAAACCTAGCAGGCCCCGGGGGAAAAAACAAGAAGATGAAGACTCGAATGGTCTGGAGACCAGCTGTTCCGCCACCTTCTACCGAGCCAGCTGCACCACCAATTCGTTCCGAGATACCGGCGCCGGAACAAGTATTGAAGGAGAAGCCGAAAGCATCTCCTAAGGAAATACTTACGATCACCGATCCTGGTGATACAAAGCCGGAGGTCAAAGAGAAGACGAAGTCAATCACTCTCATCCCTTCCACTGTCTTCCTCGTAGAAGATGATCCCTTGACAGAGCTCTTTGGTCCGTTCAAGATCACTGAGCACCTTCCCGATGGACGTACCAAGCTTACACACGCTAACGGGAAGAAATTCACACTCACCGGAGATACCCCGAAGCTCTACTTCATGAACTCGATGCTAGCGTTAAGGAGAACCTGAGTTGGGATGTCTCCTAACACCGTCCAGGTATCGTCCAGCTCAAAGACGTTAATCTAGAGCGCTTCGTGGGAGGCAACCCACGGCTGGAGTCAGTTTTTCATTCGTGTCAACCTTAGTGTTTTAGAGTTGGTTCGGGGGAGCCAAAAGTGTCAATTTATTTGATTTCTTATTTTTCGTGTGTAGTCTGTGTGTCATAGTGTCAATTACAAGTCGTTTGAGGTCTGTGATTTTCTAAAGTTTGCCGAGATTGTGAAAATATTTTCAATCGTGCAGTTCAAAATTTTCGGCGAAAATGTACTCTGTTTTCGGCGAAAATTCCCTTTGAAATCCCACTGTGTTTCCAGACGATTTTTGTTAACATTTTCGGCGAAAACTATTTAAAGTTTTAGGCGAAAATCCCTTTGAAACCCCGCAGTACTTTTTCACTAACATTTTCGGCGAAAACTTGCACCTATTTTTGCCGAAAATATGATTGAAAATCAACCAATTTTTCGTTTTAAAATTCCGGTCACTTCTTCCCTCTCTCCACACTTCATTTTCAAAAAAATTGCAAAACCCTCCCCCAATTTATAACAAAATCGCCGCCGCCACCATTTTGCCGCCGCCGCCCGTTGCCGACCGCTGCCGCCGTCGCCGCCGCACGTCTCCACTTCCATTTCCGATCAACCCGAGCCCTAGAACAGTCGAATCAGAGATCTAGAGCTCCCGTTCAGCCAAACCCTAAAATTTTCAGTTTTTCTCCGATTTCTCTTTCTCCGTTCACTTTCAGCATCCATGGCTTCAAGGTAAGCTGTAGAACTTTTCATTACGAATCTTTTGACATGTTGATTGCTGAATTTCGTCGAGGTTGACTTTTGGTTGACTTTTTGGTTTACCTTGATTTGCGTGCTGACTGATTTCGTGTGAACTAGGTTAGCTGAACTTGTTGAACTGATCTAGCATGCTTAGGGAGTATTGTGCTTAATTTTCATATCATTTGATCATGTGTTGCTATAAATAAGATCGTTTCTTTGTGATGTTGACTTTTGAGAAATGTCGGGTTGACCATGAACTGTTTATGATCAGTTGGCTGCCTTATGTGCTCATTTACGTTCATATTATTGTGCTTGCCATCTGAGATCATATTATGCCGTCATTTCCCGCTTTGTGATAGTCTTCCCATGATTAGGGTTCAATGATCGATTATGTTGACTTTTTTTTTGAATGTCAGTTTGACTTCTGAACTCTGATTGTGATATTTCCATTCTGGTTGTGTCCTAAACATGTAATTTAATTGTTTGGGATTACCGGTTAATCTGCTTTGCTTACCCCCACTCGGTTTTCCTCATTCCTTTGTGAAATTGAGTTTTTAGACTAAGTGTGGGGTAGGGTTTTAGTTTGACTAATCTGGTTTGTTTTCTTGCTTAGGAACGTTACTCATGAGCGCAGGACCAAACAGAGACTTGATACCGCTCCAGCTCCCGTGCCCCTGCTCCCGTCACACCTGCTATCCATGGCCCTCCCCCAGCTTTCCCTGGCCGTGTTGGGTACCACCACACCGTTGCTCGGCTGCCCCCGTACTACTTCGAGTGCTACCAGAAGCTCGAGAACATCCCTGGAGCTGCTGTTCGGCCCCTCTCCATGGAGTCGCTCTCCAGCACGATGATGACTGGCACCAGAACGTGCTCGATGCACTGACCCACGCTGGCTTGCTGGAGCTGACCACGCTAGCCGCCGACTTCCCAGAAGTCGCCCTTCAGGAGTTCTGGGCAACATTCGATCTGGACGAGCACAAGAGGAGGCAGGGCAAGAAGGTTGTTTCCTTCTATCTAGGCGGGGTGCGCAGGACACTCACCTATGATGAGTTTGCAGCTCATCTAGGCATTCCCCACGAGCATTACCATGGTCATTACCTCAGCTGGGAGGACGACGATGACGACGGAGAGGAGTACCATGCACTCTGGAGCCACATGACTGGAGTGCCCGACGATCGTCTCACGAAGCATAATTCAGTTAAGTCTCTCTCTCACCCTCTCTTTAAATTCATTCACATGGTTTGGCGTCGTTCTCTTTTGTATGCTCCAGAGAAGGACCGCCACCACATCAGCCGAGAGGAGCTTCTTCCCGGATGGGTGCTTGCCCGACTGCTCCGCAAGAAGACTCAGAGGTCAAAGCCACCTCGCTCACTCCTGGGAGGCAACTTTGTAGGCCGACTCATCATCTCCTTCGGCCTCAGCCAAGAATATGGCCTGAACATCCCACGCCGCAGAGTACGCACCGTTGGAGGTGATTTGGCGGTCGATTACAACCTTGAGCTGGACCTCAGCCCCCAGGTACCAGCAGATCCTCCTCCCCAGGACGAGGATGAGTCGGAGGAAGAAGATGATTCTGAGGAGTCTCAGCCTCAGTACAAGCCAGAATTTCATGATCATACACCCTCGCCACACCATCAAGCAAGGTATGCACACCAGTCGCCGCCGCTCATTCCAGATCCATATCAGGCGCCTCACCCGCAGCACCACCCGCACCCCGCGGATGTTGGAGAGCTGTATGAGCGACTGCAGGAGTGGCGCATCACCGACAAAGCCACTCAAGAGGCGAGATGGACTATTATGCAGCAACATATGCACCGCTCCAACGAGCGGTATGAGGCACAGCTGGCGTGGCAACATCAGCTCGGCGACTTCCTCCACTTTCCACCTCCCGACGCGCCTGACGAGCAGTGATCGGGTTGTATCCTCTTTCTTGTCCCTTCTTTTTATTTCTTCTTTTCGGATTTCGATCCAACTTTTTTCTGTGTGGATCCGGGACACCTGTCCCGGTTTCCTTTTTATGTTTCATTTGTTTTTGTTTTGTAGGCAGTTGGGAGATTCCCTTTGCTTCGCTTTGGTAGATTCCCTCCGCTCCGAGGACCCGTGCTCATCCCCTACGCCAACCATCTCGGTCCAGGTTCTTCTACTTCACTCTGAACTCTAGATTTAGTCCTGTGAGGACACAGTACGATTTAAGTGTGGGGTAGGATGCTAGAGAACCTTGCATGAACTTGATTGCCCTTGATTGTGTTTTTGTGTGCCTCGTGATTCCTTTCCAGTCTCTCTAGCATTAGAATGGCTCAGTTCTTGATTGTTGATGTTAAGTTGTTGTTCAAACTGTCATAATGATGCTTAGACTGCTTAACCTAGAACTTGAGAACCAACGTGTTTACTTTGATGCTAAATTGCATGGTCAGAACAGAGAATTTTTAAAATCACACTTGTAGGTTGTAGCCTTGATTGCATGAAAATGACCGAATCCGACTAGCAAGCCAAATGTGAGCTTTTGATCCATTGCACGTAACTTGCAATTTCAATTCTTTTTGAGTGATTTTCTGTTTGCTTGAATGAGTTAGAATTTGCATGAGACCTATTCGAGACCACACGATGACACGAGTTCTAGAATGATAGGGGCACCTAGATTCAGCTACTAAGCCAGATAGCCTACCAAACGTTAAATCCATTAGGTTTAAACCCTTGAGCTTGGCCTGTTCTTTCGGTTCGATATACATGATAGCCATTCCCCATTCTTTCATTCCCCGTTGATCCCCTGTGGTTGTAGTTCTAGATTGACCTACCGGAAGTCGGTTTGTGGTAACCTGCCTATAGCCATTAAATAGGTGGTCTTAGCTATTATGTCCAGACGTGTAAACCCCTCTAGCAACTAAAAGAAAGAATCGGCACAAAAGAAAAAAATAGAAAAAGAAGAAAAGAAGCAAGTTTCGAAAAAATGAAAAGAAGAAAAATCAGAAAATCCAAAAAGTTTTAAGTTCAATAAACGTTCTTCTCTCTACATATGGAAGTAGGGCTGGCAGTTCGGTTGCCGGTTTTTCAGTTTAAACCAAAAACCAGACCGAAATGGAGGTGACCGAACCAAAAATTAACCGAGGCGGTCCGGTCGTCGGTTGATCAATTTACCAATTTTTGGTTTCTGCCGGTTTTCGGTCAAAACCGAAAATAAACTGAAAAACGAGGAAGAACCGAAAATAATACAACTCACACACACACACACTCTCTCTCTCTCACTTTCTGAAACCTAATTTCACGCCACTCTCTCACAGTTTCTCTGTAATCGTAACTTCAAATCGGAGATGGTTGACTGAAGATTTCAACGCCGGCGAACCATTGGCCGGGCCCTCGACCGCGTAGCTTCGGCGGCCTCCACTCCATCTCCCGTAGCTTCAGCGGCCTCCACTCCATCTCCCGAAGCTTCGTCGCCGTCTTCCATCTCCCGAAGCTTCGACGCCGGCCTCCATCTCTGAAGCTTCGACGCCGGTGACGCCTCAGCCCTCGTCGGTGTTGGTAGGTACCCTTAGTCCTAATCTCTTCTCCCCCCTGAGTTCCTACCAATTCTCTTCTCCCCCTCTGAATTCCTACGACCTATTCTTTGCTTGAAGATTCGACAGCAGAAAGTCGACGGGACTTCCATCGACGGCGTCCATTCGACTCTCGGCGGCGTCCACTCTCGATGGGACCTAGCACAGATTCGGCAGCATCTCTGTAATCGACGACGACACCTTCTTCACTTCAGCCCCTCTTCGCCTCGTCAGCCTCTCAGGTTACTCACAGGTACATCGTTGATGCTTGTTGTTGTATTAATTGTTTTGTATTCGACGAGAATCGAAGCTCAGGCCGAATCGTTGATGCTTGTTGTTGTGGTAAATACTTTGAAACTTCGTATTAGGTTTCGGTCAGCAAGCACCTCAATCTTCAGCCCCTCTTCTTCAATCGCCAGTACCCAACATCACCTGCTTCATCTTCAAGCCTTCAACCCCTCTCTACTCTCAGCCTCTCAGTTCTCTCAGGCCTCAGCAGCAGCACAGCAGGCAGCAGCAGCACAGCACTAGCCGCCAGTAGCCACTAAGCCACTCTTCCGAAATGTAAGTTCTAAATGTAACAATCTGATTTCTGGATTTCGTAGGATCTTTGGTAGTGTTACTGAGTTTGTGGTGGGTGGCTGAATTTTGATTAACGAATTGTGTTTAATTGGTTCCCGGGATTTACACGTGAGTGAGTTGCCATTATGAATGCACATATATGTTTCATGTTTATCTCTTTCACATTCTTATGAAGTATTACAAGATGGGTTCCTGTTGCTTCACCATTGTTGATTGAATTTGCTGAAATGGGATTTTGACAAAATTTTTAGCAAAACATATCAGCAGCTTTCGGTTTTTTTTTTGCCAAAATTCAGGTTTCGGTCCTAATTTCGGTTTCGGTGCGGTTTTCTTTTCGGTTCGGTTCGGTTCTCACTGCTGGCTTTCGGTAAAACTGAACTCAATCGGTTTTTCGGTCACGGCTCGGTTATAAACCGAAACCGGTCGGTTTGGCTCGGCTAAAAAACCGAGCATTTTTGGTTCGGTCTCCGGTCACGCCTTCGGCCTCAATTCGGCTTCGGTCAATCGACCTTTCGGTTCGATTTTTGACCAAACCGGGCCGACTGCCAGCCCTATATGGAAGAATGAAGTCAAAAGAAAAGTCAGAAAAGAAAAAAATGTGTTAAAAGAAAATAAAAAGTGCTAGGTTGCTTGAGGGTATCATAGGACGAGCGTTCACTATTCCACCCGTGTCTGGTTAGATGGTAGGAAGCCACAGATTAGATTCGAGGGAAGTTAGTCGAAAGCTACACCGCACCAAGCCATCATCATACCTTCCCATCATCCATCTCATCATAAACCCTTGTAGTGTAGAATTCGTTACAGTCCTAGCAGGGAAGTCCTTCTTGACTAGTTACTCTTGTTGTCACAGTGGTGGAGATGTGGTCGAAATGCAAACTTATGACAGAATTCAGTAACAGAAAATGATTGAGAGCAGAAACACGTTCGTAAACACAGAGAGTGAGAGTTTCCATTGTACTATATTTTCCCTGTGTGAGGAGTCTGGTCGGTCAGGTCAAATTCGTGCATAATTGGTTACGATTACTTGTCGTGTGCAGTCTATTAGTGAGACTAGGTTGTTTGGTTGATCTGTATGCATGTTAGGTTTCTTGTTCTATGATCTATCTGTCTAATAAATCATTGTGTTTGATTGAGCTCCGATTTAATCGATCTTATCATTTGTGAATATGAGCGTTTCTATTCAGTTTGCTTGAGGACAAGCAAAAGCTTAAGTGTGGGGTATTTTGATGACACTCGATTTGACGTGATTATCAGCCTCATTTAAGCGACATTTCCTTGCTTAAGACATGGTTTTTAGGGTAGAATAACAAATATTCAATCAATTGCTCTATCTCGTGCCATTTGTGTTACTTTGGCCCGTTTTGGGTCTATTTGATGGTTTTCTAGTGTTTCTACGTTAGCACAGGTTTTTGCCGTCAAATAAGTAGCCAAGGACGTGTCTAAGGCGTTGGAACTTCAAGGAATCGTACCGGAATCGATCCAAGGAGCCTACCAAGTCAAACCAATTCCTGCCCCGGTTTACAAAGGAGTTTTCGCCGAAAATCCCTTAGTGTTTTCGGCGAAAATGCATGAACAAATCCACTGATGTCATCCGAAGGATGTTTTCGGCGAAAACACTAAGTTTTCGCCGAGAACTGTTGGACCGAAAACCACAGAAGAAAAGCAGCCGACGTTCAGTCATTTTGTAAAGGAATTTTCGGCGAAATTCCTTTATATTTTCGCCGAAAATGTTAGTTAAAATCCGGCGGTATTAGGGTTAAGTATAAATACTTAACCGGCGGCCCAAATCAAGGGATACTTTTCGTAATCATAATTACCCAATACTTCAAGGATTCTCAAGAGTTCTGAAGGAGAGTTTTAGAGTTGGAAAGAGATTGTGATGCCATCCCTTCCATCTCGAAGACTCGGAGCTAGGATTGTAGTCTACCGGAAGATCGAAATTCTGCCGGAGTCGTCTTAATTAGGTTTTTCAGATACTTTTCTGTTCTTCCTTTGTATGATGAACTCTATCGTTGTCTTTTATTCTTTTGTGACAAACATGAGTAGCTAAACTCTTAGAGCTTAGACTAGATGAACCCTAAGTGACCTAGGGCTTTAAAGCGGTCACGGATCGGCGGTGATTAGATTCAAAGTTCAATCAGTTTCTCTTTCATGTTTGATTTGTTTTTCATTGTTCATGTTTCTTGTCTGGATTGATCACCTAGATTAGATTCTTTTTAAGCTAAGGATAGAAGCGAATGCTCGCCTTACTTTAAAACATCATATTGAACAATTAACCTTATAATTGGAGTGTGCCTTTCGTAGGAACCGATTAGGGTTTATCCACTGCAAGAGTAACTCATGAATCATTAGTAATTCCACCAGTTAAGTTAAGTCGTTGCGAGAGGCGACCGTACCCGGGCGACTAATTAATCTTGGTAGCTAGAACGGATAGAGCGAATGTTCACCGGTCTTAAACCTAAGGGTTAGGAGTTATGGTGGTGTCTTAGAATTGATTGAATGAGAATTGAAATCCGCTGATCTGTTGATTGCCTATGCTCTGGTGAACGAAGGGGGATTCGAAGTCTAAGTTCGTCTGTCATCTCTGTTTTCAACCCTAATTTCCAATCTGCTTTTAGTTCAATTTTTAATTTCTCTGCATTTCTTAGAATTAGAAGTCGTGGAACTCACACCACGCACGAAGTGTTTAAATCTGAGTAATTTACCAGCTTATTTGAGTAGTCGATCATTAGAAGGCCCGTGGAATATGATCTACCCTAGCTTTTGTTAGCTTTGTTAGTTATTTGTTTGAACCATCACAACGACGGTGGTTCACCAATAGCCAATGGTGGGGTCAAGAACAACAAGCCTCAACACCCATGTGGAATGAGCAATGTCCTTATCCATCTCCATCCTACCATCAAGTCTTGTCGGAGTATTATCAAGAGGATTTCACAAGTCATGAACAACATTCTCCACCGCCTTCCATGCTAGAGGAGCTCTTTAAGATGGTTAAAGAAAGCAAGCGTCCTCAAGAGGAGTTCACAAGCTATGAGCAACCCTCTCAACCTCCTTCTATGCTAGAGGAGCTCTTAAAAATGGTGAAGGAAAGTGAGCGTCCTCGAAAGGAGTTTGTAAGCTATGAGGAACCTTCTCCACCTCTTCCCACGCTTGAGGAAGCTTTGAAGATTGCGGATGACAATGCTAACCAACTTAATCGCGTAACACAAGGCATGACACTCATCAAGGAAGCTCTAGAGGATGAGCAACATTCTCCACCCTCCCCCACAATTGAGGAGATGTTGCAAATTGCGAAAGATAATGCGGCTCGGTTGGATCGTCTAACTCAAAGTGTGAAGCTCATCATCGACACCTGTGAACCGGAAGTGCTTGTCATGGAAGAAGAAGAAAGTGAGTTTCCCCAAGAGGAGTTCATGAGCCATGAGAAACCTCTTCCACCTCCTTTCATGTTAGAGATCTTGCAAATTGCGGAGGATAATGCAAACCGAGTTAACCGCTTATCTCAAAGCATAGAGCTCGTCACGAAGATTCTTGAGAATGAACGACATCCCAATCATTTGGAGCAAGTTTATGATGATGAAGATGACACTTGTGAATCCGAGGAGCTTGACATGGAAGAAGAGTTGGTAGTGGAGGAGATTGACGAACATGTTCTTCCCAAGGACACACCAAGTGACGATGATGTGAGGATAGAAGAATCAAGGAGACTTGAGGATGATGACCCTTTAGAGGAGGTGAGAGATGATTTGGAGACGCTTCAAGAAGAGGTGGCACCGAGAGTGGAGCACGAAAGTGAACAACACCACCCTATTAGGGGTGGCTAATGGTACGGGCTCGGGTACCCATACCCACTAAGCTTTGGGTAGTGGGTACCCATAACATACAAAAGCAATCCCGAAGCCCGAAGCCGAACGGGTAGTGGGTACCCACTAACTCGAAGGGGTTCGTTACGGGATACCCACTAAGCCCGATACGAAGCACTGTTTTTCATCAGACGAATTTACGACACATCTAACGACCATAATTTCACTGATCCGTTTCTGGATTTGTTTATTTCAAATCAAGAACATACTAACAAACATAGTGAAAAAAGGGAAAAAGCAGAAATAATTATAAAATAGCATTGCTTGCTGCTGGCTGTTGAAAGCAAAGTGCAGTACTGTAACATTATTTCATTTACCCAGCAATTCAACAATATTATTGGCAGCTGACTTAGGATTTCACAGCAATATAACAAACCAAAGGAAGAAAGACTAAAGAATTGAAGGTGACTTAGGACTAAGTCGAAGGAATCAGTGACGTAGGATTTCAGAGTGTGGGCTGGGCTTGAGTAATTATCCTAACTTAGGGAATTAATGGGTTTTTTCGGGCTTCTAATGGGTAGTGGGTATTTTCGGGCTCGGGCTCGGGGTACCCGTATGGCTCTAAACCCATCCCAAAGCCCGAACTTGTTTGGGTTCGGGCACCCACTAGGCCCGACGGGTACTGATGCGAACCGCCTTCTCCAGGAAGGGATCGACTCAACACCCAAAACTATATTATCAGCCCCACGAGAACCTAACTAATGAAACCGCGGAGAACACTTGAAATCCACTAAGTATAGACTTAGGAACCCCAAGGTATTCGGTCGAATTGGTGCCACAAACAAAGGATGATAGCCTTTGATGATAAACCAAACCTTAAGCTAAGCAACAACGAGCAAAGACTTGAAGGAGAAAAGAACTTAGTTCTGAAATTTCAATAATCAAAATAATCTGTCTTACATTGGCGGCCGAAGCCTTTATTTATAGCTCAAGGGTGGCAAAAGCCGATGACAACTCTAACAAGGAAAGACTAAAATAATCCTAAAAGATAGGCCAAGGAAAATATTAAAATAAACAAAGTTGTCCGAAATTAAAACTCCTAAACCGGCAAAATCGAGCAAAACCCTAATCCGGGCGGATTAGGGCACACCGGGTGTCCTTGTCCGGGTGGGACTAGGAAAACCTCCGGGCGCGGGCTGGACTCCGGACGTGACTAGGAAAAGTGCTCGGAACCTGCGCGGTGGCATTTCTGTAATTACCGCGGGTTCCGGGTGACCGGGTGGTCGGGTGGTATCCTTCGGTGCTGGTGACCGGCTCGGCATCAACTGCTCCGGATCCGGTGCTAGGGTTTTGGTGATGCTGGGCTGTTCTGGCCTTCTGCTGGACATTTCCTCGGACAAATGAGGTTCCTCCCAAGTCTTTTGACCTCCTGAATCTACTGGCATCAGTTTGTCCGCCAGATTCTGAGTGTGGAGTAGGGTTAGCCGAGGCAGGGGCTGGTTGGCCGTATCCGCCGGGGCCGGGGCAGGGTCCTTCGGGAGCCAACCTGTCTTAGCCACATATTCTCGAATCTTCTTGTCTTCTGTACGCCAGAACTCTCTCCAGATGGCCTTTGATGTGTGTTTGACTTGAGGGATCGTGGAAGAGAGGTTGGGGAAAGACTGGGACTCAGCGCTCGGACTAGGGCTTAGGTTCTCGGCCAGTAACATGGCCTGGAACTCCCTTCCATCTCGGGGTGCCTTCCTTCCTGTTGGGGCAGACCTGAGCTTGTTCTTTAGTTCATTTCTAGGCTTGAGAGCTCGTAAGTAGCCAGTCCTTAGTTCTAGGCGCTTTTTGTATGGGCCCGGAGTTCTGCCTTCTACGGAGTACCTTGGTGGGGTGTAAGTGTACCTTTGTGGTCCGGGGCGGTGGAGCCGGGTCATATCATCCCCCTCTTATTGACTGGGATTTGTCCCCAAATCCATCTCGGCATCCTTCCTAGAACCCATCACTCTTTTCCAAACTTCAGAAATCTTGTTGGCTAGGGTCGGGGACGATTCCGCCTCACTGGTGGCCCTAGGGGTGTCATTTGAGTCGGTAATGGACCAAGGCTCGGATTCTTCCGTGTCTCCTCCCTCAGTCTCCATTTCTTCCACTTCATAAATGCCATTAACAGTAATGTTAATGCTGGGCGAGGGTTCTTCACTCATATCCTCATCCGAGTCTGCTTCTGGATCTTCTTGGCTCGGGGCAGCTTTTAAAATCCACCGGGAGATGACTTCCCATTGGAGTTCGGGATGGGTGGTCGTTGGTTCTTTGGCCGTCGGGGCCGCCGGGTGGCCGTCGGGGCCGGCGCTCTACTTCAGGACGTCAATGAGTCCTCCTTCTGTCTTTAGGCCAAAATTGGCCGAGGGAATGTTCAAAAGACCCAGGGTGGGCCGATTGACATCATTCGGCGCGGACAGGATGTCTGGGGCAGTCGTGATGCTAGGTCGGGACAGGGCCGGTGCTGGGCCGGGGCAGTACTGGGCACTGTGCTGGGGCAGTGCTGGGTGCTGGGCCGGGGCAGTGCTGAATGCTGGGCTGGGGCAGTGCTGGGCGCTGGGGCCGGGGCAGTGCTGAGGTTGGGCCGGGGTGGTGCTGTTCGGCATCAGCCGGGGTGACCGTGGGGATCACTCGGCTGTGGAAAGCTGAAAATTTTTCCAGGCCTTCCACATTAACTTCTTCTCCTTCACTAGACTCTTCCTCCAATTCTTCATTATTGGACTCCTCCTCATCGTCCGTAACAACTTCTCCTTCTCTAAGTACCATAGCTCGGGTGTTAGGGCAGTCCCTTGCCATGTGACCCCTACCTTGACACTTAAAACACACAATGGCACTTGGCCGAGCGTTAGTAGTAGGGATTTTTGAACCGGGGTTAGGGTTTACCCGTGATGCCGATCCCTGATTAGGGTTTGGCCTCGATCCAGAACTCCGGTTAGGGTTTGGCCTGTATGGGGTGTGTCCGGCACTTCTGTCTCCTCTCACCGGGGCACTGATCGGTGGCGGAGGGGTAGTCCTTCTCCCAAAACCATTCTTTAGCTCCTTCTCAACCCTAGTAGCCACGGTTATCAAGTCATTATAGTCAACAAAGTTGAGGATGTTGACTTGGTGTAGAATCTCCTTCTGCAATCCTCCGGTGAATCGTGCTATCTTGGCATCTTCATCTTCATCCAGGTCAAGCCGTGCAACCAGGATCTCCATCTCCTTGTTGTACTCCTCAACCGACATGTTCCCTTGCTTCAAAAATCGAAGCTTGGTATGCAAGTCTCGGTTGTAGCTGCTCGGTACAAACTTTCTTCTCATCTTTCTTTTGAGACTCATCCAACTAAGGACGAGGTCCTCTTCTTCTCTCCTGATCTGATTCCTGAGTTGAGCCCACCACAAGGCAGCATAGTCAGTAAACTCAATTGTGGCTAGGGTTACCTTTTCCTCTCGGAATAGTTATGGCACTCAAAGAAATCCTCCATGCTCCTCTCCCAATCAATGTACTCGTCGGGTCCTGTCTTGCCAGTAAATTTAGGTACATTGAGCTTCAAGCTGCTCACATCATCATCAATCTCTTGCACATTCCTCCTTGGTCGTCGGGGGCCATCTCCATTCTGATCTCCAAACTGCTCGGCGAGTCGGGCCATGTTTTCAGCCATGGCAGTCAATCGTGCCTCCATAGCAGTTAACCTCTCATCTGCCATGATTAGTACAGAACAAAGAACCTCCCAATATCTCTCTAATGAACCTCACACACTCCTTTTCTTACCACTCGTGTTTGAAATTTTTTTTAGGTCACTCAAATTAGGGTTTTCTTTGAAAGTTTCAAAACAAAGACAATCTCAATTCAAGTAGTTGCAAGTTTCTTCGAAGCTATGCAGTCTAAGTCTACCAATGACACAAACAAGACCTTATACCTAGGGTTTTGGATTTCTAGGGGCCAGAATCTTGATGCTAGGTCGTGGGATGACAAGACAAACAAATTTGGGTGTTCTACTAAGAAAGCTACTAGCTAAACTTTGAAAAACCCCTCTTCTTGAACTTAATCTTCTTCCTTGATTGTGAACGTGGCCTTGCTTTTTGCTAGGTCAAATTTTCTGTTTTTAAAGACCTTGATTCTTTCCTTTTCTTTTCTTTTTCTTAGACTCTTTTTGTAATTTTCTTTGATCGGCCACAGTTTTTTCTCACAAAAATTAAAAGAAAGGTAGAAGACTAGAACAAACACAATGAAGATATTTTTAGGGTTTTTTCTGAAACTGAAAACAACGAAAGCTAAAAGATATGAATTCAAGTAGAAGAACCTGAAAACTGGATAGATTGTTGGTCCAAGAGTTGAACCGTGCTCTGATACCAGCTGATGCGAACCGCCTACTCCAGGAAGGGATCGACTCAACACCCAAAACTATATTATCAGCCCCACGAGAACCTAACTAATGAAACCGCGGAGAACACTTGAAATCCACTTAGTATAGACTTAGGAACCCCAAGGTATTCGGTCGAATTGGTGCCACAAACAAAGGATGATAGCCTTTGATGATAAACCAAACCTTAAGCTAAGCAACAACGAGCAAAGACTTGAAGGAGAAAAGAACTTAGTTCTGAAATTTCAATAATCAAAATAATCTGTCTTACATTGGCGGCCGAAGCCTTTATTTATAGCTCAAGGGTGGCAAAAGCCGATTCCAACTCTAACAAGGAAAGACTAAAATAATCCTAAAAGATAGGCCGAGGAAAATATTAAAATAAAAAAAGTTGTCCGAAATTAAAACTCCTAAACCGGCAAAATCGAGCAAAACCCTAATCCGGGCGGATTAGGGCACACCGGGTGTCCTTGTCCGGGTGGGACTAGGAAAACCTCCGAGCGCGGGCTGGACTCCGGACGCGACTAGGAAAAGTGCTCGGAACCTGCGCGGTGGCATTTCTGTAATTACCGCGGGTTTCGGGTGACCGGGTGGTCGGGTGGTATCCTTCGGTGCTGGTGACCGGCTCGGCATCAACTGCTCTGGATCCGGTGCTAGGGTTTTGGTGATGCTGGGCTGTTCTGGCCTTCTGCTGGACATTTCCTCGGACAAATGAGGTTCCTCCCAAGTCTTTTGACCTCCTGAATCTACTGGCATCAGTTTGTCCGCCAGATTTTGAATGTGGAGTAGGGTTAGCCGAGGCAGGGGCTGGTTGGCCGTATCCGCCGGGGCCGGGGCAGGGTCCTTCGGGAGCCAACCTGTCTTGGCCACATATTCTCGAATCTTCTTGTCTTCTGTATGCCAGAACTCTCTCCAGATGGCCTTTGATGTGTGTTTGACTTGAGGGATCGTGGAAGAGAGGTTGGGGAAAGACTGGGACTCAGCGCTCGGACTAGGGCTTAGGTTCTCGGCTAGTAACATGGCCTGGAACTCCCTTCCATCTCGGGGTGCCTTCCTTCTTGTTGGGGCAGACCTGAGCTTGTTCTTTAGTTCATTTCTAGGCTTGAGAGCTCGTAAGTAGCCAGTCCTTAGTTCTAGGCGCTTTTTGTATGGGCCCGGAGTTCTGCCTTCTACGGAGTACCTTGGTGGGGTGTAAGTGTACCTTTGTGGTCCGGGGTGGTGGAGCCAGGTCATATCAGGTACGGTACGGGTTTGGGAATACCCACTACCCGCGGGCTAGACTGCCACCCCTACACCCTATTGTGGCCCCACCAAAGATTGTTAGTGCTCTTCAATCTTCTTGCTTGATCATGAAGTATTTGTGCCAAGAACCCAAGGAGACATGCATCTTTACCCCCCCTAAGGTGATAATTGAAGAGGAGCCGCCCATGTTTGAACCGAAGACTCCTTGAGTGGCATCACCAACTTGGAGACGATGGAGCTCAATGGTGGCCCCCTACCATACTTTCTTCCTCAAGCTTCGAAACTCAAAGGTAGCAAGCCACCCCAAGGTACCAAGTGTTATACAAGCATCAATGTGCATTGGCTAGTCTAACATTCTCCCAAGATGTTTCTTAGAGCTCAAACTTCATCATGGAAGAAGCTACTTGACATCAAGGAGGTACTTAGTTGGACACCATAACACAGGTATCGTCGAGCTTAAGACGGTAACCAAGCGCTTCTTGGGAGGCACCCCATGTTATCTTTAATTTTTCGCTTTTAATTGTTGTTTGAGGTTTTTGTGTTGTTTTAGCTTTTTGAATAAGGTTTGGCAAGCAATTGGGATCACTCTTCACCAAGGATCATCATGGAACTCTTTCACCCCTATTACGTCCTATGCTCCTCTCTACCAACGCGGTAATTTCATTCCACCTTACCCTCTCTCTCTTGATCATTGAGGACAATGCTCATGTTAGTCGTAGGGGAGTTTGAGGTTTGGTGTGATTATTTGTGGTAGAGGTGTAATGCTATGCTTTGATGACTTGCATGATCTTGATTGTTTCCAAATTCCTCTATGTTAGAATCATTCGGTTCTTGACTTTTGGTGTTTAATTGACTTCAAGTTTTCACAATGACGTTTAGACTGTTTCACTTAGAACCTATAACCAGCATGTTAGCACTAATATCAAATGAGTCTAGGCCAAAACAGAGATTTTATCACTCTTGTATGTTGGTTGATTGGTTTGATACGTGTTTTTGTACCGCTCGATAACACCGGTCTAAGATGATAGAGGCAATTAGAATTTCACCACATTCAGCCAAAAAGCCTACCCGAATCAGTTTCCTATAGGATAACCCGTTGAGCCTTGGCCTGTTTGTTGGATCATACACATTTTCACCCTATTCCATGTTCTTCATTCCCTTTTTGATCCCTCGTGATTGTGGCTTGAGATTAGACGGAATCCAATTCGAAATCTTGTGTGGAAGTTGTAAGGGGCTAAGGATCAAGTGGCTAATGTGTGAAGAAAATGTTCAAAAGAAAATGCTCAAAAGAAAAGAAAAGCTAGGCAAGCTCGGCACCTAAGTGAAGTGTCGGGTTGAGCACTAGCAAAGGCAAAGGCTGTGAGCTAGGCAGGTTCAACACCTAAGTGAAGTGTTGGATCGAGCACTAGTATGCAGAAGAAAAAAAAAGAGAAAAAAAGAGTTCTCAAAAGTGGCCCTTGTTGTAGTGATCCTAGCTTGAGCGTGAAAAGTGCAGATCTAGAAGCGGACGAAGTTGAGTCGATAGCCACATCACGATCACTCACCACTTCCCAAATATTTCCTACCTTCGCTTAATCCGTTCCATTTCCCGAGTTCAAGTCCTTTTGATTAGAGTTAGTGTTGTCGTGGTCGATTTTGCTGTGTCCCAATTAACCACTACTTGAAGTGTGCAGAAAATGGTGAGGTCTAGACTTGTTTGGTTGACGTTCTTGCATGTGTAGGTTAAGTTTGTTCGTGGAACAGTTTAAGCCAAATTGTTATTGCTTGAATCTCAACGTGACTGATCTTGTCATTTGTGGACTTGGATGTTTTCTAATTCATTTGCTTGAGGACAAGCAAAGCTTAGTCGTAGGGGAATTTGATGTGATGTTATTTAGTGCATTTTAAGCCCTCGATTAGCCTAGGGATCCCCCATGTTTGATCTCATTTTGCTATGATTAATATGCTTTTATGGAAGTTTTATGCAAAGTGCTCTTTTGTTGTCCGGTTGCCAATTTGAGGCCAATTATGTGTCTATTGGAGTTGTTTTCTTTGCATTTTTAGGATTTGGCATTGAAGTACTGGTGACAAGGAGCACGTAGTATCAAACGGGAGGTCAATCGGAGCTAGGACGGAGGAGATATGGCCGTTGCAAAATAGAGAAAAGTGCACAACTTCATAACATAAGTTTTCGGCGTGCACAATCGGCGGATTTCCAGAAGGCGGACATTCGATTTATGAAGAAATTTTCGGCAAAAACTTCCAGAGTTTTTGCCGAAAACTCATGAAGAAATGCCAAAGCTCCTGGGTTTTTCAAGGAGATTTTCGGCGAAAACTTGTACAGTTTTCGCCGAAAATTCCAGGTCTTTCTAGCGATACTATATAAAGAAGAGGCGGGCGAAAAAAAGAAGGGATTGATTCATTGAAAAATTACAACACTCGTTACCTCTCTCTCTCATTTAGTAATTGCCGATCAACTCCTCTCTCTTCTCAACCAATCCATCATCAACCCTAGAGCAAGGTGCAAATTGGAGTGAGGAGCTTGGATTGAAGCCCACAACCTTGGGGAGAGGAGCTTGCAAGAAGAGGATTGCCATGGAGCTCTTGGTGACCATCTCTCCTTCTTTCTCTTTTGTACCCTTGGCCATGTGTGGCTGATTTCCTAGGTTTCCCTGGATTGATAGATAATTGTGCTAGGATAGAGGTGGATTGTACAAATATGCCATGATTGATCTTGGATTGTTAGAAGATGGTCTCTAGACTTGTTGTTAATTCCATTGATTGCCCTGTTGCTTGATTTGGTCTATTATTTGTGATGTAATGCATGAGAGTGCTTAGATTACATGGATTGTAGGTCTAGGGATTGAAGAGAGTGTGTTCTAAGAGATTAGATCATCTCAATTCAACCATAGTTGCATGATTTCTCTCTTGTGCATTTTATCGAACACTTGGTGTGCATTAGGTTTTTCATTCAATTGAACTTTGATTAGTCTTTTGATGATTCTCTTAGTGTTAGGACATTGACATGAGAGTGTGGTCTCTAGCCTAGTTGTCATAGAGTCATAGGAGAGGGTTTTGTAGCTTGGCATTTCATCAAACACCTTTAATGCATCCTTAGTCACTTAGCTTGAGAGCGAGAGCCTAGGTTGAGTGGTTCTAGGATAGGGATTTAGTGCGACGAGAGTGCATTGAGTCTATAGAAGGGATTTGCGTGGTCATTCGATTGCAACCTCGATCATGTTTGGTTTGTTTGTGCATTTGTTCCTCTTGAGCTTGATGAAGCTATCTTTCCAAGTGAACCTCCTTTATCTTTGATTTGCACCGTTTTGTTTTGCTTTCTTGTTTAGTTTCCTTTATGCTTTTGTTTTTTATTTCAAACTAAAACTCATTTTAAATGAATAGACCGTCCATGAACCGTGTGAGTATTAGCTTTTGAGAGAGCCCTCGTGGAATACGACCTTGATAGTTGTGAGTTAAATCTTGCACATCACTGTACTTGAATCTCACCACCTGTTGAGGCTTGATAAACCTCCGTGGGGCTAGGCTAGGATGCTGACGAGGCTCCAAGCGCTTCTTATAAGGCCCTAAGGCCTTTTCCTTCGTAGGTGACACCGACGGGGTGTAGGAATAGAGATTTTCAGCCGGTCGGCTGCCCGGGGTCACTTCATTCTCCTCTTCTTGTAAGGGATTCGTCCTCGAATCCCATTCTTCCTTCATGTGAGTATGGGGTACATGCCTCCTCAAGCCGACGACTTGCATGGTGGTGTTGGGGTCGTCCTCCAAATGCTCTGAGGGCTCGGGTACTCGTTGGAGTCCGTGTCTGACCATGGCTCCGGGTCTTCTGAGCTAACACTGTCGGTGCTCATGTTGTCTTCAGTTGACGGACTGCTGACCTTGATGTTAAGGCTCGTGGAAGACATCGGGGAGTACAGATCATCCCAGTGAAGTCCTTCCTCCTTGCTCGGGCTTTCTTCTTTGGCCGCCGTCCTCGTGGGTAGGCGGATCCGGATTGGTGCCAGGCTCAAGAGTCAGTGACACACCTCCTTCATGTGCATGTCTCGGACAGCCTGGATGTCCCTCGGGGGTCTAGGTGTGACCGGGTGGTGTTCTTGCACTAGTAGAGGGCTGGCCATCGGATGCACGTTTGTTGATCCGTAGGGCGTCGGGGGCTGGCTCGGGGTTGACCCGATGCTGGCCGGGTGCTGCTCTTGAGCGGGTCCGACGCCAGGGATGTATGGCTCGGCCAGGGCGTCCTGCCAGGACTTAGGGCTGAAAGCCAGGTCCTTTGTGAACATCCCAGTGAATTTTTCGAGGCCTTTAACCTCGACTTCTTCTCCACTATCAGAGTCTTTTTCTTTTTCTTCCTCCTTGTTTTCTTCTTCGTCGTCGGTGACGACCTCCCCTTCTCTGAGCACCATGACCCGTTGGTTAGGGCATTCCCTTGCTACATGTCCTCGACCCTGACATTTAAAACATACAATGCCGCTAGGCCTAGGGTTAGTACTTGGTAAAGTAGGGACAGTGCTCGGTGTTACCCGGTTGGTGGCGGGCTAGGGTTTGGCTTTCCGCCTTGGGCCCGGTTAGGGCCGGATCTCCATGGAGGTTTGTTGGTACTAGGGGCGCCTCTCCAAGTGCTTGTGGCTGGTGGCGGGGGCCTTTTCCCAAAGCCATTCTTGATCTCTCGCTCCACCCGAATAGCCAAGGCTACTAGGTCATCATAGTCAACATAATGAAGAATGTTGACCTGGTGCATGATGTCCTTTTGTAGGCCGTTGGTAAACCTTGCTATTCTGGCCTTCTCATCCTCCTTAAGATCGAGCCTTGTTACCAGCATTTCAATCTCCTTGTTGTATTCTTCCACAGACATGCTTCCTTGCTTTAGGGTTTGTAACTTGGTGTGCAAGTCTCTTGTATAAGCCGCCGATACAAACCTCTTTCTCATTCTTCTCTTCAATTCTCTCCACGTCCCAATGGGTTCTTCTTCTTCTCTCTGGACTTGCCGCCAGTACTGACTCCACCACAAGGCAGCGTAGTCAGTGAACTCTATGGTGGCCACCTTGATCTTCTTCCTCTCGGAGTAGTTGTGGCAGTCTAAGAAGTCTTCCATGCTTCTTTCCCAGTCCATGTAATCGTCGGCATTGGCTTTTCCGGTGAATTTAGGTACAGTGAGCTTGAGGCTGCTCACATCATCGTCGACGTCTTGGGGTGGTCTTCTGTCCCTTTGCTCTCGGTCGTCACGTGGCCTCTCCCTTTCATATTCTCGTTCGGCCAACTGTCTCTCTAGTCTAGCTAGGGTTTCTTAAAACCCGGCTAGGGTTTGAGCGATGCTTCGACGTTGGTCTCCATAGTGTTGAGTCTTGCGTCTGCCATGTTAACTTAAAGATACAGGGAAGCAAATATGTCTATCTACCCCTCTTCTTAAGATCAACCTATAATGAACATAAAACCCTAGGGCAGATGCCTTTCTTTTAATTTTCTTTTCTTTTTCTTACAAAAGCTTCGAACAAGAATGAAAATAGATGGGATTTTCTATACTGATTTTCTAATAACACGAAAACAAATATAGGGTTTTTCAGGATTTTCTAAGACTGAAAGTAAAGGATATGAATCCAGGGTTTCAAACCTGAAGACTGGGATAGATTGTGGTTCCTCGTGTTGAACCGAAGCTCTGATACCAAGCTGATGTGAACCGCTGCAACCGTGGGCAGACGACCCTAACCACCGCTAGTCTTGGTCCTTCGCTCGAGATCACCATCGGCACCGGGGGCGGGAAAGTACTTGGACCCGTCGGTCGCTATTAACCGAGAACCCTAAGTGTCCGGGAATGGCTCCACGACAGAAGATGGATGCTTCTGTTGATAACACGATCCTAACCTATGCACGCAACAAAAACTTAAAGGATTTAAAGAGCAAAGTTCTGTTTTATAATTTGATTCAAAAAGGTTTGAGTTTACAATGAGGCCAAAGCTTCTTATTTATACTAGACGAGCCAGGACATCCCCGCGGCTTCCTACTTAGGTTACAACTCGGAAAATAATTAAAATAATAACCTAGAGTCCTAATTAGAATAAAAAGGACTTACTTGTTCCTAAAGAATAGAAACTAAAAGGGAAAAATCCGAGTCCAACACTTACAAAGAAATAAAATAAATAAAATGTGCGGAAACCCTAAACCGGCGGATCCGGTCGGGCTTGTCGCTCACGCGCGGGCCGGATTAGGAAAGCCGGCGCCGCCTTTGCTGTCGGGCGTGGAATTGGTGGTGGCGTCGGTTGCTCGGGCTGGGAAATGCACGGGACTCCTGATGCTGGGCTCCGGCGGGTCTGATGCTGATGCTGCTCGGCATCCGGGGTTCCTGCTCGGCCGGCCTGCTCGGTTCTCCTCCTCCCATTCCTTCATTTCCTCCCATTTCTTCTTGGATCCTAGGGTGGCAGCTCCTAGGCTTGGCTCCAGGCCTTGTATGGGGTTGAGGGTCGGTGTTAAACCTCCCAAGGCCTGAGCCCCATGCTGACTGGGTGCTAGGGCGAGATCGGGGCCCTCCGACGCCAGTGCTGGCGCCCGGGGGATGCCTGCCTTTGGGCTTTCTCCATGTACGTCGAAGCCTTTCCTTCCGTGCTTCTCCCAGCCGTCCAGGAAGGCCCTCAGAGGATCTCCTAAGGTGGTCATCCGCTCCTTGAGTTCTTGGAAGCCCAGCGTTGGTGCTAGGGCTGGTGGAGCGCTCGGGGCGGGGTCGGCTGGAGCTCCTTTAAACTGGTGCTCGGTCCTTTTCCACCGTCACTCTTCCAGGAAAGCATATAGAGGATCCCATGGTTGTATAACACCTCCTGGGTCCTTAGACTTAGTGCCCGAGCTCCAGGCAAGCTCGACTTTTTGACAGCTTCGAGCGCTGGGGCCGAAGTTAGGGCCGGATGGGTCCGGACGCTCATCCGTGCATGTTGGGCCCTTCGGGGAGGGCTGTACTTAAATCTCACCACCTGTTGAGGCTTGATAAACCTCCGTGGGGCTAGGCTAGGATGCTGACGAGGCTCCAAGCGCTTCTTATAAGGCCGTAAGGCCTTTTCCTTCGTGGGTGACCCCGGCGGGGTGTAAGAATAGAGATTTTCAGCCGATCGGCTGCCCGGGGTCACTTCAACTACCGATCATTCCCTAAATCTTGGAACATGGTGGAAAGTTGTCATCGGTGCTTCCGACCTCCTCCGACGACTTTCGTTGACACAATTCACTGGTACTGCTCGGCCTGGAGTCTGCTACGGCTGCCACTCTTTCGGGGACTGAAAGGCTCGAAGGGAAATGGGGAAAACTCAAAGACAACCCCGACATGGGCACCAACGCCAGTACCGGAGGGCACCGGATGGCACTTAACACCCGGCCGTCAAAGTACTCAGGCCTTTGGAGGTTTCCCTCAGGCCTTGGAGACCATCTGGCCCCAGGAGAAAGCTCCAGCAAGCGCCACTCTCATTAGAGCTGTGGAAGACCAGAAAATGAAGAGTCTGGAGGGTGAACATGGCACGGACCGGATCAACCCTAACCCTGGAGCCTGAGCGAGCTCAGCATCAGACCCAGCAGTGCCCAGCATCCGGAGGCCCGTGAATGCCCCAACATCTGCACTCGACTCCGCCGCCAAATTCCAAGCCCGACACAAAGGCGGCGCCAACTTTCCTAATCCGGACCGCGTGTGAATCACCAATTCGACCGAATCCACCGGATCCTCCGGTTTAGGGCTTTTTGAACACGTTTGTTATTTTTATTCCTTTTTAGTATTGGACTCGTATTTTCCTCTTAGTTCTCAGTTGTTTAGGAATAATTAAGTCCTTTTAGTAGTCTAAATAGGACTCTAGGTTATTTCTTTATAATTTTCCGAGTTTGTGTCTAAGTAGGAAACCGTGGGGATGTCCCGGTTCCTCTAGTATAAATAAGAGGCTTCGGCCTCTCTTTGTAATCAACTTCCCTTTGAATTAAATACAACTCAAAACTTTGTTCTAAATTGCCTTCAAGTCTTTGCTCGTTGTTGCATTGCTTAAGGTTGGTATTATTGACAGAAGCATCCATCTTCTGTAGTGGAGCCACTCGACCGGACACTTAGGGTTCCCAGCTATATATAGCCGACGGGTCCAAGTACTTTCCCGCCAAGGTTTCATAGGTGATTTCTAGAGCCGATTCTCAAGACTAGCGGTGGTTAGGGTCTTCGTAACAGCCAAGCCAAGGTTCCTCATCCAAGAGGTGAGTGGGTCAAGGATAGCTGACTCAAAGGTTCACATCACCTTCGGCCACCACTTGTAATCACAACTTGAATCAAATAAACCCCCTTTTTCAGAATTTAGTTCTATTCCCATCAAGCCTTTGCTCGTTGTTGCATCGCTTAAGGTTGGCTTATCATCAAGAGCATCCATCTCTTGACGTGGCGACCTCGACTTGATACTTGTGGTTCCTACCTCCCTTATAGCTAGAGGCCAAAGTCCGATTCCATCCCAGTTCCGAAGGTTTCTACTCGTTGTTTTGAAGATCAGCTTGTGGTGGTTAGGGTCGTCTGCCCACGGTTGCGGTGGTTCACATCAGTAAAAAATGGCTCAAAGAGTATGAAAAAAATGTGAATTCGATCTAAGGTAAGAATACAAGGAAAAAGCAACAAAGAAGGGAAGTCTAGGAGAGGTACGGGTGGGTCGGGGTTCACCTAAGGTTCTAGAATTTTCCAAACATGAAAACTAGGTTGGTAGAACATAGAAACAAGATAAATAACTCTCAATCAACCTTAGGCAAGTAAAAAAAATACGATATAAGGTCCCTAATTGGCCCAAAGAACCACGTGGGAGGTAAGACTATCGATCTTTCAAACTAATTTAGTCAAACAGCACACGCACACAAGGTGTTTGGCGAAATGCCCGAGTGAGAATTAACTTGCCAAGAACCCAAACTGCACCCATCTCTTGAGTTATACATGTAAATGAGGTATCAAGCACCTCAACCGGGATCCTAACATATATATAAGCATTTAAGGATCCAATTGAAGTGATCCCGATCGGCAGCCGGCCTGAGAATGCCTATTCCTACACGAGGGAGGAGTGTGGGGCCGTACAAGAAGCCCGGAACTCCGGCGCACCCGCAACCTGGCCATGCAGAGGTTTGTCAAGCCTAAGAACGTGGTCAGATTCAAATACAGCCCACCTCCGCGAGCTAGGCCAGCCAGGATCAGCCCCAGACCCCAACAAGCCCTGTTCACAGAATGGGCACCGGCACCCGAGGGCACACCGGGTTCACAACCGACGCCAGGCTTACCCTTAAGCCCTAAGATGCACCAAGGTAATCTGGAAGGCACCTGGCCACCCTGGGACCCTTTAGAAGCCTTCCTGGAAGAATGCCACCAAAGGAAGACCAAGGTTGAAGCTGGAACCAAGGAAGGCCAAAAGGCCACCCCCAACCGGAGCACCCCGATGGACCAGGCCTCAAGACTCGGCCATCAAGAGTTCACACCAATCCTAGGCCGAATACTAGCCATAGGAGAACCTCTGAGGACATTCCTCAAGGCTTGGTAGAAGCAGAATCCAAAAGGCCCGACAGAAGGCCAGCTACGGGCGCCGACATCAGTATCGGAGGCTCCCGATCGGCACTTAGCACCGGGCTCTCAAAGTACTCGGGGCTTTAGAGGTTTGCCACCATTCCTGGCCTCCATTTGGCCCCAGAAGCAGCCCCCACATCTACCAGCCGAGGAAATGCTGAGGAGAACCAGGAAATGACGACTGTCGAGGGTGAGAGTCGGAGGGGCCCGATCGGGCTCAACATCAGACCTAGCAGCGCCCGACATCTAGAGCCCCGTGCATGCCCCAGCCTCAGCACTCGACACCGCTGCCAATTCCAAGACCGACACAAAGGCGGCGCCGACTTTCCAAAACCAGATTGGCCCTAATTAGGGTTTCCCGACCGAGAATCCACGGTTTAGGGTTTTTGGACATGTTTTGCTGTTTTTATTCCGTTTTAGTGTTTTACTCGGTTTTCTCTTTTAGTTTTCGGTTGTTTAGGAATATTGAAGTCCTTTTAGTAGTCTAAATAGGACTCTAGGTTATTTCTTTAATATTTTCCGAGTTATTTTCTAAGTAGGAAAACCGTGGGGATGTCACGGCTCCTCTAGTATAAATAAGAGGCTCCGGCCTCTCTTTGTGATGAACTCCCCTTTGAATTAAATACAAATCAGAACTTTGTTCTAAATTCCCTTCAAGTCTTTGCTCGTTGATGCATTGTTAAGGTTGGTATTATCGACAGAAGCATCCATCTTCTGTAGTGGAGCCACTCGACCGGACACTTCGGGTTCCCGGCTATATACAGCCGACGGGTCCAAGTACTTCCCGCCAGGTTTCGTAGGTGATCACTAGAGCCGGTATTCAAGACTAGCGGTGGCTAGGGTCTCGGAGCAGCCAAGCCAAGGTTCATCACCCACGTAGGTGATCGGGTCAAGGACAGCCGACTCACGAGATTCACATCAGTTTTGGTATCAGAGTCTAGGTTCAACACTAGGACCGCCAATCTATTCCAGTTTTCAGGTTCATCCCTGAATCCATATCTTTTATTTTGTGCTTAGAAAATTGTGAGAAAATCCTATCTATGTTTGCTTTGTGTTATTAGAAAAGTTAGTTAGAAAATCCATCTATTTTCTTTTACTTTCTGTTCGAAGCATTGTAAGGCAAGAAAAACTCGTTGGCCAATTCAAGTCATCAAGAAAAATATATTTAAGAAAAGAGAAGAGAAGAAAAACAAAGAAAACAAAAAGAAAGGCCACCTTTGTCCTAGCTTCCGTTTCATTATAGGTTGATCTTAAGAAGAGGGGTAGATATATATATTTGCTTCCGTTGTTTCTAGCTAACATGGCAGACGAAAGAATCCACAACATGGAGGCCAACATCCACAACATCACTCAAACCCTAGCTGGATTACAAGAAGCCTTAGCTAGAATGGAGAGAAGAGCGGCTGACCGAGAGGCCGAGAGAGAAGGGCCTCATGATGACCTCAACCGGAGAGCCAGAAGACTCGTACAAGAGATCGATGACGATATGAGCAGCCTCAATCTCACTGTCCGAAATTTGCAGGGAAAGCCAATGCGAACGAGTACTTGGACTGGGAAAGGAGCATGGAGGATTTCTTGGAGTGCCACAACTACTCCGAAAGAAAGAAAGTCACCGTGGCTACCATCAAGTTCACTGACTATGCTGCCTTGTGGTGGAGTCAAGTAAGAAGGCAGGTTCAGAGGCATGAGGAAGAGCCCATAGGATCGTGGAGGGAATTGAAGAGAAAAATGAGGAAAAGGTTCATGCTGGCGGCGTATACAAGAGACTTGCACACCAAGCTACAAACCTTAAAGGAAGGAAGTCTGTCCGTGGAGGAGTACAATAAAGAAATTGAGATGCTCGTTACAAGGCTTGATCTCAAGGAGGATGAGGAGGCCAGAATAGCCCGGTTCACCAACGGCCTACAAATGGACATCATGCATAAGGTCAACATCATTCACTATGTTGACTATGATGACCTAGTAGCCCTAGCTATCCGGGTAGAAAGGGAGATCAAGAGTGGCTTCGGGAAGAGACCGACGTCACCAGCCACCAGTAGCTGGAGAGGGGCTTCTAGTGCCAGCAATCCCCTGTGGAAGCCAAGTACCGATCGAGCTATGGGAGGAAGGCCAAACCCTAGTACCACCACCAATCGGGTAACACCAACCACTGCCCCTACTATTCTAAATACTAACTCTAGGCCAAACAGCATTGTGTGTTTTAAGTGCCAGGGAAGAGGGCACGTGGCTAGAGACTGCCCTAACTAGAGGGCCATAGTCAAAGAGAAGGAGAGGTGGTGACTGACGATGAAGGAGAAGAAAATATGGAGGAAGATGAGAAGAGTTCAGAAAGCGGAGAAGAAGTCGAGACCAAGGGCCTAGAAAAGTTTGCAGGGATGTTCCTTAAAGGTCTGACACCAGGTTCTGGAGCCAACCTGGAACCCTTGATCGAACCAGAACTTCCAACCCCGGGCAGCACAACACTAAAACCAGTTCGGGCCCGCGCCAACATCGGGTCAACCCCGAGCCGGCATCAGGCCACCCCCTGGGCAGCACCGGATCACCCAATGGCTAGCCCCGTGCTTGTCTTGGATCAACACCCATACACCCCTAGGCCCCCAAGGAACGCCGAGGCACTCCGGGGGATGCACACCGAGGAGATGTCTCACCGCATCTTAAGGATGGCCCCGGTCCGAGACAACTACCCGATGGAGCTGACTGAAGAAAAAGAGGGCCAAGGCAAGAAGGAAGAGTCTGACTGGGGCAGGAAGATACATTTTCCCACATGTCCTCCTCGAGTCTAGATATCCTGGTGAGCAGCCCATCCGAAGGGGAAAGCATGGATACCGAGGGATCAAGCTCAGAATAACCAGAACCCTGGTCAGACACGGGTTCCAGTGAGTATCCCAACCCTATGGACACCCTAAACGATACTCCGGACATCACCACACAGGTGACCGGACTGTCGAGGCACTTGTTTAGTGTCCAAGGAGAAAGAAGACTGGATTCGAGTATGAATCCCTTACAAGAAGAGGGGAATTAAGTGATCCCGATCGGCAGCCGGCCTGAAAATGCCTATTCCTACACCCCATCGGGGATCACCTATACGAGGGAGGAGTGTGGGGTCGTACAAGAAGCCCCCGGAACACTGGCGCACCCACAACCTGGCCATACAGAGGTTTGTCAAGCCTAAGCACGTGGTCAGATTCAAATACAGCCCACCTCCGCGAGCTAGGACAGCCATGATCAGCCCCAGACCCCAACAAGCCCTATTGCCAGAATGAGCACTGGCACCCGAGGGCACACCGAGTTCTCAACCGGCGTCGGGCTTACCCTTAAGCCCTAAGATGCACCAAGGTAATCTGGAAGGTGACTGGCCACCCTGGGACCCCTAGAAGCCTTCTTGGAAGAATGCCACTGATGAACGTGTCGTTGTGATGCGTTCAAACAAATAACTAACGAAGCTAACAAAAGCTAGGGTAGATCGTATTCCAGGGGTTTCCTCTACTTCCTTACTCAAAGATGTTGGCAATTTATTTCAAGTTTAAACACAAGTTGCGCGTGGTGTGAGTTCCACGACTTCTATACTAAAATGCAAAGATAATTTGAAAAGAGAATTAAAGCGAAGAAAGATTTAAGATTGATTGATTGACTAGAAAGATGACAGACAAGCTTAGACTTCGAATCCCCCTTAGATCACCAGAGCAACAGCAGTCAACCGACCAGTAACTTTTGATTCTAGTTCATTCAGTTCATAGACACCATCATAACTCCTGACCCTTAGGTGTAAGACTGTCGAACGTTCGCTCTATCCGATCTAGCTACCACGATTAATTAGCCGCCCGGGTACGGTCGCCTCTCGCAACGACTTAACTTAACTGGTGCAAATTCTAATGATTAATGAGTTACTCTAGCAATGGATCAACCCTAATCGGTTCCTACGAAAGGCACGCTCCAATTATCAGGTTGATTGTTCGATTTGGTGTTTTAAAGTAAGGCGAGCGTTCGCTTCTATCCTTAGCTTAACAAGAATCTAATCTAGGTGGCCAAACCAGACAAGAAACAAAGATAACGAAGAACAAATCAAACATGAAAGATGAAACTGAATGAACTTCGAATCTAATCACCGCCGATCCATGACCGCTTTACGCCCTGGGTCACTTAGGGTTCATCTAATCTAAGCTACACGAGTTTAGCTATTCATATTCAATACAGAAGAATCGAAGACAGACAAAGAATACATCTCAGGTAGGAAGACAGAGAAGAACTGTAAAACCTAATTTCGATGTTTCCTGGCAGCTCCAATCTGCTGGATTTTCAACTCCTAGCACTGGCTCTCCGAGATGGATGGATGGCGTCACGATCCGTTCCTGGCTCCTCGAACCCTCCCTACTTGTTTTCTCTCTCCCCTCTGTCTAGCTGTGGGTTGTGTGTTGTGAAATTGTCCGTCCCCTCATTTAGCCGCTGATTCCTGTATTTAAACCTACCCGAGATTTTCTGATTTCCCCTGATATTTTTGCCGAAAATAATAGAGGAATTTCGGCGAAAATTTCTTCTCAATCGGGACAGTGGATTCCTTCTTTAGTTTTCGGCGAAAACTCAAGGGTATTTTCGCCGAAAATATATGTGTAAATGGAGCAGGAGTTTCTTTGACTTGAGTGATCTCTCCGGTTGATTTATGTGTGATTCTTCGGGGTTCCAACGTCTAAGACACGTCCTTGGCTACTTATTCGATGGCAAAAACTTGTGCTAACGTAAAAACACTAGAAAACCATCAAATAGACCCAAAACGGGCCAAGGTAACACAAATGGCACGAGATAGGGCAATCGATTGAATATTCATTATTCTACCCTAAAAGCCATGTCTTAAGCAAAGAAATGTCGCTTAAATGAGGCTGATAATCACGTCGAAACGAGTGTCATCAAATACCCCACACTTAAGCTTTTGCTTGTCCTCAAGCAAACTGAATAGAAACGCTCATGTTCACAAATGATAAGATCAGTTAAATTGGAGCTCAATCAAACACAATGAATTATTAGACAACTAATTCCTAGAACAAGAAACCTAACATGCATACAGATCAGCCAAACTACCTGGTCTCACTAATAAACTGCACACGACAAGTAATTAGCAACCAATTATGCACGAATTTGACCTGACCGACCAGACTCCTCACACAGGATATATATAGTACAATGGGAACTCTCGCTCTCTGTGTTTAAGGACGTGTTTCTGCTCTCGATCATTTTCTGTTACCAAATTCTGTCATAGTTTGCATTTCGACCACATCTCCTCCACTGTGACAACACGAGTATCTAGTCAAGAAGGACTTCCCTGCTAGGACCGTAATGAATTCTACACTACTTGGGTTTATGATGCGATGGATGATGGGAATGTATGATGATGGCTTTGTGCGGTGTAGCTTTCGACTAACTTCCCTCGAATCTAATCTATGGCTTCCTACCGTCTAACCAAACACGGGTGGAATGATGAACGCTCGTCCTATGATACCCTCATGCAACCTAGCACTTATTCTTTTTCTTTACCGATTTTTTCCTTTCTTTTCAACTTTTCTTTTGACTTCGTTCTTCCATTTGTAGGGAGAAGAACGTTTTATTGAACTAAAACTTTAAAACTTTTCTGATTTTTCTTTTCTTCACTTTTTTCAAAAATTTCTTTCTTTTCTTACATTACTTTTTTTTCTTTTGTGCCGATCTTCTTTTAGTTGCTAGAGGGATTTACACGTCTGGACATATTAGCTAAGACCACCTGTTTAATGGCTATAGGCAGGTTACCACAAACTGACTTCCGGTAGGTCAATCTAGAACTACAACCATAGGAGATCAACAGGGAATGAAAGAAATGGGATATGGTTGTAATGTATTATCGAACCGAAAGAACAGGCCAAGCTCAAGGGTCTAAACCTAGTGGATTTTATCGTTTGGTAGGCTATCTGGCTTAGTAGCTGAATCTAGGTGCCCCTATCCTTCTAGAACTCGTGTCATCGTGTGGTCTCGAGTAGGTCTCATGCAAATTCTAACTCATTCAAGTAAACAGAAAATCACTCAGAAAGAATTTAAATTGCAAGTTACGTGCAATGGATCAAAAGCTCACAGTTGGTTTGCTAGTCGGATTCAGTCATTTTCATGCAATCAAGGCTACAAACTACAAGTGTGATTTTAAAATTCTGTTCTGACCAGGCAATTTAGCATCAAAGTATACAAGTTGGTTCTCTAGTTCTAGGTTAAGCAGTCTAAGCATCATTATGAAGGTTTGAACAACAACTTAACATCAAAAATCAAGAACAGAGCCATTCTAATGCTAGAGAGACTGGACAGGAATCACGAGGCACACACAAAGGATATAGGCAATCAAGATCATGCATGGTTCTCTAACACCCTACCCCACACTTAGACTATTCTGTGTCCTCACAGGACTAATGTGAAGGAGAGAGATACGAAGAACCTGGAGGGTGGTGGTTGGTGTAGTGGAAGAATGCGGAGGTGCCAGAGCGGAGCAGAGTAGCTACTGAAAATCCTACAAAACACAAACAACAACAAGATCAAAAGGACACCGGGACAAGTGTCCCGGATCCACAAGAATAAAATTGGGTAGAAACCCGAAAAGAAGAAAGAAAAGAAATGGAAAAGGATAGAAACAACCTGATCACTGTTCCGCGGGAGGGGGAGGAGGTGGGGTGGGAATGGAGGAAATGGCGAAACGCTGCTCCATCAGCTGGCACCATGCGACATCGTCCGTGTGTCTGGCAAGCTGGTCGGCCATAAACTGCTGGAGAATTGACCAACGCTCGTTCTGAGTCTCCTCGTGTGCTACCCGGTCCTTCTGCCACTGGAGCGAACCAGCCGAGTAGTCTAGCTGCCACTTCTCAATACGCACCAGCCTCTCATTCATCTCCGCGGTGATTTGCGCTCGCGAAGGCGGGCGCTCAACTGACTGGGGAACTCGGTGAGGGAGTGACGTGCAATGCTCAAAGTCTGCCGAAAGGTCGATGCCCCGTGCTATGGCGAGCTCAGCACCTACATGCTCAACCGGGACACGAGGAGTGTCGGGGCCCCATTTGTCACCGAGCTGGAGGTTGTCGATTAGAATTGAAATGAAGGGCCCTCCTGGAAGCTCAGAAGGAAGCTTCTTGGCGGTAGTCCGCTTGTGAAGGAATCGTGCAAGCCACCATCCGGGATGCAGGTTGGCGTCCTCTTCTAAAGCACGGAATAATACGAGCTCCTCCAAAGAAACGTGGTGACGGCTCATCTTGCTGCAATAACATAGAGATTGCACCCAAACATAATGCAAGAATTTAAGAATAGGGTGAAAGATGTCACCGACCGTGGGGTTGATGATAGGTGGGATCTCATCTTCGCAGCAGGTCCATCTCCATATGTCTGGGTAAGGAGCACTCGTGATGGAGTATGTGTCCTCGAAGCCAGCTGATGTTGTGCCGAAGGTGACGTGCGGATCCAGCAGGCGGCCGAACTCGCGAAGGGACTTCTCATGAAGAACACCACCGAGGCGAAAGGAAACGAATTTCTGCTCGCGTATGGGCTTCGGGGTGAGACGCCGGAACGAACTCCAGAACTCTTGGAGGGCGACAAGCGGGTAGGGGGAGCCATGAGCGGTCAGCACTCGCAAACCGGATTTATGAAGGGTGGTGTCGATGGTCGAGTGCCAAGCCGGATTGTGCGCCTTGAGACTGTCGAGAGAAAGAACTGCCACCTTAGCCGGAGGAATGTCTTTGATCTTCTCAAAGACCTCTAGCTGGTGCGGCTCTAGGGCGGCGATAAAAGGATGTATAGCCCAATTGGCAGGTGTAGGAATAGAGGAAATAGGAGTCGCAGGGGTCGGTGCATCCTCGGGAATGATGGCCATAGCCGTCGATGTTTGTGCAGCTGGTGCGGGTCGTCGGGAAGGTGGTGTCTTGCTCTGGCGAGCTGAGGATCGCTGCGCTCTATCTGCACTTGTAGTCTTAAAATGCTTGGGAGCCCTGTAAAACACAACTCAGAGATGACCAGCATCAGATGACAAGAATCTTACCCCACACTTAAGTTGACAAGTTGGGGTAAACAAATTAACCGAGAGATCATCGAATGAAGATATAGCATTAAAGAACTGTCAATTCATTTAGCAAGCATGAAGAATGGAATGATTCATGAACACGATCTCACAAACAACAAGTCACGATTCCTAAAAGGTCACAACAGGAAACCATAACCTAGCCAATTGATACCGACAAAGCAATCACGAAGAATGAGGGATAACCAAAAAGTCGACCATGCCGAAAACCGAAAGTCAAAAAGCCAAAAGATTGACAATCAAGGGCTGAACAACTAACCGGGAAGACATGACTCGAGAAAACGATTGGAAATCCGCGAAATCGATGAGAAACTTTGAAAACTAGGTCAGCCGGAACCGGAGCTGAAAAGCTCCGATTCTAGGGTATTGAAACAGGGGCTAGGGAAAGGAGTAGGCCGGCGGCTAAAGGAATGGCGGCGGTGAACGGTCGGGGTGGCGGTGAACAGAGAGAAAGGCGTGGTTGAATGAAGTTTTTGTTTAGGGGAGGGGGGCGAAAATATGAGGGCGGTTCCGGGTTAAATAGGGGAAGGGTAGCACAAAATTTTCGGCGAAATAGTGGGTAATTTTCGGTGAAAATCGCCATAAAAACCAAGATGTGGTTTCGGCGAAAAAACTTGGGGCTTTTCGGTTCGAAAAGTTTAAACAGGGGAAACAGGTTGGTTTAAACAAGAATTTTCGGCGAAAGAGCTAATAGATTTTCGGCGAAAATCTCAGTTGAAATGAAGGAAAATTTTTCGGCGAAAAGTTGGTGGTCTCGGTTCGAAAAGTCGGAACAGGAGAAACAGGTTGATTTTGAACACCCATTTTAGGCGAAAATAATGACACATTTTCGCCGAAAATTTATTTGAAAACGGCGGTAGTTTTTTTTTAACGATGGGTTTAAAACAAAAACGACTCAGAACGAAAAATAACTGACTCCAGCCGTGGGTTGCCTCCCATGAAGCGCTCTTGTTTAACGTCCGTGAGCCAGACGATACCTGGATTCGTGTCACGGTTCCGTCGTGAAGTAGTGCACGTCGATGGAAGAGACAGCTAACCCTTGCAGGTACTTCTTAAGCCTATGCCCGTTGACCACAAACGGCTCTTGATCGTGCAATTTAATGTAGACGCTGCCTAAGGGTGTCTGTCTGACCACGGTATAAGGGCCAGACCATCGGGATTTCAACTTACCCGGAAAGAGCTTCAATCGAGAGTTATATAAGAGTACTTCTTCTCCGGGATAGAACTGCTTGATCGTCTTCAATTGAGAGTCATCAATTTTCTTGGTTCGTTCTTTGTATAACTTCGTGCTCTCATATGCGTGGAGTCGGTGTTCCTCAAGTTCCGCGATCTGGTTGTGGCGGTTATTACCTGCTACTGCATAGCTCATGTTCAACTCTTTGTTAGCCCAGAATGCCTTGTGCTCAAGCTCAACTGGTAAATGACATGCCTTGCCATAGACCAGCTGATACGGTGAGGTACCGATGGGAGTCTTGTAGGCAGTTCGATATGCCCATAAGGCATCATTGAGCTTAGATGACCAGTCCTTGCGAGACCGGCCAACTGTCCTATCAAGAATCCGCTTGAGCTCACGGTTCGTCACTTCCGCCTGACCATTCGCTTGAGGGTTAAGCCGTGGACATTCGGTGGGTGACGCCAAAGCGTTTGCACACCCGGTCGAATTGTCCATGGAAATGGGTTCCCCTATCGCTTATGATGAAGCGCGGTGAACCGAAACGCGTGAAAAGACGGGTAAGGAAACGTCCCACCACTCTAGAATCATTAGTGGGTAAAGCTTCAGCCTCAGCCCACTTAGAAACGTAATCAACGGCTACAAGAATGTACTTGTTTCCGTTGGAGGGTGTGAACGGACCCATAAAATCGATTCCCCAAACATCAAAAATTTCAACAGTTAAAGAAAGAATTTGGGGCATCTCATTACGGTTAGAGATGTTACCTGATCGCTGGCATGCATCACAACGTCGAGCAAAAACGTCGCAGTCACTAAAGATTGAAGGCCAATAAAAACCTATTTCGAGTACCTTTCTTGCCGTGCGGTTTCCTCCAAAGTGTCCTCCAAACTGTCCTTCATGGCACTTACGCATGATGTCAGCTGCTTCAGTGTAAGAGACACATCTCCGGATCATCCCGTCAAGACTGATGCGGTATAGGAAAGGCTCATCCCAGAAGTATGACTTGGCTTCTTTAAAGAGCTTTTTGCGTGCATTGAAATCCAGTTTAGGAGGTACAATGCCGTGCGAGAGATAGTTAGCCAGAGTAGCATACCAAGGATCCTCTGAATCGGCGGCATTACTCAGATCTTGAGCGTGAGGAATTGCCCAGGGCTCGATAGCTATGCTGTTAACCTGTTCATATGTTTCAACACGCAACAGCTCGTCAGGGAAAGAATCATTGATAGAGGTATTAGACTTACCTGTTTGTGATTCCTCCAATCGGGAAAGATGATCCGCTGCTAGATTTTCTGCTCCCTTTTTATCTTTAATTTCAATGTCGAACTCTTGGAGGAGAAGGATCCATCGGATGAGACGTGGCTTCGAGTCCTGCTTGGCTAATAAGTGGCGCAGGGAAGCATGATCTGTGTAGACGATGGTATGTGAAAGAACCAGATACTGTCTAAACTTATCAAAGGAGAAAACGATAGCCAGGAGCTCTTTCTCCGTAGTAGTGTAGTTTCTCTGAGCATCATTGAGTGTCTTGCTCGCAAAGTAGATAGGATGAAATCTCTTCTCCTTCCTTTGACCAAGAACCGCACCAACGGCGAAGTCGCTAGCATCGCACATAATCTCGAATGGAAGATTCCAATCCGGTGCTGTAAGAATCGGTGCGGTGGTCAGTTGAGTTTTCAAGGTCTCAAAAGCTTCAAGACAGGCTTTATCAAAGACGAAAGGAACATCTTTCTCAAGAAGCTTCGTCATTGGTAGAGTGATCTTGGAGAAATCTCTGATGAATCTTTGGTAAAATCCAGCATGACCCAGGAAACTTCGAACCGTCTTAACTGAGGTCGGCGGGGGTAAGCTGGCAATGGTCTCAAGCTTGGCACGATCGACTTCTATACCTGTCTTAGATATTCTATGGCCAAGAACAATACCTTCTGTAACCATGAAGTGACATTTCTCCCAACTAAGAGCTAGGTTGGTCTCCTCACAACGAGCTAGCACCTTATCCAAATTAGCCAGACACTTTGAAAATGAATCTCCATAGACGGAGAAGTCATCCATGAACACCTCTACCACATTCTCTACCAGATCTCCGAGTATAGCAAGCATGCATCTTTGAAAGGTAGCGGGAGCATTACATAAACCAAAAGGAATACGATGATAAGCAAACGTACCAAATGGGCATGTGAAGGTCGTCTTCTCCTGATCATCAAGCTCAATGGGGATCTGGAAGTAGCCGGACATCCCGTCTAAGAAGCAGTAGTATTCATGACCAGCTAATCGTTCAAGCATTTGATCAATGAACGGCAGTGGGAAGTGATCTTTCTTGGTGGCATCATTGAGTCGTCGATAATCGATGCAGACTCTCCATCCGGTAACTGTTCGGGTAGGAATGAGTTCACCTTTGGATTAGGGATGATAGTGATTCCTCCTTTCTTCGGAACGACTTGAGTCGGGCTGACCCAAGGACTGTCGGCAATAGGATAGATGATACCGGCATCTAGAAGCTTGAGTACTTCTTTCTTTACAACTTCCTGCATCAGAGGGTTAAGTCGGCGTTGGGGTTGTCTAACTGGTTTGAATTCATCATCAACAACTATCTGATGTTTGTAGAAGGTTTCAGAGATGCCTCTGATGTCTGCTAACTGCCTGGCAATAGCTCGGACATGCATCTTGAGTAGCCTAATCAATTGCTCTTTCTGCTCGGGAGATAGATTCGAACTGATGATGACTGGTAACTGACAGTCCTTCCCCAGAAATGCGTATTCTAGGTGGTCAGGTAGCTCCTTCAAAGTGAGTTCTGGCGGATTCTCGTATGAGGTAGTAATCCGACTCGATGCTGGCTCAATATGTGTAGGCGCGGTGATGGGTGTGAATATTGCCTTCTGTTCGTCTAACTCATCTTGCCATAAGCACTGCTCTGGATTTTCTAACGCATTATCAATCCTGAAATCAAACACAACTCTAGTGGATCACTAGATAAAGCATTAGTAAAGGAGTTGGCCGAGGCCAACTCTAGGGGATCAACAGCATAACATTTATCATCTTGAGCAACAGAATATCTCATGCTATCTTTAATGCAGAATGCAACACTCTCTTGACTTACGCTTAGAGTTAACAGGCCTTGTTTGCAGTTTATATTCACACCAGCAGTTGCTAAGAAAGGTCGACCTAGGATAAGCGTTCCGTCTAACTCACGAGTATCTAAAACAACAAAATCTGCCATTATAGTAAACGGACCACAGCAAACAGTTACATCTTCTATTATACCTCTAAGTAGTTTGACAGACCTATTGGCTAAAACGAGATGCAGACTAATCGGTTTTAATTGCCCTAGATTTAGCTTTTCATATAAATAAATAGGCATAACATTAATAGAAGCACCAGAATCAACCAGACTGCGATCAATTTTAATGCCATTGATAATGCACGGTAATGTAAAAGAACCGGGATCAGGACACTTAGCTGGGGGTGGTGGCGGCTGTCGAATGGGAGATGGCGCACCGAGAATAGACACGCATTCATTAGTAAGCGTGATAGAGTACGCCTCACCGTTCTTCACTTTCTTTACGAGATCCTTAAAGAACTTTCCAAGTGGTGGTATGATTTCCACAGCTTCAGTTACTGGTATCTTGATCTCTGCAGTCTTAAGAACATTGTACCACTTCTTGTACTGAGTGTCGTGATCCTTAGCCTTGCTCCTTGCAGCTTTTGGGAAGGGAATCCGAGGAACATATGGCGCAAAAATAGGCTCAGGAGCTGTCCTGGGCGGAGGAGGAGGAGGAGCAGATGCTTCTTCTTCTTCTTCTGTGATATCCTCAATTTCTGGCATATCCATGGTGGCACTGGTATCTGGTATTTCTTCAGGTTCTGGAGCCTTGGGATCAGTTGTTTGCTTGCCGTTCCTGGTGGTAATGGCTTGAGCGTGTTCGCTCTTTGTACCGAAGTCTGCTTGAAATGCTTCTGGATTAAGGAGAGGATTGCTAGTAAAGAGTTTAGTCATATTACTTATAGCATCCTTTATCCTCTGGCTCTGAGCTCTCTGTCCTTGATTGAGTGCGGCTTGAGCTTTTAGTTGAATGTCGTGGTCGTCAAGTCTGCTTATAATCTGATCGAACTTCTTCTCATAATCCATGTCTCTATTGTAGTACGGCTTTGCTTGAGACCGGTGTTGTCCTCCAATGAATCCCGGAGGTCTATAATAAGGATCTACTAACCGGTTGCTCTGGTTCCGTGGTACGTAGTTTCTGTAACCGGCATAGCCTTTCTGATTGTTAGCGAAACCCTGATCGATGAAGTTTATCTCCTCTGTAGATCAGACTTCTGTTGTGCCGAAGTTGAGGCAGCTCCCACCATTATGAGCACAGGACCCACACCATCCACAGTCAACTGAAGAGATGGTGGCTGACGGGGGATCGAGGGGAATACCAGCTGCTTGTGGATGTTTCTGAACCTCTGCCTTGATCTGCTCTGCAACACTCATCTGACTCTGACTCTTGTTTCCTTCTATTTGCCTCTCCCAGTTTATAGACTTTGAAGCACAGTTAGCAAAATGCAGAAGAGCATCCTGAGGAGTAAGGGCGGTACAATCTCCGCCAGCTAGAGAGTTGACCCAGTTTGCAGATTCTTTGCGCATACCACGAGTAAAGAATTCAGCCAGCTGTCTTTGTTCATACCCATGGTGAGGGCAGTCGAAGAAAAGAAACTGGAATTCATTCCAAGTGTCATACAGGCTTGCATCCTCTCTCTGAGTGAACCTGGAGATGCGGTCTTTATAAGCAGTCGTCCTCGCGGGAGGAAAGTATTCCTCAACAAAATCTTGAGCTAATGCCTCCCAGTTAGTGTAATGACCCGGCGGCTTGCTTCCAAGCCACTGCTTAGCTGCACCTCTGAGAGAGAAAGGAAAGACTCGGAGATATAAAGCGTTCTTGTTGTGGTTCCCAGACTTGAAGGTGTTGCAGACAGCCAAAAAGTCATCTAGATGGGTGCAGGGGTTATCATCTGGCCTCCCTTCGAATTGCACGTCCTTAGAGATCAGTTCTAGGAGAGGAATCTTAATCTCATAGTCAGGATCATCGTCATTAGAAAGCACAATGATGGGGGATCGAAAGTTGGATGCACGCGGCTTATTGTAGTCCGCAACACTTTTAAGAGTAGCCATTGCGGTAAAGGAGGATGGAACAGAAGTGATCCATTTCTGTACCTGCTCTGATCTGCAAGAGACAAAAACAAACACAACCGGTGTAAAATCGAAGTGTGATGGAAAATGAAAGATGGAAAGGTAGAAGAATAAAAATGCCAACTCCTCTTTCAACGAAATAGAAGAGATGTCCCCGGCAACGGCGCCAATTTGATGAACGTGTCGTTGTGATGCGTTCAAACAAATAACTAACAAAGCTAACAAAAGCTAGGGTAGATCGTATTCCAGGGGTTTCCTCTACTTCCTTACTCAAAGATGTTGGCAATTTATTTCAAGTTTAAACACAAGTTGCGCAAGGTGTGAGTTCCACGACTTCTATACTAAAATGCAAAGATAATTTGAAAAGAGAATTAAAGCGAAGAAAGATTTAAGATTGATTGATTGACTAGAAAGATGACAAACAAGCTTAGACTTCGAATCCCCCTTAGATCACCAGAGCAACAGCAGTCAACCGACCAGTAACTTTCGATTCTAGTTCATTCAGTTCATAGACACCATCATAACTCCTGACCCTTAGGTGTAAGACTGGCGAACGTTCGCTCTATCCGATCTAGCTACCACGATTAATTAGCCGCCCGGGTACGGTCGCCTCTCTCAACGACTTAACTTAACTGGTGCAAATTCTAATGATTAATGAGTTACTCTAGCAATGGATCAACCCTAATCGGTTCCTACGAAAGGCACGCTCCAATTATAAGGTTGATTGTTCGATTTGGTGTTTTAAAGTAAGGCGAGCGTTCGCTTCTATCCTTAGCTTAACAAGAATCTAATCTAGGTGGCCAAACCAGACAAGAAACACAGATAACGAAGAACAAATCAAACATGAAAGATGAAACTGAATGAACTTCGAATCTAATCACCGCCGATCCGTGACCGCTTTACGCCCTGGGTCACTTAGGGTTCATCTAATCCAAGCTACGCGAGTTTAGCTACTCATATTCAATACAGAAGAATCGAAGACAGACAAAGAATACATCTCAGGTAGGAAGACAGAGAAGAACTGTAAAACCTAATTTCGATGTTTCCTGGCAGCTCCAATCTGCTGGATTTTCAACTCCTAGCACTGGCTCTCGAGATGGATGGATGGCGTCACGATTCGTTCCTGGCTCCTCGAACCCTCCCTACTCGTTTTTCTCTCTCCCCTCTGTCTAGCTGTGGGTTGTGTGTTGTGAAATTGTCCGTCCCCTCATTTAGCCGTCGATTCCTGTATTTAAACCTACCCGAGATTTTCTGATTTCCCCTGATATTTTGCCGAAAATAATAGAGGAATTTCGGCAAAAATTTCTTCTCAATCGGGACAGTGGATTCCTTCTTTAGTTTTCGGCGAAAACTCAAGGGTATTTTCACCGAAAATATATGTGTAAATGGAGCAGGAGTTTCTTTGACTTGAGTGATCTCTCCAGTTGATTTATGTGTGATTCTTCGGGGTTCCAACGTCTAAGACACGTCCTTGGCTACTTATTCGATGGCAAAAACTTGTGCTAACGTAAAAACACTAGAAAACCATCAAATAGACCCGAAACGGGCCAAGGTAACACAAATGGCACGAGATAGGGCAATCGATTGAATATTCATTATTCTACCCTAAAACCATGTCTTAAGCAAAGAAATGTCGCTTAAATGAGGCTGATAATCACGTCGAAACGAGTGTCATCAGCCACCAAAGGAAGACCAAGGTTGAAGCTGGAACCAAGGAGGGCCAGAAGGCCACCCCCAACCGGAGCACCCCGACGGACTAGGCCTCAAGACTCGTCCATCAAGAGCTCACACCAAGCCTAGGCCAAATACTGGCCATAGGAGAACCTCTGAGGACATTCCTCAAGGCTTGGTCGAAGCAGAAATCCAAAAGGCCCGACAGAAGGCCAACTACGAGTGCCGACATCAGTACCGGAGGCCCCCGATTGGCACTTAGCACCGCGCTCTCAAAGTACTCGGGGCTTTGGAGGTTTGCCACCATTCCTGGCCTCCATCTGGCCCCAGAAGAAAGCCCCAGCATTTTCCACCCAAGGAAATGATGAGGATAACCAGGAAATGAAGACTGCCGAGGGTGAGAGCCGGAGGGGCCGATCGACTGAGAGCCCAGGAGCCCGATCGGGCTCAGCATCTGACCTAGCAGCGCCCGGCATCTGGAGCCCCGTGCATGCCCCAGCCTCAACACTCGACACCGCCGCTAATTCCAAGGCCGACACAAAGGCGGCGTCGACTTTCCAAAACTGGATCGGCCCTAATTAGGGTTTCCCGACCGGGAATCCACCAGTTTAGGGTTTTTGGACATGTTTTGCTATTTTTATTTATTCCTTTTTAGTGTTTTACTCGGTTTTCTCTTTTAGTTTTTGGGGTTTTAGGAATATTTAATTCTTTTTAATAGTCTAAACAGGACTCTAGGTTATTTCTTTAATATTTTCCGAGTTATTTTCTAAGTAGGAAAACTGTGGGGATGTCACGGCTCCTCTAGTATAAATAAGAGGCTCCGGCCTCTCTTTGTGATCAACTCCCCTTTGAATTAAATATAAATCAGAACTTTGTTCTAAATTCCCTTCAAGTCTTTGCTCGTTGTTGCATTGCTTAAGGTTGGTATTATCGACAGAAGCATCCATCTTCTGTAGTGGAGCCACTCGACCTGACACTTTGGGTTCCCGACTATATACAACCGACGGGTCCAAGTACTTCCCGCCAGGTTTCATAGGTGATCACTAGAGCCGGTATTCAAGACTAGCGGTGACTAGGGTCTCAGAGCAGCCAAGCTAAGGTTCATCACTCACGGAGGTGATCGGGTCAATGACAGCCGACTCACGAGGTTCACATCACCAATCCACCAACAACATAGGTCAATGTTGTGTCTAATCTCACATTGAACACCATCAACACCATGTTTTGGTTAATATTGGGTACAAAGCACAAGAACATCAAAATAGAGACATCAAGCTAGCATCTATCTACTAATTACAACATCGAAATCATAAGAATAAGCAAAACCCATAGGATTCCTGATGGGCCCAAGTCTAGTTGTTGGGCGCCCGAGATCGGCATACATCTTGACAGACAGGTACAATAGGCCCGAACCCTAGGGCCAGCAGCTGCCTAGAGTTTCAGGTAAGATGCTTAAGCCACGCAGGTTTCCTAGGCCACCACGAGAAGCTGGAAACCCAAGCCGCCTAGGTTTCCACCTCAGAGGTGGAGTCCAATTCCCACATGGGAAATGACTCTCCCCCCAACTCAGGGACCGAGGAGTATAAATAAGGAGGACCAGCCCTCCAACAAAGACACACAATCATCACCACATACACACGCAGAGATACGCTTTGGGTTGTAGGCTCCAGCTAGCAGGCTCAAGGTTATAGAACACTCAAAACCCTAAGGGTCCCCCGGTACTTCTCTGTCTCTCGCTCATACTTCTCCAGTCAAAGGGAGATCAAAGATAACGTCTCAATATTTTTTAAACTCAAGCAAGGGAAAGAAGAATCGATTAGGAGCTACTACGAGAAGTGGTCACGAGCTATGACGTCAGTCTCAGACGACACACTCTAGATGGCGGTCCAACACATCATGTCCACCAAAAAAAATGAAAAGCTCATAAAATCCATAAAATCCACTAAGAGTGTCTAAGAGTTGGAGAGCAGGATCCAGAAGTGCATTGAAGTGGAAGAGTGTCTAGATGCCTGATGAGCTGCAAAACAGTGATCAATACAACCAAGCTAAAAGCAAAGCAGATCGTATTCCACGGGTCTCTTATAATTGTCTACTCAAATATGAAGGCAAAATACTCAGGTTTAAACAAGTTGTGTGTGGTGTGAGTTCCACGACTTCTAGTCTAAGATGCAGGAACATTAAAATGTTATTAAAAGACAGAATGATTGGTTGGTTTAGACAGACGATAGACAAGCTTAGATTTCGAATCCCCCGTAGATCACCAAGGCAACAACAATCACAAGACCAGCGGCTTTCAATTCTCATTCAATCAATTATCAGACACCACCATAACTCCTTACCCTTAGGTTTAAGACTAGCGAACATTCGCTCTATCCGATCTAGCTACCAAGATTAATTAGTCGCCCGAGTACGGTCGCTTCTTGCGACGACAAAACTAACTGGTGCAATTACTAATGTTTTATGAGTTACTCTTGAAGCGGATTAACCCTAACTGGTTCCTACTAAAGGCACGCTCCAATGAGTAGGTTAATTGGTTGAATTGATGTTTTAAAGAGAGGCGAACGTTCGCTACTATCCTCAGCTTAACAATAATATAAACTAGGTGATCAAGGAAGATAAGTTTATGCGCCAAAGCAGGGAAGCTGTCTGGCGACTAACCCTAACTTGCATAAACCTAATCTAGGCGACCAACCAGAAGAGAAACATAAATAATGAAGAACAAAACAACCATGCAAAGAGAAACTAATTGAACTTCGAAACTAATCACTGCCGATTCGTGACCGCTTTAAAGCCATGGGTCACTTAGGGTTCATCTAATCTAAGCTCTACGAGTTTAGCTACTCATATTAGATACAAGAGAATTAAAGACGAACAAGGAATACATCTCAGGTAGGAAGAAAGAGAAGAACTATAAAACCTAATTTGACGAATCCGTGAAGCTTCAATCTCAAGGATCTTCAACTCTCAGCTCCGAGTCTCTGAGGTGGAAAGATGGTGTCACGATCTCTTCCTGGCTCTTCGAACTCTCAAAACTCTCTCTCGAACTTCTCGATCTGGAAATTATTTGATTGATATGATATAAAGTGTCCATGTTTTGAGCCTCAGGTTTATATTTATACTTTACCCTATTCCCAGCCGGATTAGGTTAAGGTTTTTGGTGAATACTTTAAGAATTTTTCATCGAAAACTTCTTTGAAAAATGCTGGCCCGGTCGACTGATCCTCTTGTGATGATTTCGTCCAGAGTTTTCGGCGAGAACTTTGACTTCTCGCCGAAAACTTCTTCTTGTAAGCGCCGATGATTTCTTCTATGATTTTTGGCAAAAACTTCAGGTCTTTTCGCCGAAAACTCCTTTGTAAAACGGGGCAGAAAATGTGTTGACTTGATTGACTCCTTGGATTGATTCTGGTGCGGTTCCTTGAGGTTCCAATGCCTTAGACACGTCCCTGGTTACATTATTTGATGGCAAAAACCTGTGCTATCACGAAAACACTAGAAAACCATCAAATAGACCCGAAACGGGCCAAAGTAACACAAATGGCACGAGATAGAGCAGTTGAGTGAATATTCACTATTCTGCCCTAAAAACCATGTCTTAAGCAAAGAAATATTGCTTAAATGAGGCTGATAATCACGTCAAACCGAGTGTCATCAATGCCCTAAGACAAGATTCACCTAAACTACACGAAAGAGCTGGAGCGAAGCACGGCGCATTACTCAACCGAGGAAGGACGAACGCCAAAAAGAGAGTGGAGAAAGAAGAAGACACGAACATGGGTTAAGCTATCACCCATCTAAGTACACTTGCTTGACAGAGCCTAGGCGGAAGCTCCTGGCCCTCATGGTGCAGAAAAAATATGACAATCAATGGCCAAAGCCTCTAAAGGGAAAGCAAAAGAAGAGAGACTACTCCAAGTATTGTGAGTTCGACCGACAGCCTGGGCATTACATGGACGATTGTTGGGAGCTCAAGATCAAAATCGTAAGGCTGCTGAAAAAATAGAAGATAAGGGAGTACATCATGCATAACAGGGCAAATGATGAAGCCGAGGATCTTCAAAGGCCCATGACCATAAAGAAGGTGAACGCTCAAAGGGTTCCGAGAAAGAGTCAGGCAAAAAGAGGGGCAACATGTTCGACTGAATAATTGCACCCAACGACGACCAAGAAGGGAACGAGAGGAAAAGGTACCAAGATACACTCACTACCATTCATGGAGGGGAAGCAGACAAGACTCTTAAAGGGTCAATGGTAGTAGGCGAATGTTCGCTGGCCAATGAAGCAAGAGCCACCACCCAAATAGCGTTCGTTGGCACTGATTTCATCAAAGCCAGTAGACCAAGCACAAAAGCAATGGTGATACGAGTCAAAATAAACGAGCTTAGACTAGAGAGAATCCTCGTTAATGAAGGAAGCTCGGTGGACATAACGGTGGAGGACATCTTCGAGAAGCTTGGACTCCATTCGGCTAAACTCAGGCGTACCAACACCACTTTAGCAGGATTCACCGGCAACGACGTCCCGGTACTAGGCCTCATGGTACTTGACGTAACCATAGGAGACGAGGAACATGAAGAAACATAGGAAGTTAAGTTCCATATCACCAAGGGTGCGTCAGTCTACAACATCATTATGAGACGCCTAAGTCTGGAAAGGTTCGAAGCTATCGCCTCCCCCATACATCAAATCATGAAGTTTCCTACCAAGAGAGGAGTAGGCGTTGCTCGAGGAAACCCAATGCTTGTACGAAAGTGCTATGACGTAGCTCTCAGAAGAATAGAAGCTTGATTCGCGGTGGACACAAGAGAATTCGAGGTAGAACATCCAGAACCAGCGGAGGTAGATGAACATGTACCTCTAGATCCATGAGACTCTTCGAAGGTTGTGAGGCTATCCTCCCATCAAAAGTTACGCTGAGCTATTCGCTTGGTCGCCCTAGGACCTGCCTGGAATGGACGCCCAAGTCATTGAGCATGCCTAGCCGTGGTGCTAGGGTCAATGCCTGTACAAAAAAATGGTGACGTGTTGCATGGGAAAGGAAGGAAGCAGTGGAGGTAGTAATCAAGAAGTTGAAAGAAACGGGTTAATCAGAGAAGTTCCGTACCCGGATTGGTTGGCCAACATCGTGTCGGTCAAGAAAGCAACTGGACAGTGGAGAATGTGCATTGAATTCATTAGCCTCAATGAGGCATGCCCAAAGGATCCATATCCAGTCCCAAGCATAGATCAGCTAGTGTACGCCACATAAAATGACGTGCGCATTACCAACCTAATAGGTAGGATTACTTACACACTCAAGGTCGGATTACTTACACAAATAACCAACCAAATAACTTCTCGACGAGCATCTGACATACAATAGTTCATAGGTTCTGGACAAGAACTTCAAACCACGAGGCCCTATCCTTCCTCGACATGTTCTCGGTATATCACCATTACATGCCCTATCATTCCTCTAAGGTCCATGAGCATTACAGGGCGTATGACGAAATGGGCCATCGATCGCTGGTGTGCGCCTAGCTAAGTTGAGTGGCGTACAGCGAATCCGAGTCTATTCTGACTCGACAATCGTGTTAAACCAAATGAAGGGAACTTTTGAAGTACGAGAGGAGTCATTAATGGCATATAGGGATGAAGCAAAGCTGTTGGTCATCGATTTTGATGAAGTAGAAATCAACCATTTGGCTAGAGAAGCAAACATTCACGCGGACACCCTCTCACTGGCCACGGCGATGAGCTTCGATGAAGGACGAATGGTGACAGTGGAGCTATAAAAAGAAGAGGTCATGTGCATGGCGATATGTCAGGCTAAAGCAAACGTAAACAGAGATTGGCACACATCAATTAGGGCGTACCTTCAACATGAGGTCCTCCCAGAAGGGCGTATTGAAGCCACCAAAATAAGACGTCAGGCCACTAGATGCGCAATCCTAGAGGACAACCTATATCGATGATCCTTCGTTGGTCCTTATGTTTAATGTCTCAGCCACGAAGTGGTGGACTACATCCTCCGCGAAATCCATCATGGGACATGTGGTATGCACATTGGGGCGAAAAGCCTCGAATGGAAGGTTCTGCAGCAGAGATACTATTGGCCAACCATACGTCAAGATGCGAAGAGTATGGTCAAACAATGCAAGAAGTGCCAGCGGTTCGCCATACAACATCACTTCAGGGAATTGTGTCGCCATGGTCATTCGCCTTCTCGGGTATGGATCTATTGGGACCTTTTCTCGAATCAACTAGAAAACGCAAATATTTGGTCGTAGTGGCGGATTATTTCACCAAGTGGGTAGAAGAAAAGGCGTTAGCATCCATTACCGCATTCCAGATTCAGAAGTTTTTCATCTCTCTCATCATCACCATATTTAGTCTTCCCAAGGGATTCATTTTCGATCACGAAACTCAGTTCGAGTGTGTCATTCCTAGAATTTTGTGAAGAACACAAGATCACCGTGCACCTGGCCTCCATGGTGTTCCCTCAGAAAAACGGGAAAGCGGAAGCCATGAACAAAATAATCCTCAAGGGCCTGAAGAAAATAGTGGACGATGCAAAAGGACAGTGGGTGGAGCAACTCCCTTACGTCTTATGGGCACACCGCACCTCATTCAAGACTGCAACAGGAGAAATTCCATACGCCCTAGAGTACGGGATGGACGCCGTTCTCCTAGTGGATCTGGGGCTACCGAGTGATATAGTCAGCAGTTGGGAAGGCCATGGGGAACTCAAAGGGGCTACTAAACAACCTCCACATGGTAGGGGAAAGGCGGGAGATCGCTAACATATGCCTACTCGGGGAAAAGGCGCAGCTGGCTAAGAGGGGAACACTCATCTCCGACCTCACCACCTCCAAGAGGATGACCTGGTCGCCCGAAAGGTGTTCTGCCCCATTCATCAGCACGGGGAGTTAAACACCAAATGGGAAGGGCCATACAAGATAAAAAGAGTGGTCGACCCAAGCACGTTCAAACTGGAAAGCTTGGCAGGAGAATCAATTTCAGAAACGTGGAACGCCATGCACCTATGGAAATATGAGTCAAGGGGAGAAGAGTGGCTAGTTTCCATATTTTTCCTATGTAATGGTTTCGACCAATCTATTTGTTTCCTAGTTTATCTGATTAGTTTTTTGGAATAAATTTACGACAAGACACTCTGAAGTCTAACTCCTTTCAAAGACGTACATAAATGCCGAGGCTCTGGGTGAACTCTCTAGTGCGGAGGGAAGTCTAACTCATCTCGAAGATTTAAGGGGTACATTAAACGCCGACGTTATAGGCTAACTTTCCAGTGCAGAATGAAGTCTAACTCCTCTAAAATATTTAAGGCATACATTAAACGCTGAGGCTCTGGGTGAACTCCCAAGTGTGGTGGAAGTCTAACTCCTCTTAAAGATTTAAGGCGTACGTTAAACACCGAGGCTCTAGGTGAATGCTTCAGTGTGGACGGAAGTCTAACTACTCTCGAAGGTTTAAGGCGTACAATTAATGTCGAGGCTCTAGCGAACTCTCCAGTGCGGAGGCATGTCTAACTCCTCCGAATATTTAAGGCATACATTAAATGCCTAGGCTCTGGGTGAACTCTCCAGTGTGGAGGGAAGTCTAACTCCTCTCGAAGATTTAAGGCATACATTAAACGTTGAGGCTCTGGGTGAACTATTCAGTGCGGAGTGAAGCCTAACTCCTCTCGAAGATTTAAGGCGTACATTAAATGTCGAGGCTCTGGGCGAACTCTCTAGTGCGGAGGGAAGCCTAACTCCTCTCAAAGATTTAAGGCATATATTAAACGCCGAGGCTTTGGGTGAACTCTCTAGTGCGGAGGGAAATCTAACTCGTCTCGAAGATTTAAGGCGTACTTTGAACGCCGAGGCTCTGGGCGAACTCTCATGTACAGAGGGAAGCCTAACTCCTCCTGAAATTTTCTAGTAGCGTAACATTACGTGTGAAAGCTACCAAGAATAAAGAAAAAGAAGAAAAAGGATGCATAAATTAAAGGCCAAAGCATCCACCAAAGTATATGGAAAAAGGTCGCCCAAGAACGCAATGTCTAGAAAACAAAATAAAGGCGCACAGAGGCGCATCATCTGGGCATTAAAAATAGAAGACGCATAAGGGCGCCATTGATCAGAAATGGTACGAAAAGAAAGTGACACTAGAGATCAAGTATTCAAGGTGCAGGGTCAGCAACATGAGCCATCAGAGCACTAGGCTCGTCGGGAGGGGCACGGATACGAGGCAAATGAAAGGCCGCTAGGTGACTTCTCGCTGCCCTTAAGATACCATGGTCATCACATTCATGCATGGCGACTAAGTTCGTCAGGCTCGTTTCTAGCATTCTTCCACTCCAAGATCTTGGCGTCCTTCGCCAGGATAAGATTGTCCTCCTCTGCCTGCAACCAGAAGGACAATTAGGACATAGTTAAAGCCAGAAGGAATTAAAAGAGAAGAAAAAGACATGAAGGCTACCTTCGCTGCTCTTAGCTCCTTCGCGTTCGCTCGTAACGTCTCTTCCTCCTTCTCCATGTCCAGGTTGCGCACACATGCCAGGCGTTTCAGACCGACCACCAGCCCTCTTCTTAGTGAGATAGAGGGCATATTTTTGGCCCGCCTTGCCAAAGCTCTAGGAAGAAATGTAAAAAATAACTGAAGGGCGCACTAGTTAAAGAAAGGCGAATGAGAAGAAAGTGTAGGATCAAAGTGTACTCGAAGGTAGTGGACGGTGTCAGTAGCCGCCACACTCTCCTCATCGTTGTCTGAAGGGTGGTCCACCCTCACTCGGTGGCTACCCATTCAGCGAGGCCTAGAACTGATGGCGAGCGCCCCTCACCAGGATCGACCCAAGGAAAGCGTACGTTCCCAAAAGAGAGAGGACGGGCCAATATATCGGCGTCCTCATCGAAGGAGGACAACTCTACTAGTTTAGAGGATTTCCCAATTTTATTGACTTTCGGGCAAGACTCTTTTGCCTTTTCCTAGGTGGGCCAGACGAAGATATAAGAGGAGGCGCCGGAGTAGAAGAGCGCGAAGCAGAAACCTCGACCCCCTTCCCTTCATTAAACGCTGACGGTTGGGAGCGGGCGAAAGAAGCAGGGGCCCTAGGCGGCCTACCATGGTAACTTTAGCGTTATCTGAATACCTCCGAACACGCGGCATGAGCAGTGCGCTCGCCAAGGAATCATCTGCACAAGTAAAACAACAACAAGCATAAGCACAAAAAACAAGGAAGTTCAAGAAACGAACAAAAGAAAGGCACTCACCTCCCCAGGAAGGAACTGCTTCAGCGTGTGATAATCAACATAGGAAAGGTCAAGGGCATAGGGGTTAATGCGCCTAGCCAACGCTAGCGTTTGCTCGGGCTCGATGGGGTCCTTGTTAAAGTTAGTTATTCACCAGGAAACCAAGTGGTGGCTAGGAGAGCATACCGAACGTCGTCCTCATCGCTTGGATAAAAAGAACAAGTGAGAGTGGAACCAGGACGAACATGTCTTCATGATGCCGGTGATGCCGCTAGGGAATTCAGGGCGCTTGGAGAAGGTAATTCTGTTCACCGAGGAGTTCACCGAAAACATTAGTTGGAATAAAAAGGCATTTTGGCGAACTAACTGCTTCTTGCAAGCTATGGGAACGCCGCGAAGGTGGCCCAGACTTGTGTTTGAAGGCCTCTGATGGAACACCCAAAGCATCGGAGCACATCCACCTACAAATGCTCCAAAGGAAGGCAGATCCCAAATTCAAAAGACTTCAACCTGAGTCCATGAAAGCCCAAGAGATAGTTGCCACTTGTGGACAAGTGACCCAAGCCAAAATACTGGTAAGACTTGGGAATGATAGACGAGTTCTGCGAAAGAAAAATGGCAGCATGGTTGGGCAAACAGTAAGGAAAGTAGGGCGGCCCCAGTATTCTACAGGTAGACTGCTCAGCCTCCTCGGGAGTCAATAACATGCCCGCCCAGCTCTCCGCAAGGAGCCCATGATTTTCGCGCGACCCTCCCTAAATTAAAAGTCATTAAGGGGTGGGGGGAGAAGCCGGTGTCACAGGGGAACTCCCGAGGGGTCCCATCAGCATGTTTGGCCGCCAAAGCTGCCTCAGGGCGTTGGCGGAGGGCCTCAATGGTTCCAAGTGGAGCAGACTCCGCATATGCTACCTCTTCAAAGAGGGGATAGACGGCCAGATCCACGAACGGAGGTGCCTGCATCTTCCTCTTAGATCCAATTAGGGAGGTATGGCTGCAGGAGCGAGTGGAACTCTTGGTGACAGGCGCGGAAGGTTTAGTGGCGTCACTTGAGTCGGACTTCTCATGGCGATCTGCTTCAATGAGGGGGGTAGAAACGTTGAAGAGAGTCTGACCTTCGAGAGAGACGCGAAGGATTAGCTGGGAATTTAAGCCGAGGAGAAAGTGGTGGAGGGCCAGAAATCATTATGGGGAAGCCCTATCGCTCCCCACAAGAACGGAACGCCTAGGATTGAAAAGCGCTACCCTCTCTTATGCATGGACAATAGTGACAGACCAAACGGTACACAAGGGAAAAGCTCAAAATTAAAAGAAGAAGGAGATCTTACTTGCGCTATTAGACATGGCGTCGGAAAGGCATCAACGAATGATCTGGAAGGCGAAGCAAGAATAATACACCAGAGGGCGGAAATGCAAGAGTACTGATGGTTTTCGTCATTTGAAGGGAAAAATTGAAGTAAGAGAAAGGAGGAAAGGAATAAGGGAGTATTTAAAAGAGGATAGAGGGGCTAGCGAAGTGACGCCTCTTAACTGCCTGACAGGTAAATCCCGGTGATCAAGGCAAGAAAAACCACTTCGGATACGCCTAACATAACCCTAGGGGGACACGTGGTGGCACTACAAAAAAAGGAGTATTTAGCGTCGGTTAGACAAACGACCGACGCTAAAACGTTGACTCGCGTTTGACCGACATTTAGCGTCGGTCGCCGGTCGACCGATGCTAAATGACCGACGCTAAATCTGGTTTACGGTTAGGAAAAAAAATCTGTATTTAGCGTCGGGCGTTATTCAATTTAGCGTCGGTCATCGACCGACGCTAAATACACACACCTATTTCCACCCTAACCCTAAAAAAAATGTATTTAGCGTCAGGCGTTTTTTCAATTTAGCGTCGGTCATTGACCGACGCTAAATACACACACCTATTTAAACCTCTCAGTCACCACCCTAACCCTAAATCCTTCTCCTCTCTCTCCTCAAACTCTCCCACCTCTCTCAAAAACCTTTCAAACCCTCATCCTCTCAACTCCCTCCCCCCTCCCTCACAAAACCACCACCGCCGCCCCTCCCTCACAAAACCACCCCCGCCGCCGCCTCTCCCTCACAAAACCACCACCGCCGCCGCCCCTCCCTCACAAACCCCCCGCCTCTCCATCACAAAACCACCACCGCCGCCGCCACTCCCTCACAGATCCACCACCGCACCTCCCTCACAAAACCACCCCCGCCGCCGCCTCTCCCTAACAAAACCGCCGCCGCCTCCGCCCCTTCCTCATAAAACCACCGCCGCCACCGCCTTCTCCCTCACAGATCCACCACCGCTGCCGCCCCTCCCTCACAAAACCACCACCGCCATCGCCCCTCCCTCACAGATCCACCACCGCTGCCACCCCTCCCTCACAGATCCACCACCGCCGCCGCCCCTCCCTCACAAAACCACCACCGCCACTGCCCCTCCTCACAGATCTAGAAACACAGATCTAGAAAAATCCAGATCTTGGAAAACACAGATCTGGAAAAAATGAATATAAAAAACGAAGATAAAAAATGAAAATAACAATAAAAAATTAAAAACGAATATAAAAAACGAAAACAAAAAACTAAACCCACCCAACTGGCTAACCAACCAGTGGGTGGCTGGGTGAATTTTGCGTCGGTTGGTCAGAACATTTAGCGTCGGTTACTGTTTCGACCGACGCTAAAATTTAGCGTCACCGTTATTCGCGTCGGTCGGTTCGACCGACGCGACATGTTTTAGCGTGGCTCTGACCGACGCTAAAAACCCGGTCTGACCGACGCCATATGTAAATTTTTTGTAGTGTGGTCATGTGAGAAAAAATCCCCGCCTAAAAGAGACTCACCTCCTTTAAAAAAAGCGCATGTCAGGCACAAATACAGTAATCATGACCCAATAGGTGAAAATCCAACCCCACCGGGACGCGTGGAAAACAGGAGAAACTGTCGCCTAAGTCAAAGGGATTTGCTCTGCTGCAAAATCAAAGAGACGAGAAAAAGTAAGTATTTCACAGAAATCATCTTAGGGAAGTCATCGACAGTTAGGATGGGCGAATAGGATGCCGTAAGCACCTGATAAATCGGCCCGGCGTTCCGCCAAACACCATTATAACAGTGTATAGATCATCGGTTTTCCTAGATCGCAATATAGAAGCTTTCCCTTGTGCCAAACATCTAAATCACACTCGAGGGCAATTGATGGTCCAAGCCTAGTTGTTGGGCGCCCGTGATCAGCGTGCATTTCAATGGACAAGTACAACAGGGCCGAACTCTAGGGCAAGCAGCCATCTAAGGTTCCGAGTAAGTCGTTTTGCCGTGCAGGTTTCCTTGCCCACCACGGGGAGGTGGAAACCTTAGCCGCCTAGGTTTCCACCTCAGAGGTGGAGTCTGACTCCCACATGGGAAATGACTCTCCCTCCAAAATAAAGGACCAAAGATTATAAATAAGAAGGACCAACCCTCCAACAAAGACACACAATCATCACCACATACACACGTAGAGATACGCTTTGGGCTGTAGGCTCCGACTAGTATGCTCAAGGCTATTGACCACTCAAAACCCTAACGGGTACCCCCGATACTTCTCTATTTCTCCCTCATACGACCTTAACCCCACTCACAAACACTTGAACTGCTCAATCGCTTACTACTGTTTCTTATTGATGAACTCGTTTTGAGCGTGTTGTCAAATAACAAGCTTACAGAAGTAGACTAGATCGAATCTCTCGAGGTTTCTACAAATTGACTAGTCAAAGCAGCTAACAAATTATTCGGGTTTAAGATGATTGTGCATGGTGTGATTTCCATGACTTCTAAACTAATAAGCAAGGAAATTGAAATGAAATTAAAAGACAGATTGATTGATTGGTTGACGAACAAAGATGATTAACAAGCTTAAATTTTGAATCCCCCTAAGATCACCAGAGCATTGGCGATCACAAGCCCAATAATTTTCAATCCTAATTCATTCATTTCTCGGACACCACCGGAACTCCTTACCCTTAGGTCTAAGTTTAGCGAACGTTCGCTCTATCCGATTTGACTACCAAGATTAATCAACCGTCCGTGCGCACTTCTGCAACGGAGAATTAACTGATGCAATTACTAGTGATTAGTGAGTTACTCTAAAAGCGAATCAACCCTAAATGTTCCTACGAAAGGCACACTCTATTGATTAGGTTAATTGATTGATTTGATGTTTTAAAGTAATGAGGACGTTCGCCACTATCCTTAGCTTAACACGAATCTAATCTAGGTGATCAAGCTAGACAAGAAACACAAACAATAAAGAACAAAACAATCATGCAAGAGAAACTGTCTGAATCTGAATCTAATTACCACCGATTCGTATCTACGAGTTTAGCTACTCATGACTATCACAAAAGAATAAAAAACAACAAAGGAGTTCATCATACAGAGAAAGAACAGATAGGAACTGAAAAACCTAATTCTGATCTTTGGCAATCTTCACTCCTAGCTCCGAGTACTATGATGGGAAGATGGCGTCAATATATCTCCGGGAAACTCTGAACTCTCTCTCAAGCTCTGAAGTCCGGAAATTAATTCCTGGAAATAAGTGTGTTTGAATGATTCACCGTTGGTTTGCTTAAATAGGGTTTGTCCGTAGTTGCCCAGGAAAAGGAAGGACTTCTCGGCGAGAACCTTGAAAGTTCTCACCGAGAACTTTAGTTCAAATCACCCTGTTTAATTCGACGAGAATCCCAATGCAATTCTTCAATATTTTTCGGTGATAACTTTGAGAGTTCTCGCCGAGAACTTCTTTATGATATTTGCTGGATCTTTGACTGGTTCTCCCTTTGATTTCTTTAGGAATTCTTTGGCGAGAACTTTGAGAGTTCTTGCCGAATATGTGAGTGTATGAACTTTGACTTGTTTGATTTCTAGATTAGTTTTTGGGCATTCTGTGAGGCTCCCTTGCTTCCGAGCACGTCTGTGGCTACGTCTTTGATGGTAAAAACCTGTGCATTCACAAAGACACTAGAAAACACATCAAATAGACCCATAACAGGCCAAAGTAACCAAAATGGTAAGAAATAGAGCAATTGAGTGAAAACACCCTAAACTACCCCAAAAACCGTGTCTCAAGCAAGGAAATGTCGCTTAAATGAGGCTGATAATCACGTAAAATCTAGTGTCATCAAATACCCCACAGTTGAGCTTTTGCTTGTCCTCAAGCAAACTGAATTAGAACGCACTCAGACTTACAAATGACAAGATCGATCAAGTTAAGGTTCAAGCCTCCACAATGAATTATTAAACAGCTATACCTAGAACAAGTAACCTAACATGCATACACGTCAACCAAACAACCTAGTCTCACTAATTATCTACACACAAACAAGGAGAAATCACCAATCATGCACAAATCTGACCTAACCGACTAGACTTCTCACATAGATAATATTTAGTACATGGGGGACTCACGCACTCTGTGTTTAGGGACGTGTTTTTGCTCTAAATCACTTTCTCGATCGAAGTATGTCATATATTTGCAATTCGACCACATCTCCACCACTGTGACAACACGAGAAACTAGTCTAGATGACTTTGCAAGGGACTGTAACGATCCTACACTACATGAGTTTATGATGAAAATGGATGAAGGGATCAATGATGAAAATGGTTTTGGTGCGGCGTAGCAATCGACCAACTTCCCTCGAATCAAATCTATGGCTTCCTACCGTCTAACCAAACACACGTGGAATAGTGTACGCTCGTTCTATGATACCCTCAACCAACCTAGCACTTTAGTTTTTTTTTTCTTCTTTTTTCTTTTTTTTCTTTTTTCTTTCTACATTTACTTACTTTCGTTCTTCCATATGTAGGGAGAAGAACGTTTTGAACTATAGGAACTACTACTTGACTTTGGACTTGACTTTTTCTGAAACTTTTTCTATCTTTCTATATTTTTATTTCTTTTAGTGCTGAATTTTTTTTAAGTTGCTAGAGGGGTTTACACGTCAAGACATAATAGCTAAGACCACTTTTTTAATGGCTATAGGCAAGTTACCACAGACCGACTTCCGGTAGGCTAATCTCAAACTACTACCACAAGGGATCAACGGGGTGATGAAAACATGGGAATTGGCTGTAATGTATAACGAACTGAAAGAAGGGCCAAACACAAGGGTTTACACCCAGAGGATTTATCGTTGGGTTGGTTTCTGGCTTAGTAGCAATTTCTAGGTGCCTCTATCATCCTAGTACTCGTGTCATCATGTGATCTCGAATAGGTCTCATGCAAATTCTAACTCATTCAAGGTACAAGAAAGCACTAAAAAAGAATTGGAATTGCAAGTTATGTGCGATGGATCAAAAGCTCACAATTGGTGTGCTAGTCGGATTCGATCATTATCCTACAATCAGGGTGAAAAACTACAAGCGTGATAAAAATTTCTGTTCTGACAAGGCAATTTAGCATCAATGCAAGCAAGTTGGTTACAGGTTCTAGGTTAAGCAGTCTAAGCATCATTGTAAAAACTTGAAAAACAACTTAACATCAGAAGTCAAGAACCGAGCAATTCTATGCTAGAGGAATTGAATAAGCAATGAAATCATAGAAATTCAAACAAGATCATGCAAAGTTTCTAACATCCTACCCCACACTTAAACAATTTTGTGTCCTCACAGAACTTAAAACAAGAGTAGAGATAGTCGGAGAAACTGTAACGAGATGGTCGATGTCGAGGATGAACACGGAGAGTCCAGAGTGGAGTGGAGTAGCTACAAAAGTCTTGCAAAACAAAAACAACAAAAAGATCAAAAAGAAACTGGGACAAGTGCCCTGGATCCACACAAAACAAAGTCGAACAACAAAAAACTAACTCAATAACTTAAAACGGACACCAGCCATGGGTTTCCTCCCATGAAGCGCTCTCGTTTAACGTCCTTGAGTGGTTGATACCTGGATATGGACCCCAACTCAAGAGCTCCTTGAAGTCAATCAGCTTCTTCAAGGTTAGTGGTTGAGTGCCAAATAGCACTCCAGAAGGATGAAAATGCAGCCGGTGATGTTCAAGTAGATTGTGGTTCTGCTTGACTGACCTTTTCCTCTCGGATTCTCCTATTAGAGGAGGAAATATTTAGTACGGTGTGTCGTGGCTAGTGAGCTCATTCTTCTCCACTTGATGGTCATCAAGGATGCTCTTAGAGGTGAGCACATATGCGTCCAAATGCATGACCTCCTCGATTTCCACGTGGTCATCTTTAGCTTGAACTTCAAGATGGATGAGCTCCACGCCTTCATCAGCCAACACTGCCAAGGATTAGTCATCAGATGCCTCTAGCTCATAATAATGATGGATGAGATTATCCTGTTCTTCTTCGAACAGCTCTTGAGCATCTTCTTCCATTAATTGATTTGGTTGCTCGAGCTCGACGTCCACCGCATTATGAGCTTGTAGCATTGATATGATCTTATCCAAGGTGGATTATACTCTCGCCATCTGTTGCCGATGTTGATTAGCCTGTAGATACATCTCTTGGTGACCTTGATGGTGGTGTGTAGCTTCTGGCTCTTGCCAGGACGGCAAGGGTGAAGGTTCCTCAAACCAACTTGTCGTAGGTGGTTGTTCTGATGTATAACACCCTTGGTTGACCTCAGCATATGGTATTCATTGGTGTACCATCCTTGGTACTGGCCATCCCACCTGTTATCCTGCATCCCAAAACTCAAGAGCACTACCCAGGTAAATCATGAAAAAGGATGGGGGGAAAACAAATGATAAGATGGAAAGGTAGAAGAATAAAAAGCCAACTCTTCTTTCAAACAATTAAGAAGAGTCCCCGGCAATGGCGCCAATTTGATGATCACGTTTTTAGCGTGGTGAATCCAATAAGTATCCTACAGAAGTAGACTAGATTGAATCTCTCGAGGTTTCTTCAAATGAGTACTCAAAGAAGCTGACAAATTGTTCGAGTTTAAACAGATTGTGCATGGTGTGAGTTCCATGACTTCTAAACTAATAAGCAAGGAAATTGAAATGAAATTAAAAGATAGATTGATTGATTGGTTGACTAACAAAGATGAAAGACAAGCTTAGATTTTGAATCCCCTAAGGTCACCAGAGCATTGGCGATCACAATACCAACGGTTTTCAATCTTAATTCATTCAGTTCTCGGACACCACCATAACTCCTTACCTTTAGCTCTAAGTTCAGCGAACGTTCGCTCTATCTGATTAACTACCAAGATTAATTAACTATTCGTGCGTTCACTTCTGCAATGGAGAATTAACTGGTGCAATTACTAGTGATTAGTGAGTTACTCTAGAAGCGGACCAACCCTAAATGGTTCCTACGAAAGGCACACTCCATTAATTAGGTTAATTGATTGATTTGATGTTTTAAAGTAAGGTCAACGCTCGCCACTATCCTTAGCTTAACACGAATCTAATCTAGGTGATCAAGCTAGACAAGAAACAAAAACAACAAAGAACAAAACAATCATGCAAGAGAAACTGCTTTAAAGCCCCGAGTCACTTAGGATTTATCTAATCTAAGCTCTACGAGTTTAGCTACTCATTTCTATCACAAAAGAATAAAAAACAACGAAGGAGTTCATCATACGGGGAAGAATAGATAGGAACTGAAAAACCTAATTCTGACGACTCCGGCGAAGTTCCGATCTTTGGCAATCTGCACTCCTAGCTCCGAGTACTCCGATCGGGAAAATGGCATCAATATCTCTCAGGGAAACTCTGAACTCTCTCTCATTCTCTAAAGTCCAGAAATTAATTCCTGGAAATAAGTGTGTTTAATGGATCACCGTCAGTTTGCTTAAATAGGGTTTGTGCGTAGTTGCGTCAGAAAAGGAAGGACTTCTCGGCGAGAACCTTGAAAGTTATCACCGAGAACTTTAGTGCAAATCACCCTGTTTACATCGATGAGAATCCCAATGCAATTCTTTAATACGAGAACTTTGAGAGTTCTCGCTGAGAACTTCTTTATGAATTCTGCTGGATCTTTGACTTGTTCTCCCTTTGATTTCTTCAGGAATTCTTCAGCGAGAACTTTCAGAGTTCTCGCCGAATATGTGAGTGTTGGCAGGGGAATATTCAAACTTTGAGTTGTTTGATTTCTGGATCGGTTTTTGGGCATTCAGTGAGGCTCCCTCGCTTCCCGAGCATGTCGTGGCTTCGTCTTTGATGGCAAAAACCTGTGCATTCACAAAGGCACTAGAAAACACATCAAATAGAACCATAACATGCCAAAGTAACCAAAATGGTAAGAAATAGAGCAATTGAGTGAAAACACCCTAAACTACTTCAAAAACCGTGTCTCAAGCAGAGAAATGTCGCTTAAATGAGGATGATAATCATGTAAAAGTGTCATCACCTATACACCTTGCCAGGTACTTCACGGACGTCTACTGGAGCACATGAGTAAGGCGAACAACTCTCAACCTCTCCAACTTTCCAGGTTTGAACCTCATTGTCGCGTTGATTATCATGGTTGGAATAATTCCCTCAACCGAGCCCTAGAGATCTAGTGTGCCATGGTGGAAGAGACGGTAAAAGCACTCATCTTAGAGAAGGACGGTGAGAGATGCATCCTTAGCCTCTCGGGTGATCTTGGAGTTGATGGAGGTTATGTTGAACCTTTGGGAATGGCTTCAATGGAGGTGGAGAGAGCTTCCCTTCGTCAAAATCTCCCTTGGAATGAACCAAAATCGAACTCCTCTTCAAAATCCCAAGTTTGGGCTTGTATAGGTGCTGAAAAAGGGGGACGAGGGAGCGTTACATATGCTGACACGGGCTGCATTAGGCCAATGAGGGTGCACTATTCTAAATGGTCGCGGGCTGAAACGGTAGTGTTGAGGGCGCGAGTTTCTAGATCTTTCATTTTTTCAAAAACTCTCGGCCAAGAGCTTGTAGAATTACCAAAATCATTCCCAACACAACCCCGACCCACGTTTCCGAAATGACGAGGTTGCGCTTGACTGTCAGATGTTGGTTGGGAAGTACTGACACGCCCATCAAAGCTGCTTACAAACCCCTACTTTGAATAATCACACTAGGAGCCTTGGACCTATGATTTGGGCACAGTTTGGACCAGTGGCTTGATTGTTTAACAAGATACAGTGGTGAGACTTGAAATGAGATAAAAACAGTGTAAATAAATGAAAATGGACCACAAAGGTCCCTAGTTGGTGTGAACAGTCAAGTTGTTGAAAATAGTGATTTCACCACTAAAAGGGCATTGAAAGAGGATAAAATACCTAGGAATGGAGGTTAAATGAGGGGGGAGTGATATGAATTGATCCACAACCGTGGGTGGCGACCCTATACCAACAAGTTGAATAACAAAATAGACAAGTCTAACCTTAGAAACCGGGGGTGGATAGGACTTGGACCCGCTATCTATAGAAAGCTAGGAACCCTAAGTATCAAGTCTGAGGTGCCACACCATGGGGTGAATACCCAAGATAATAAACCAAACCTTAAGCAATGCAATGACTCACAAAAGCTTGAAGGAACAAGAACAAAGTTCTGAAATTTATTTGTATAGTTCTTCAAAGTGTAAGTTACAATGAGGCCTAAGGCCTTTATTTATAGGTGAGGATTCGAGAATAGGCTCTTCGAATCCTCCTACAACTCTAAATCTTATAATAGAATAAACTATTCCTAAATAGTTTAAAAAGGAAGAAAATCCAAACTAAAACACTAAATAGTATAAAAATAGTAAAGCCGTCAAAACACTAGGCCGAAGAAACCCTAACTCGTGTTTGAGATGAATGGGGTGTGAAAAATCCTATTCCAGAAAGGATTATGTATTTCCCATCTTTCCTACTCCGAAAAGGACTTGGAAACACGGGGTTTGACTTAAGGAATGGAGGTTTCCTCATCCGGATAGGAATCCTTAACAGGGTCGGATTTCTTAGGCATGAATCTGTCTCTAACCGGCATCAGGGATCGTGTCCGTGTCTGGCTCAGATTGGCATCAACATCTGGCATCAGTCTGCCTCGATCCAGTGTCCACAGCAATCCTGATATGAACCGTTGCAACCGTAGGCAGATGACCCTTGAACACCACAAGCTGATGATCCTAGCAACGTGAAGAACCTATAGAACTGGGGCGGATTAGGACTTTGACCCACTAGCTATAAAGGACCTAGGAACTAGAAGTATCAAGTCGAAGGCGCCACGCCAAGAGATGGATGCTCTTGATGATAAGCCAAACCTTAAGCCGTGCTCTTGCACATACTCAAATGGGTTTAGAACAAAGTTCTGAAAGGGGTTTATTAATTGATAAAAGTCTGAATAACAAAAGTGGTCGATGGCCTCTATTTATAGGGAGGGAACAAGCTCTCCTCACCTATTTAACTACTTCCTAACTAGGAATAAAAATAATCTAGAACTAATTTAGCACATTTAAAATGCCTTAACAATCTATCCGAAAAGGGAAAAACTAAAAAGGAAAGATAATAATGTCTTGGTATGCAAAGAAAAGACTAAATAGGCAAAATCCGGCAATCCGGGCAGATCTTGGGCCGGCGAGCAGGGATTCTGACTCAGATTAGGCCTCCTTATCGTCTCCTAGTCCTAGAAGGACTTAGGTCCGGGGTCTTCTGGTCGTGGCAGCCTGTTCTCCTGGCTCGGATGGGAATCCTTATCTCGGTGGGATTGCATGCATGGACCCAGATTGTGTATGAGCACTTCCCTACGTGGCTCCTCCTTCATTCCTCCTCCAATTGCAACGCTGTTTGTTGGGCCGTGTCCCTAAAGTCTCCAGCTATCCAGAGCAACTGGAATTTCCCAAAAGGCCCGACCCATTTGGCTGCTCGGCCCAAAGTGCTCCTCTGTAATGCATGGCGTCATGCCCGGTGCCCAGGCTGGCTCATGTCTCGGCCTTCTTCATTTCTGGCCAGACCTTTTGCATTTTGCTTCGGCCAAGTCTTTGGAAATGTCATCAGAGGATCTTTAAGGGTTGGGCTTGGTCCAGGGCTCGTGGCAATTGGTCTAGGGCCTAGTCCGGGGCTCGTTCCGGGGCCTGTCTTCAGGTGCCATCCCTTGCTGGTCAGGTACTCTTGGGTCCTTTGCTTCATGTACTCCACGAATGCTTCTACAGGATCCCAAGAGTGGTCAGTTCCTCCATGGCTCGTGTCATTGAGGCTGGGGCCTAGTTGGGGCTGGCTGCTCGGGGCTGTACTCGGCCCTAGGCTTAGCTCGGGGGCCGGGTCTGGGGCTTCGTTCAGTAACATTGCCTGGAATGCAGCTCCTTCATTTTAGCTCCCCTACATAGTGAGGGTGGCCTAAGCCTATACTTGCTGACATAGCTTTGCCTTCTCGAGGGTTGGAGAGCTCGGTGGTGAGTCTTCCTTCGCCCTACACGCTTGTTGTAGGGCCCTAGGGTTCTCCCTTTGACCGGGGACCCTGGTGGGGTGTAGGAATAGCTGTAGGCCTTTGGGCAGCCATGAAGGATCACATCATCTCCCTCTTCTTGCCTTGGATTCGCCCTCGAATCCATCTTGAACTCTTTTTGTGCACTCAGCAATCCTCTCCACACTTCGGTGACTTGGGTGGCTGATGAGTTGTAAAACTGTGATCAAATACTACCAAGCTAGAAGCTAAGCAGATCGTATTCCACGGGTCTCTACTAATCGTCTACTCAAATATGATGGCAATTTACTCAGGTTTAAACACGTTGTGCGTGGTGTGAGTTCCACGACTTCTAATCTAAGATGCAGGAAAATTAAAATGAAATTAAAAGACAGAATGATTGGTTGGTTTAGACAGACGACAGACAAGCTTAGATTTCGAATCCCCTTTAGATCACCAAGGCAACAACAATAACAAAACCAGCGGTTTTCAGTTCTCATTCAATCAATTCCCAAACACCACCATAACTCCTTACTGACATGTAAATTTGAACTCACAACATTCAAGGTTGTATTTCCACGGGGTTCTCTCAATGGTCACTACTCACATTCCTCGTAGACGGTCTATTCATTTGAAAAGAGATTTGGTTTGAAAGAAATCAAAAGCATAAATGAACAAGGCTGAACTAAACGATACAAATTGAGGATCAAACAAGAGAGAAGTAGGCTAGCTTAGCAAGGGGTTTCTTCAAGCTCAAGGATCATGAAAGCTGGATTGAATCTCAAGCAACGATGTATAAACGGATGACCATGCAATTCACTCAAATAGAATCAACGAACTCTCACACAATTGACTCTCTACTCCTAGACCAAATGCACCATGCTTTCGCTATGTGAACAAAGGGAATGGAGTGCTTTAATTAGCTCAATGAAATGCTCAACACTTGATCTCTATGCTAACATTCATCTAATACAAGGTAAATGATGCAAGACACTCTCATGTCAATCATAGAAAACTAGCCTAGCAATCAAAGGGCCTTTCAACCTTCAAATGACTGTAAACTAAATGCACACCAAGTGTTCGACAAAATGACAATAAGGAAAACAAGCTCAAAATGGTTGCAATTGCATAATCCAATCTCTCAAATCATTCAATTAAAATCCTACAACCTTAGATCAACATCAATCAATCATTCTCATGTATTGAAAGATATAAACAAAGTACCAAAAGAACAAGTTAAGTTCCATGAACAACAAGCACAAGGTCTAGGATCATCATCTTACACAATGAGAAACTCAATCCATACAATCAATCACCTATCCTAGCTTGATCCATCCCCACTAAACTAAACCTAAGCTTAGCCTAGCATAACCATGGAAGAAACCTGAAATTGAGGAGAGGAGATCATCCTTGTTTCCATGGAGGATCTTGCCACTTGGCTCTTCAAGCTTCAATCCAAAGTATGGAGGACTTCACGTAGCTCCTTGATCTTCAAGTTGATCAACAAAGGAAGGAGGAAGGATGATCGTATGAGAAAAGAGGGCTGATCGCCGATGATGAGTTGAGAGAGAGAGTGACTGTCGAGTGTGTGTAATAATTAAATTCCCTCCCCCAAAATTCTGCCAATTGCCGCTATAAATAGTCTGTTGGAAACACTTGAATTTTTCGGCAAAAACTTCTTCAGTTTTCGCCGAAAATTCATTTGAAAATCACCGACCAGCCTTGACTTTTCTTCATAGAGTTTTCGCCGAAAACTTCATCACACTTCAGCTTCAAAATCCCGGAATTCTACTGTTTGTGAATGGCTGATAGTTTTCGGCGAGAACTAAGAGTTCTCGCCGAAAACTCCTTCAGAGAATGCTGCATTTTTTTCAATCTTGCCAAGGCCATAACTCCTCCGTCCTAGCTCCGATTGACCTCCCGTTTGATCCTACGTGCTCCTTGTCACCAGTACTATGACACCAAATCCTGAAAATGCAAAGAAAACAACTCCAATAGACACGGAATTGGCCTCAAAGTGGCACTTGGACAACAAAAGAGTGATGACACTCGATTTGACATGATTATCAGCCTCATTTAAGCGACATTTCCTTGCTTAAGACATGTTTTTAGGGTAGAATAGCGAATCTTCACTCAACTACTCTATCTCGTCCATTTGTGTTACTTTGGCCCGTTTCGGGTCTATTTGATGGTTTTCTAGTGTTTTCATGTTAGCATAGGTTTTTGCCGTCAAATAAAGTAGCCAAGGACGTGTCTAAGGCATTGGAACCTCGAGGAATCACACCGGAATCAATCCAAGGAGTCAATCGAGTCAAACCGAATCCTGCTCCCATTTACACTGAAGTTTTCGGCAAAAACCCCCTAGGTTTTCGGCAAAAACTCAAGAAGGAATCGGCTGAGTTCAACAAAGAGAGTTTTCGGTGAAAACTCCAAGTTTTCGCCGAGAACCCGACGGTCCGAAAATCACAGGAAATATAGCCGAGCAATCAAGCCATTTACAAAGGAATTTTCGGCAAAACCTTCATTGGTTTTCGGTGAAAATTCCAGGAAAAATCCGGCGGTATTAGGGTTAAGTATAAATACTTAACCGGCGACCCAATTGAGAAGAGAACGAAAATACCGCATAATACCAATAACTTTGAGAATTCTCCCGAGTTCGGAAGGAGAGTTTAGAGTTCGAAGAGCCAGGAAGAGATCGTGACGCCATTGCTTCACCTCAGAAACTCGGAGCTAGGATTAAGATTACCGAAGATCGAAGCTTCGCCGGAGTCGTCTTAATTAGGTTTTTCAGATCCTTTTCTGTTCTTCCTCTGTTCAAGATGAACTCTGTCTTTGCCTTTGATTCTTTTGTTATGAACATGAGTAGCTAAACTCATAGAGCTTAGACTAGATGAACCCTAAGTGACCCAGGGCTTTAAAGCGGTCACGAATCGGCGGTGATTAGATTCAAAGTTCAATCAGTTTCTCTTTCATGTTTGATTTGTTCTTCGTTGTTTATGTTTCTTGTCTGGATTGATCACCTAGATTAGATTCTTGTTAAGCTAAGGATAGAAGCGAACGCTTGCCTTACTTTAAAACATCAAATCGAACAATTAACCTAATCATATGAATGTGCCTTTCGTAGGAACCAGTTAGGGTTAATCCACTGCAAGAGTAACTCATAAATCGTTAGTATTTCCATCAGTTAGTTAAGTCGTTGCGAGAGGCGACCGTACCCGGGCGGCTAATTAATCTTGGTAGCTAGATCGGATAGAGCGAACGTTCGCCAGTCTTAAACCTAAGGGTCAGGAGTTGTGGTGATCTCTTAGAATTGATTGAACGAGAATTGAAATCCGCTGATCTGTTGATTGCCAATGCTCTGGTGAACGAAGGGGGATTCGAAGTCTAAGCTTGTCTGTCATCTTTGTTTAACCAACCAATCTTTCGATCTGTTTTTAGTTTTAATTTTTAATTTCCGTGCATTTCTTAGAATTAGAAGTCGTGGAACTAACACCACACACAAAGTGTTAAACCTGAATAAATTGTCAGCTTCTTTGAGTAGTCAATTGTTAGAAGACCCGTGGAATACGATTTACCCTAGCTTTCTAGCTTGGTAGTTATTTGATAACCCGCTCTGCATCGTTCATCAAATTGGCACCGTTGCCGGGGACCTTCTTTTAATTGTTTGAAAGAAGAACTGGAATTTTATTCTTCTACTTTCCATCTTTCACCTTTCCATCCACTTCGATTTTACACTGGTTTTGTTTGTTTTTGTTATTTGTAGGTTGTTCACACGTTTGTGCACCGCCGCCCTCTCACGCGCTCCAAAACCGATAAGGCTAAGAGTATAGAGAGACCAAGCAGTTCTGCTCCACCAAGACAATTACAGATTCCAAGGAGAGGCAGAGCCAATCCACCTCCATCCGTCACTCCAATCAAGATAGAGGAACTGAAGGAGAGTTCCTCATCTCCATCTTCACCGTCATCTTCATCCGCTTCATACACCAAATCACTTTCACCTCCTCCATCTCCCAGGATGACTGATCAGTTACCACCACCAGGCGATCATCAACCACCACGACCACAGGTTGCACCGAAGAGTCTAGCTGACTCTAACAAGCTGAGCGCGACTAGCGTTCGATCTTCTATTGTCGTGCCGCGCATTGAAGGAGATCTTGACTATGATCTCTAGGGATCTACAGTTTGAAGGCAGGCCACTAGACAATCCGTGCATGCATCTGGCGGATTCCTTGATCTCTGGAGCACTTTCAAGAGCGGGAATCTCGACAAGAACACTCTTTGCTTGAGAGCTTTCCCGTTCTCTCTGAAAGGCGCAGCTAAGAGGTGGCTTACTGGCAAACCACCTGGCTACTACACCAACTGGGAGACTCTTGCTCAAGACTTCGTCGAAGAGTACTTCCCTCCTTGCAGGACAACAGCCTTCAAGGACAGCATCGCCTGATTCTCTCAGAAGGAAGGAGCGAGTTTATATGATACTTGGAATGAATTCCAAGAATTTCTTTACAACTGTCCTCACCACGGTTTCGAGCAAAGGCAGTTAGCAGAAATCTTTGCTCGAGGTCTTCGTGAAGAGTCTGCCAAATGGGTCAATTCCCTAGCTGAAGGGGATTGCACTACACTTACACCTGAAGCTGTTCTTCTTCATTTTGCGAACTGTGCTTCCAGGTCAAGGAACTGAGAGCGACAATCTGAAGGATCAAGACGTAAGCTCGATCTCGAAGCAACCATCAAGGCAGAAGTAGAGAAGCATCTGAAGAAGTCTACTACACCCATCAAGCCGCCAGCAGCCGCTGTCTATGTTGCCGATTGCGAGTGGTGTGGAGCTTGTGCGCATAATGAAGGCTGATGCCAAAATTTTGGTAAAATAGAAGTCTGGTCTGCCGAAGAAGTCAATTTCGTTCAACAAGGCTTCAGTAATAATCAGAACGATTATGTTGGCTACCGCAACTACAGACAACAAAAGAACTACCAAGATCGACCTCCCTACAATGCCGGCGCCAACCAGAACCAAGGCAAGAACCAGAACAGCCAACCAACTGGTCCAGCTCAAGATTAGAAGCCGAACCATTCGTCGGCAGATGTCTACCAGCCGCCGCACCAAAATCCGCGTAACTATGGAACTGCTCCTGGCAATCGCCAGAATCAATATATGAAAAATACCTATACAGGGCAGCAACATCAGAGGGAGAACAACGTTAGTGAACTCAACAAGAAGCTTAGCAGATCATCACCAGGCTTGACGATCATGACAGTCAGTTCAAAGCTCAAGCTCTTCTCAACCAAGAACAGATTGCATCCGGTCAAAGAATTGAGCAGGCAGTAAACCAGATCTCTAGCATGCTAACATATGGTCGACCATTTGGCCAACTTCCAAGCTAAACGGAGCCAAATCCGAGAAAGGAGCAAGCTAAGATGGTATCCGTTCAAGAACCGACAAACTCATCTACTAGTGGTTCTTCTAATTAATGCAGGACTGATGAAGCTCCAGAGAAGAAGGAAGCACCGAAGGAGGCGCCTAAGGAGTATGATCCTCCTCTTGCTCCGTACTACGTGAAGCCTCCTTTTCCAAGAGCATTGCTGCCGAACGCAAGGATTGAGACTGGCATGTGGGGAGGTAAAGAAGGATATCCTACCGCTCGTAGCAAGAAACCTTCATCACCATATCCAGCTAAGTGTTCTGATCCTGGTTCTTTCACTCTTCCTCTAGTTATTAATGATGTTGAGATAGAACGTAGTTTGGTTGATCTAGGCGCGTCTGTCAATGTTATGCCTATGAGTTTATTTGAAAAATTGAATCTAGGAGAACTTGAACCGACTAGCATACAACTTGTCTTTGCTGATAGATCACTAAAAACATATAGAGGAGAAATCAAAGACGTTGTTACTAAATGTGCTCCTTTCACGTTCTTAGCTGACTATGTGATTATAGATACTAGCAAAGATGATGAGATCCAACAAAACTGCCCTAGTATCCGTAAGTACTCCTACACTCCACCAGGGTCACCCGTCCAAGGAAGAACCTTAGGGCCCTACAAGAAGCGTATAGAACCAAGGGCAGGCCACCTACAAGCCCTCAAACCCAGGTATGAGGTAAGATATAGGATAAGGCCTCCCTCTGCAGGTAGGAAAGCTCAGGAGAAAGAAATGCCACTCCAAGCCATGCTGCTGGCCGACTGTAGAAACCTTAGTGCTGAGGACAGGCCTCCGACGGATCCTGACCAAGCCTCTAAGAGCCCTGAAGATGAGGCCCACCCAAGAGACCCTATGGAAGCCTTCCTGGAGTACAGGAACAAGAGGACTCGAGAGTACCTGGCCGAGAAGGGATGGGCACCCGAGACAGATCCGGAGCCGAGCCGAGAAAAGAAGAGGAGCTCCTGTTCCAAGGCACCACTCCTGGCCCGACCCTAGCCCAAGAGAGCCACATTTGGAGCTATCTAAGGAGATGCCCGAAGCTAGGAGAAGAAGCCCCGGGCAGAACTGAAGAAGACACCCGCCAGGCCCCGCCCCGAGCCCTAGGCCGAGAATCGGGCCGACCGGAGATATTTTATGAGGGTAGCCACTATTTGGCCCGAGCCTTTTGGCGAGGCCCTAGCCCTTGGACAAGCCCGGAGCTTCAGGCCCCAAGGCCGGACGAAGGCCCGCCGATTGAAGAAGAAGAAGCCCGGAGCCGAGCAAAGGCCCGGCCCGAGACCGGCTGCCCGCCGAGTCCTAGTCCTACCAGGACTTGGAAACCCTAAAACTGCCGGTTTAGGGTTTAAGGAGTTATATTCCTATTTTGAGTTGGATTCTTGGATTTAAAGACTATTTAATGGTTTTTTCCTTTTTAGTAGGACTTGTTTAGGGGTTTTAGGATTCTAATTAGGAATAAGACTCTTTATTCTATTCTTATTTAAGAATTAGACTTTAGGGAGGAGAGCTTGTGCCCTCCCTATATATAGAGGCCGCCGGCCTCACTTTGTAAACACAACTTTTATGAAATAAACAACCCCCTTTGAAAGAACTTTGTTTTGAAACCCTTGTCGTATCTGCATGTTGCGATACTGAAGGATCGACTTATCATTAAGAGCATCCATCTCTTGGCGTGGCGTCTACGACTTGATACTTCTGGTTCCCAGCTGTTATATAGCTGACGGGTCAAAGTCCTCATCCGCCCCCGGTTCCCGACGGTTCTACCTCGTTGCACGGTGTCCAACTTGCGGTGATTAAGGGTCGTCTGCCCACGGTTGCAGCGGTTCACATCAGTTGGTATCAGAGCACGGTTCAGCTCACGGACCACAATCTATCCCAGTCTCTAGGTTTACCTGGATTCATATCCTTTTATTGCTTTCTTTAGAAAATTGATTCGAAAACTCCCTTCTATTTCAATTCTAGTTTCGAGTTGTAAGTTAAAAAAAGAAAAGAAAGCAAGGCCACCTTGCCACGTTATTTCCTTTCGTTGTAAGTTTATTTCTAAGAAGAGGGGATAGAAAATTGCTTCCGTTCGATAGTACTAACCATGGCAGACGAGAGACTAGCCAATATGGAAGACCACCTTCAGAATCTTAGAGCAACCCTAGCCGCCGTCCAAGAAACCCTAGCCAGGCTTCAAGCCGGGAGAGGACGAGATGAGCGCCGAGAGGACAGCCCTGAAGACCTGAATAGAAGAGCCCAACGACTAGCTCAGGAGATTGACGATGACTTGAGCAACCTCAAGCTCACCGTGCCAAAGTTTGCTGGCAAATACAATGCCGACGAGTACCTAGATTGGGAGAGAAGTATGAAGGACTTCCTCGAGTGCCACCACTACTCCGAACGTAAAAAGGTAATCCTCGCCACCCTTGAATTCACTGACTATGCTGCCCTATGGTGGAGCCAGTTCAAAGGACGGATTCAGAGAGATGAGGAAGACCCAATCGAGTCATGGCGAGACCTCAAGAGGATCGTGAGGAAGAAGTTCGTTCCTAGCACCTACACCCGAGACCTACACACCTCCCTCCGGAACTTAAGACAGGGCACCATGTCTGTGGAGCAATACTCCAAGGAGATAGAGATGTTGGTCGCCAGACTTGACCTCCGAGAAGAGCCCGAAGTGAAGATAGCCCGGTTTGTGGGTGGGCTACGCCCCGAGATTGTGCATCAAGTCAACATACTTTAACTATGTTGACTACGATGATCTCAAGGCCCTAGCCAACCGAGTGGAGAGAGAGTTCAAGAAGGGCTACACGAGAAGAGCAACCAATGCCCCATGGAGAGAAGGCCCGAGTACAAGCCAAGCCCCATGGAAGCCCGACCAGCCCCGAGGCTCAAGCTCACGGCCAAACCCTAACCCTAGGGTTTTGACACCACCGGTAACATCTGCCCAACCTACTACTAAGGTTCAGGATTCTAACCCACGTCTTAGTGGAATTATGTGCTTTAAATGTCAAGGTAGAGGACATATCTCAAGGGACTGCCCTAACCAACAGACAATGGTGGTAAGAGAAGGCGGAATCGAGACCGATGATGAAGAAGAGGAGAAGAAAGAGGAAGAAGAAGAGTCTGATGAGGGAGAAGAAGTTAAGCCCGAAGGGCTCGAGAAGTTTACAGGGTTCACTTCTAGAACCCTAGCACCCGGCGCTGCCCGACCAGGCCCCAGCCCCGGCGCTGCCCAACCAGCCCCATCGCCCCAGCGCTCGGCCCCAGCCCCGGCGCTACCGACCAGCCCCAGCGCCCCAGCGCTCGGCCCCAACCCCGGCGCTACACGACCAGGCCCCAGCGCCCCAGCGCTCGGCCCCAACCCCGGCGCTACCCGACCAGGCCCCAGCGCCACAGCACTCGGCCCCAGCCCCGGCGCTACCCGACCAGGCCCCAGCACCCAGTGCTCAGCCCCAGCCCCAACGCTGCCCGACCAGGCCCCAGCCCCGGCACTGATCGACCAGCCCCAGCGCCCCAGCGCTCGGCCCCAGCCCCGGCTCTACTCGACAAGGCCCCAGCGCCCAAGCGCTCAGCCCCAGCCCCAGCGCCCGCAGGCCCACCCCGACGGCGCTACCCGCCCAGCCTCGCGACCCAGCCCCGGCCCCGGTCTGCCCTACCAGGCCCCGTGCCCCCAGCGCCCGACCCCGACTGGCCCGACCCGCTCAGCTCCAGCGCCCCAGCACCCGGCATACCCTGCCCGACCAGAGCCCCGCACCCCTAGCGCACCCCGACCCCGACCTGTCGCTGCCCAAGGCTCTCCGGTGCATCACCACCCGATGTGGCCCCCGACCACGACTCCGGCGCGTCCCTACCCGACGCTCAGCCCCGGTCCTACCCTACCCCGACTGCCCCGACGTGATGATGCCCGATGCCACCGACCTGCCCGCCGCCGCCGCTCACCACTGGCCGCCGCCGCCGCCTCACCACTAGCCGCCGCCGCCTGCTTCTTACTGCCCGCTGCCGCCTTTCCACTACCTGACGGATCACTGCCCGCCGCCGCCGCCGCCTTACCACTGCCCGACGCCGCCGCCAGCTTCTCACTGCCCGCCGCGCGCTGTTCCACTGCCCGACGCGTCACTTCCCAACACCGCCGCCACTCTACCCGATGTGCCCTGGTTTACCTCCGGCACCCCCCGTGCCCTGACCCGACGCTTCACCGATGGTTCCCTATGCACCCAAGATTCAATGGGAAATCACCTCCCGAAGGATTCTGAGAGCCGCCCCGAGTGAAGAAGATCCGGATGCTGACCCGGACCTAGAAATGAGTGAGGAACTCTCACCCGCCACCTCCCCGAGCCTTAACATTATTGTTGATAGTTTTTCAGGAGAAGGAGCTATGGAGACCGAAGGAGAAAGCACTGAAGGACCCGAGCCTTGTTCCGTTACTGACTCAAATGACACTCCTATGTCTAAAGATGATGCTGAGTCTTCCCCGACCGTGGCCAACAAAATTGCTGAAGTTTGGAAGAGGGTGATGACTGCTAGAAGAGACCCCGAGATGGATTTGGGGACAAATCCAAGGCAAGAAGAGGGGAATAATGAGATCCAGCAAAATTGCCCTAGTATCCGTAAGTACTCCTACACTCCACCAGGGTCACCCGTCTAAGGAAGAACCTTAGGGCCCTACAAGAAGTGTATAGAACCAAGGGCAGGCCACCTACATGCCCTCAAACCCAGGTACGAGGTAAGATATAGGCTAAGGCCTCCCTCTGCAGGTAGGAAAGCTTAGGAGAAAGAAATGCCACTCCAAGCCATGCTGTTAGCCGAGTGTAGAAACCTTAGTGCTGAGGACAAGCCTCCGACGGATCCTGACCAAGCCTCTAAGAGCCCTGAAGATGAGGCCCACTCAAGAGACCCTATGGAAGCCTTCCTGGAGTACAGGAACAAGAGGACTCGAGAGTACATGGCCGAGAAGGGATGGCCACCCGAGAGTGATCCGGAGCCAAGACGAGAAAATAAGAGGAGCTCCTGGTTCCAAGGCACCACTCCTGGCCCGACCCTAGCCCAAGAGAGCCACATTTGGAGCTATCTAAGGAGATGCCCGAAGCTAGGAGAAGAATCCCCGGGCAGAACTAAAGAAGACACCCACCAGACCCCTCCCCGAACCCTATTTGGCCCGAGCCTTTTGGCGAGGCCCTAGCCCTTTGACAAGCCCGGAGCATCAGGCCCCAAGGCCCGACGAAGGCCTGCCAATTGAAGAAGAAGAAGCCCGGAGCCGAGTAAAGGCCCGGCCCGAGACCGGCTGCCCGCCGAGTCCTATTCCTACCCGGACTTGGAAACCCTAAAATCGCCGGTTTAGGGTTTAAGGAGTTGTATTCCTATTTTGAGTTGGATTCTTGGATTTAAAGACTATTTAATTGTTTTTCCTTTTTAGTAGGACTTGTTTAGGGGTTTTAGGATTCTAATTAGGAATAGGACTCTTTATTCTATTCTTATTTAGGAATTAGACTTTAGGGAGGAGAGCTTGTGCCCTCCCTATATATAGAGGCAACCGGCCTCACTTTGTAAACACAACTTTTATGAAATAAACAACCTCCTTTGAATGAACTTTGTTCTGAAACCCTTGTCGTATCTGCATGTTGCGATACTGAAGGATCGACTTATCATCAAGAGCATTCATCTCTTTGCGTGGCGTCTACGACTTGATACTTTTTGTTCCCAGCTGTTATATAGCTGACGGGTCAAAGTCCTCATCCGCCCCCGGTTCCTGACGGTTCTACCTCATTGCACGGTGTCCAAGTTGCGGTGTTTAAGGGTCGTCTGCCCACGGTTGCAGCGGTTCACATCAAAAGAGGATTCTACTATTCTTATAGGTCGACCCTTCATGGCAACAACCGGAATGCAAATTAACGTTCCAAACGGTTCCTTGACTTTGAGGGTTGGTAAAGAAACAATAACTTTCCACCTTAAAGACGGTATGAAATATAATTCTAAGAATGAAGAATCTCATTCTCTAGCTGTTGAAACTGTGGAGTTGACTCCGGTCAACTCCGTTACTGATGTCTCTTCTAGTGTTCCTATAACAACTATTGTTGCAGATGTTGAACAGATTATCAAGAAGAAACTAGGATCTTCGGCTCATAAGCCGCCAAAGAAGAAGGAACTGAAAGCCTCTTCTTCACAGCCAAGCAAGGAACCTGGTAGGTCCCCGAGGAAGAACCAGAAGAAGAAGACTCAAATGGTCTGGAGACCAGTTATTCCACCACCTTCTTCCGAGCCAGCCGCACCACCAATCCCTTCCGAGCTACCGAAGCCAGAGAAAGTAAAGCAGGAGAAGCCAAAAGCATCTCCTAAGGAAACATCGACGATCACCGATCCTGGTGATACGAAGCATGAGGTTAAAGAGAAGACGAAGCCGATCGTTCTTATTCCTTCCACCATCTTCCTTATCGAGGATGGTCCCTCAAAAGAACACTTTGGTCCATTCAATATCACTGAGCACCTTCCCGATGGACGCACGAAGCTCACTCATGCTAACGGGAAGAAGTTCGTGCTCGCCGGAGATACCCGAAGCTCTATTTCATGAACTCTGACGCTAGCATTAAGGAGAACCTGAGTTGGGATGTCTCCTAATACTGTCTAGGTATCGTCCAGCTCAAGGACGTTAATAAAAGAGCGCTTCGTGGGAGGCAACCAACGGTTGGAGTTAGTTTTTCATTTGTGTCAAAATCCTTGTTTTAGAGTCGGTTCGGGGGAGCCAAAAGTGTAACTTTGCTTGATTTCTTATTTTTCGTGTGTAGTCTGCGTGTCATCGTTTCAATCGCAAGTTGTTTGAGGTTGTTCCGATTTTTGTCGATTTAATTGTGATTTTCTGAAGTTTGTCGGGATTGCAAAAATATTTTCAATCGTGCAGTTCAAAATTTTCGGCGAAAACTGACCCATTTTTCGGCAAAAACTGCCCTTTGAATCCCACTGTGTTTTCTGATCGATTTTAGTTAAACTTTTCGGCGAAAACCCCCTAAGTTTTCGGCGAAAACTCATTTGAAAACGGCAGACAATCTTAACTCAAGTTTTTGGTGAAAAATTGCACAAATTTTCGCCGAAAACCTGAGACAAAATTCACAAAAATCTTCCCTTATTTTCCCGGTCACTCTCTCTCTCTCCCTCTCACTTTACATTTTTGAAAAAATCAAAACCTCCCCCTGTTTTCAAACCTTCGCCGCCGCCGCCACTCTTTCACCGCTGCCGCCCATTTCCTGTTGCCGCCGTCGTCGCCGACCACCGCCGTACCTCTCCCCTCCCTTCTCCGATCATTTCGAGCCGAGATCAGTCGAATCGAAGCTCTAGAGCTCCCGTTCTGCCAAACCCTAACTTTCCGATTTTGCACCAATTTCTCTCTCCTCGTTAATTTTCAGCTCTCATGGCTACAAGGTAGGTTGTAGAACTTTTCATTCCGAATCTTTTGACATGTTGAATGCTGAATTTCATCGGGGTTGACTTCGGTTGACTTTTTTTGTTTACCTCGATTTACGTGCCGACTGTTTCGTGTGAACTAGGTTAGCTGAATGCTTTGGACTGATCTAGCATGCTTAGGGAGAATTATGTTGAATTGTAATACCATTTGATCGTGTGTTGATATGGTTACAGATAGATTCTTTGTGGTGTTGACTTTTGAGAAATGTCGGTTTGACCATGAATTATCTATGTTCAATTGGCTGCCATGTGTGTTCATTCGCGTTCATATTACTGTGTTTGCCATCTGAGTTTGTAATTATGCCGTCATTTCTCGCTTTGAGCTAGTAATTGCCATGATTAGGGTTCAGTGTGCTATGATGTTGACTTTTTGAATGTTAGTTTGACTTCCGATCTCTAATCAGTATATGAACATTCCGGCTAGACATACGCATGCTTTGTGATTTATTGTGATTACCGGTTACTTAATTTGCTTACCCCCCATTTCCTCATTTCTTTGTGAAATTGAGTGTTTCTACTAAGTGTGGGGTGGGTTATTAGTTAACTAATCTGGTTTCGTTTCTGGCTATAGGAATGTCACTCATGAGCGCAGGACTAAGATGCGACTTGACACGCCTCCAGCTCCCGAGCTCCAGCTCCCGTCACACCGGCTGCCCACGGCCCTCCACCAGCATTCCCTGGCCGTGTCGGGTACCACTCCACTGTCGCCTGCCTACCGGTGCACTACTTCGAGCGCTACCAGAGGCTCGAGCATGTTCCTGGAGCCGACGTGCGCCCACTTTCCTTGGATTCCCTCCTCGAGTACAACGAGGACTGGTACCGGAATGTGCTCGACTCATTGATACCTTCCGGACTTCTGGAGCTGACCACCATAGCTGCTGACTTCCTAAAAGTCGCTCTCCAGGAGTTCTGGGCCATGTTCGAGCTAGATGAGCATAAGAGGAGGCAGCACAGGAAGGTCGTCTCCTTCTATCTTGGCGGGGTGTACAAGTCGTTCACCTACGATGAGTTTGCCGCCCACCTTGGCATCCCCGAGGAGCATTACGAGGGTCATCACCTCGGCTGGGATGACAACTCCGGCAACGGAGAGGAGTACGACGCGCTATGGAGCCACATGACTGGAGTGCCAGGCGATCGGACCACGGTCATAACTCAGTTAAGTCCCTCTCTCACCCTCTTTATCGCTTTATACATATGGTTTGGCGTCGTTCTCTGTTATTTGCTCCAGATAAGAGCCGCCACCCACATCAGCAGAGAGGAGCTCATTCTTCTTCGCGCCATCTGGGAAGGTTATCCTCTTCATCCCAGATGGGTGCTTGCACGCATATTCCGCCAGAAGACTCAGAAGCCGAGGCCACCTAGCTCACTCCTGGGAGGCAACTTCGTTGGCCAACTCATCATCTCCCTCGGTCTCAGCCACGAATATGGCCCAGACGTCCCACGATGCATAATATACACCGTCAGAGGCATTTGGCGGTCGAGTACGCCCTCGAGTTGGACCTTGGTCCCCAGGTAGCGACAGATCCTCCCCTCTAGCACGAGGAAGAATCGGAGGAAAAAGATGATTCTGAGGAGCCACAGCCTCAGCCGGAGCCGGAGTTTGATGATTATATACCCTCACCACACCGTCAGGCAGGGTATGCATATCAGCCCTAGGTGCTCATTCCATATCCATACCAGGCGCCTTATCCTCAGCACCGACCGCATCTAGCTGATGTCGGAGAGCTGTACGAGCGACTCCAGGAGTGGCGGATCACTGATAACGCCACTCAGGACGCCAGATGGACTATTATGCAGTAGCACATGCTCCGCAACGACGAGAGGTATGTGGCGCAGCTGGTGTGGTAGAGGCAGGTTGGCGACGCCCTCCACATTCCCCCTCCTGATGCGCCTGACCAGCAGTGATCGGGTTGTATTCCTTTTCTGGTCCTTTTCTGGTCCTTTCTTTTCATTTCTTCTTTTTGGATTTCGATACAACTTTTTTCTGTGTGGATCTGGGACACTTGTCCCAGTTTCCTTTGTATCTTTCCTTTGTTTTTGTTTTGCAGGCAGTTGGGAGATTCCATTTGCTTCGCTTTGGTAGATTGCCTCTGCTCCGAGGATCCGTGCTCATCCCCTACACCAACCATCTCGGTCCAGTTTTTCTACTTCACTCTGAACTCTAGTTTCAGTCCTGTGAGGACACAGTACGCTTTAAGTGTGGGGTAGGATGCTAGAGAACCTTGCATGAACTTGATTACCCTTGATTGTGTTTTTGTGTGCCTCGTGGTCCCTTTCCAGTTTCTCTAGCATTAGAATGGCTCAGTTCTTGATTTTTGATGTTAAGTTGTTGTTTAATCTTTCATAATGATGCTTAGACTGCTTAACCGAGAACCTGAGAACCGACGTGTATATTTTGATGCTAAATTGCCTGGTCAGAACAGATTTTTAAATCACACTTGTAGTTTGTAACCTTGATTGCATGAAAATGACCGAATCCGACTAGCAAACCAAATGTGAGCTTTTGATCCATTACACGTAACTTGCAACTTCAATTCTTTTTGAGTGGTTTTCTGTTTGCTTGAATGAGTTAGAATTTGCATGAGACCTACTCGAGACCACACGATGACACGAGTTCTAGAATGATAGGGGCACCTAGATTCAGCTACTAAGCCAAATAGCCTTCCTAACGTTAAATCCATTAGGTGTAAACCCTTGAGCTTGGCCTGTTCTTTCGGTTCGATATACATTACAAGCCATTTCCCATTCTTTCATTCCCCGTTGATCCCCTGTGGTTGTAGTTCTAGATTGACCTACCGGAAGTCAGTTTGTGGTAACCTGCCTATAGCCATTAATTAGGTGGTCTTAGCTATTATTTCCAAACGTTTAAACCCCTCTAGCAACTAAAAGAAAGAATTGGCAGAAAAAAATGAGAAGAAGAAAAACAAAATAAATGTCAAAAAAGAAAGCAGAAAAAATCAGAAAAGTTTCAAGTTTAGTCAATAACGTTCTTCTCCCTACAAATGGAAGAACGAAATCAGAAGAAAAAAATGTGTAAAGAAAATTAAGTGCTAGGTTGCTTGAGGGTATCATAGGACGAGCGTTCACTATTCCACTCGTGTCTGGTTAGACGGTAGGAAACCATAGGTTAGATTCGAGGGAAGTTAGTCGAAAGCTACACCGCACCAAAGCCATCAGCATACATTCCCATCATCCATCTCATCATAAACCCTTGTAGTGTAGAATTCGTTACAGTCCTAGCAGGGAAGTCCTTCTTGACTAGTTCCTCGTGTTCTCATAGTGGTGGAGATGTGGTCGAATTGCAAACTTATGACAGAATTCAGTAACAGAAAATGATTGAGAGCATAAAGACGTCCTTAAACACAGAGAGTGAGAGTTTCCCGTTTACTAAATATTTCCTGTGTGAGGAGTCTGGTCGGTCAGGTCAAATTCGTGCATAATTGGTTGCTGTTACTTGTTGTGTGCACTCTTTAGTGAGACCAGGTTGTTTGGCTGATCAGTATGCATGTTAGGTTTCTTGTTCTAGGAATTATCTGTCTAATAATTCATTGTGTTGATTGAACTTCGATTTAATAGATCTTATCATTTGTGAATGTGAGCGTTTCTATTCAGTTTGCTTGAGGACAAGCGAAAGCTTAAGTGTGGGGTATTTTGATGACACTCGATTGGACGTGATTATCAGCCTCATTTAAGCGACATTTCCTTGCTTATGACATGGTTTTTAGGGTAGAATAGCGAATATTCACTCAACTACTCTATCTCGTGCCATTTGTGTTACTTTGGCCCGTTTCGGGTCTATTTGATGGTTTTCTAGTGTTTTCACGTTAGCACAGGTTTTTGACCGTCAAATAAAGTAGCCAAGGACGTGTCTAAGGCATTGGAACCTCGAGGAATCGCACCAGAATCGATCCAAGGAGTCAATCGAGTCGAACCAAATCCTGCTCCCATTTACACTGAAGTTTTCGGCGAAAACTCAAGAAGGAATCGCCTGAGTTCAACAAAGAGAGTTTTTGGCGAAAACTCCAAGTTTTCACTGAGAACCCGGCGGTCCGAAAATCACAGGAGATACAGCCGAGCAATCAAGCCATTTACAAAGGAATTTTTTGGCGAAAACTTCATGGGTTTTTGGCGAAAATTCCAGGCAAAATTCGGCGGTATTAGGTTTAAGTATAAATACTTAATCGGTGGCCCAATTGAGGAGAGAACAAAAATACCGCATAATACCAATAACTTTGAGAATTCTCCCGAGTTCGGAAGGAGAGTTTAGAGTTCGAAGAGCCAGGAAGAGATCGTGACGCCATCCCTTCACCTCGGAGACTCGGAGCTAGGATTGAAGATTACCGAAGATCGAAGCTTCGTCGGAGTCGTCTTAATTAGGTTTCTCAGATCCTTTTCTGTTCTTCCTCTGTTCGAGATGAACTCTGTCTTTGCCTTTGATTCTTTTGTTATGAACATGAGTAGCTAAACTCATCACTACAAGAAAAAGACCATTTAACCGCGGAAGGTTAACAGCGGCCAGACACGGGCCGCTGTTAAATTGAAAAAAGTCGTGGTAATTTAACAGCGGCCTGAAGCCACTGTTAAATTATTTCACGCGGATCGCTCTTTTCAGCCCTCGGATTAAACTAAAGAAACACAAATCTTGCAATCTCAGCCGTCGAACCTCCTCCGCGTCTTTCTCCGTTTTGGTCCGATTTCTCAACTCTCTCCGTCGATCTTACCATCCTTTTTCGATCTTCTTCCCCGCAAAGAATCGTCAGAATTCAGAGGAAGCGGTGGCGGCGACTTTCTTCTTCTTCTTCTTCTTTTTCTTCTTCTTCTTCTTCTTCTCCTCCTCGTCGGAATTTAGAGGAAGCGGCGGCGACGGCTTTCCTCTTCTTCTTCTTCTTCTTCTCCTCTTCCTCGTCGGAATTCAGAGGAAGGGCGGCGGTGGCTTTCCTCTTCTTCTTCTTCTTCTTCAGCGGCGTCGGCGGCTTTCCTCCTCGTCGGAATTCAGAAAAAGCGGCAGCGGACGGTCGCGTCGAGGAAGAGGAGGAGGATGAGGAGGAGGAGGATGAGGAAGAAGAGGAAGAGGAGGAGGAGAAGAAGAAGGAGGAAGAAGGAGGAAGAAGAAGAGGAAGAGGAGCGGAGGAGGAGGAGGAGGAGGAGGAAGAGGTGGTGGCGGCGGACGGCCGCGTTGACTGTTGCCGGAGTTCCGGCTCAATCGCCGGAGCTCCGGCTATTACTTTAATCGACGGCATCATTTAACAGCGGCCTATGGCCGCCGTTAAAATATTTCATTTAACCGCGGCCACATTTTACCGCTGTTAATTGCCTTTCCCATTGGACAATTTAACAGCGGCGTGTGGCCGCTGTTAAAGTATTTTAACAGCGGGCATGGCCGCTGTTAAATGCCAAATCTGCCGCTGTTAAATGGTCCGTTTTTTGTAGTGCATAGAGCTTAGACTAGATGAACCCTAAGTGACCCAGGGCTTTAAAGCGATCACGGATCGGCGGTGATTAGATTCAAAGTTCAATCAGTTTCTCTTTCATGTTTGATTTGTTCTTCGTTGTTTATGTTTCTTGTCTGGATTGATCACCTAGATTAGATTCTTGTTAAGCTAAGGATAGAAGCGAACGCTCATCTTACTTTAAAACATCAAATCGAACAATTAACCTAATCATTGGAATGTGCCTTTCGTAGGAACCAGTTAGGGTTAATCCACTGCAAGAGTAACTCATAAATCGTTAGTAATTCCACCAGTTAGTTAAGTCGTTGCGAGAGGTGACCGTACTCGGGCGGCTAATTAATCTTGGTAGCTAGATCGGATAGAGCGAACGTTCGCCAGTCTTAAACCTAAGGGTCAGGAGTTATGGTGGTGTCTTAGAATTGATTGACCGTGAATTGAAATCCGCTAATCTGTTGATTGCCAATGCTCTGGTGAACGAAGGGGGATTCGAAGTCTAAGCTTGTCTGTCATCTTTGTTTAACCAACCAATCTTTCGATATGTTTTCAGTTTTAATTTTTAATTTCCGTGCATTTCTTAGAATTAGAAGTCGTGGAACTCACACCACGCACAAAGTGTTAATCCTGAATAAATTGTCAGCTTCTTTGAGTAGTCAATTGTTAAAAGACCTGTGGAATACGATCTACCCTAGCTTTCTAGCTTGGTAGTTATTTGATTACCCGCTCTGCATCGTTCATCAAAGAGCACTTTGCATAAAACTTCCATAAAAGCATAACAATCATGGCAGATCCTTAGGCTAATCGAGGCCTTAAAACACACGAAATATAGTCACATCACTTACCCGTAGGTTTAAGACTGGCGAACGTTCACTCCATCCGATCTAACTACAAAGATTAATTAGCTGCCCGAGTACGGTCGCTTTTTGTGACGACAATACTAACTGGTGCAATTACTAGTGATTTGTGAGTTACTCTTGAAGCGGATTAACCCTAAATGGTTCCTACGAAGGGCACACTCCATTGATTAGGTTAACTGGTTGAATTGATGTTCTAAAGTGAGGCGAACGTTCGCTACTATCCTCAGCTTAACAAGAATCTAAACTAGGTGATCAAGGAAGATAAGTTTATGTGCCAAAGTAAGGAAGCTGTCTGGCGACTAACCCTAACTTGCACAAACCTAATCCAGGGGATCAACCAGAGAAGAAACATATATAGTGAAGAACAAAATAACCATGCAAAGAGAAACTGATTGAATTTCGTATCTAATTACCACCAATTCGTGACCGCTTTAAAGCCCTGGGTCACTTAGGGTTCATCTAATCTAAGCTTTACAAGTTTAGCTACTCATATCCGAGAAACAAGAATCAAAGACGACAGAAGGATTCATCTTAAACAAAGGAAGAACAGAAAAGGATCTAAAAAACCTAATTTCGGATGATCCGTGAAGCTTCGATCTTGGGAATCTTCAATTCCTAGCTCCGAGCGTCTTCCGGGATGGATTAATGGCGTCACGATCTCTTCGATAGCTCCGAAATACTCTCTCAACTCTCCTCAGGTCGTGGTGATCTCTCCAAATTGAATGTCAACAAATCTAGCTTCGAAAAGTTTATTAATACCCCCAAAAACCCTTTCCTTGTTGGAAAAGAAAGCGATTTCCCATCTGGGGAGCTTACACGGCGTGTAAGCTCACAGTGCATTTAGCTTACACGACGTGTAAGCTCCAAAACGCAGCACTTTGAGCTAGGTAGAATTCCAACTTGTTTCGATCATTCCCGCCCCGTTTGAACTCCCATTTGGTCCCCGTTTGAAGCACTGGATTCGTGAGAGAGTCCTCTATAATGTGGAAACCTGTGGGCTCAACATAAAGGCTCACAAAAAGGGTAAAAATAGCCAAGAAATGGACAATGTACGCACTAGGAGCCTAAAATTACATAATAAACACATTTTCACCAAATACTCATCAAAATGGCATCAAAGGGGCATGAAATGTTGCTTTAATGGGGCTGAAAATCACGTCAAATCGAGTGTCATCAAATACCCCACACTTAAGCTTTTGCTTGTCCTCAAGCAAACTGAATTAGAACGTACTCAGTTTCACAAATGACACGATTGATCAAGTTAAGGCTCAAGTAATCACAATGAATCATTAAACTGCTACTTCTAGAACAAGTGACCTAACATGCTTGCACGTAAACCAAACAACCTGGTCTCACTAATTATCTGCACACAACAAGTAGCAAACACAAATCATGCATGAATCTGACCTAACCAACCAGACTTCTCACACAGGTAATATTTGGTACAAGGGAACTCTCGCACTCTGTGTTTAGGGATGTGTCTATGCTCTCAATAATTTTCTGTCACTAAATTTTGTCATAGGTTTGGAATTCGACCACATCTCCACCATTGTGACAACATGAGTAACTAGTCAAGAAGGACTTCCCTGCTTTGGACTGTAACGAATTATACACTACAAGGGTTTATAATGAGATGGATGATGGGAATGTATGATGATGGCTTTGGTGCGGCGTAGCTTTCGACTAACTTCCCTCGAATCTAGCCTATGGGTTCCTACCGTCTAACCAGACACTGGTGGAATAGTGTACGCTCGTCCTATGATACCCTCAAGCAACCTAGCACTTATATATTTTTTGCATATATATTTTTTCTTTTTTTTTGTTAAGAATTTTTCTGACTTTTCTGTACATTTTCTTTTGACTTCGATCTTCCATATGTAGGGAGAAGAACCTTATTGAACTATACTACAAACTTTGAAACTTTGAACTTTTTCTGTTTTTTTTTTCAAAATTTTTCTCTCTTTTTTTTTTCTTTGTGCTGATTTTCTTTTAGATTGCTAGAGGGTTTTATACGTCTGGACATAATAGCTAAGACCACCTGTTTAATGGCTATAGGAAAGTTACCACAAACTGACTTCCAGTAGGCTAATCTAGAACTACTACCACAAGGGATCAACGGGGAATGAAAGAATGGGGAGTGGTTGTAATGTGTAGCGAACCGAAAGAGAGGACAAGCTCAAGGGTTTAAACCTAGAGGATTTAACGTTAGGTAGGCTATCTGGCTTAGTAGCTTAATTCTAGGTGCCCCTATCCTCCTTAAACTTGTGTCATCGTGTAGTCTCGAATAGGTCTCATGCAAATTATAACTCATTCAAGAAGACAAAAAACCACTCAAAAAGAATTGCAATTGCAAGTTATGTGCAATGGATCAAAAGCTCACAGTTGGTTTGCTAGTCGGATTCAGTCATTACCATGCAATCAAAGTGAAAAACTACAAGAGTGATAGGCTTTTCTGTTCTAACCAGGAAATCTAGCATTGATGCAAGCAAGTTGATTACAGGTTCTAGGTTAAGCAGTCTAAGCATCATTATGAGAAATTGAAAGCTAACTTAACATCACGAGTCAAGAATTGAGCAATTCTATGCCAGAGAAATCTCACAAATACAAAAAATAGCATCCCTCAGAAATATAATCCCATCCCACACTTAAATCATACATTTTCCTCAATGGACCAAACAAAAAAGAAGGAAACTGTACAGGGTACCGTAAAATGAGCGTGAGGGTGCCGGAGATGGCACTGGCGAGACACCGGAGGTATAGACGTGAATAGAACCATAGAGAATTCGGAGTTCATAACCTGAAGATATAGTAAGAGAGGATCCATCACACGATTAGAACAGTTGGAGTAGAAAAGACTCAACCGACCACAAAGGTTCGACAATGACCCAAAAAGTACAAACTGACACTAACAAAAACAAAAAGTACAGAGTTCCGGATGATAAGAAAAGTAAAGAAAAATCCTGAAATCATTGGGGCGGAGGGTGCTGGTGATCATCTGGAGCCTGGAACTGCCTAAAGAACTGGAGTTCGGACTGGTACATCTGCTGTTGCAACGTCTGGAAGCTGGTAAAACACTCGTCGGACTCCTATTGCCACTTCTGAGTGGCCTCCCAACGTGCGTCGGAATCTGCTCTCATCTCCCTAAGCTCGCGCTCCATTCCATTGAAGTTGTATGCTGGGGTCGCCTGTGGCTTTTGCTCTGGTGCTGGTCCTCCACGTCGCTCAATGAAAGGCTCGTACTGGGGAGCATGGATGTCAGGAACCTTCTTAGACCGAGGAAGGTCGGCGGTGATCTGGAGCTGAGGGATACGATGATTGAGGCGGATGGCACAATATGAAGCGAGCACGTCGTACCTGTGAACCAGAAGGGTGACATAGGAGCCGCCCAAAAAAAGTCTCGTGTCGCGCTCGTGCTGAAGCTGGAATAACTTGGCCACCAAATAGCCAAGATGGACCTTCCGTCCCTCCTCGATGCACCGCAACATGAAAAGCTCTCTAGCATTACAGACACCGCCAGAGTTCAACCTTTGAGTAATAGACTCCCGAAAAACCAACTGTAAGAACCTGTAGATTGGCCTCTCCATCATATTGGCCTTGGATGCGCTAGAGTCATACGTGGTTGGGTCCGACGGGGCTATGGCGCGCCAAAACATCTCACACTCCTCAGTACTCTCGGTGTTGCGGAAGACAGCAGTCGGAGGAGCTGAAGCTAGCTCTTCCTCCGTGTAGAACCTAAGGTCAATGGCGAACCCATCAAGAGTGAGAGACCTCTCGATCCCTCCTAGGCGGAAATAGATGCACTTGGTCGCGGTGGCAGAATGAATTCTCTCATTCACCCTCTCCATACGGAAGGTGGAGAGGAGCTCCTTGGTTGGCCACTCGTACGCCGGCTCGGTGACCTGGAATAGTGGAGCAAACCGGCTCGGTTAAGTGTCGCATGGAGACCATCAGCCCATTCTTCCTCCTCCATGGCCTCCCAATCAACCTGACTCATGGCACCAACTGCTTTCCCCTGAATGATCATCCATGTCGCCCGATCATCCTCCCTCGAGAAGTTAAAGATAGTGGTGGAGAAGTTACCCGGCGGGGAAGCCACCTGGAGGGTGTCGCGCCTTTCAGTTCCCTTCAATTTCTTCGCCGGAGGTGGGGTGGAGGAAAGGAAGCAACTCCTTTTCCTTTGGATTTTCCCATCCTGAAAATAAATCACAAACCAAAATGCCAAGTTTAGCATTTAACAAGTGGGATTGGTGCATAAAAGATAAGCAAATGGAATAAGGTATGAGACACGAGATCACGGCATTGAACCTACGAATCAAGCGAGCAATAAGGGAGTATTAATCAACGACGACCACAACAAACATCAGAGATATCAAGTTCAAAGAGTGCAAGTAGGATGTCAACAAGTGAAGGCACAATCCCATAAACACACATCTAGGTCTTAAACACACTTAGCAAGATCAACAATTAGGCATTTAACAAACTTTGCAAAGATCATTATGGAAGCAAATAACCAATTGCAATTCAAACTTAAGTCATAATCAGGTAATAAGCAAATTCAAATCAGCCATATAAGTCACACAAGCTAAGATCACAACTCATGAAATCGATATGCAAAAAGTGTACCTTAATCCATCATACGAGCTAATTAAGGTATAGATATTCGGGAACAAGAATGCATACATGTCTATAATCATCACAAGATCAATCACACAGCAAAAATTCATCCAATTTCGTCCATAAGCAAAAGTCCCCAATTTCAATAAAAATCGGTATGCAAAGTCTATGAAATTTCACAATTGGATTGGCAAACGAAGTCGAAATGACCCCCGATTCAAAATACAAGCATATTTACCATGAATTTCATATCTATCAAGTCAATTTCACGAAATCAAAAACTTGAAAAATCTAGGGTTTTGGTTCAAGAACACCAAAATCTGATTCAGCACCTGCAAGTAGGGCTGGGAAATCGGTTAAGGTTAATTGCGAAAAATAATTAACCGACCGATTTTGGTTAACCGATCATAATTTCGGCCGGTCTGCGGTCAGAGGTTGCATAACTGATCGGTCAGTGGTTAAAATGACGGTTAACCACCGGTTAACCGCCTGACCGATATTGACCGAAATTAGACCGACGTTAAACCACTTCCCTCACTCACTTTGGCACTTTACTTCAGTTTCAGTTTCAGACAAAAGAACAAGGATTAAAAAATTAGGTCATTCTGCTCTGCTTCTATCTTGTTTCTCGATCGACTCTCTCTATCGCCTCTCGCCACCATCGTGAGTTCAGCTCGCAGTCGACCGACGGCTTCTCCTCCAGGCTCTGGCGAGTCGTAGGCTCCAGCGGTAGCGACCGACGACTTCTCCTCCAGGCTCCAGCGGTAGCAAGTGTGACGGCGGACGGTGGTAAGTCTCTTCTCCTCTTCCATTCCCTTTTCTTCATCGGTTTCTCCTCAAAGTCCTCTTATCTGATCGGTGACTTCTTCCTTCCCCTCAATGAATCCAGCATTCGCGAGGCTATTCGCCAGCCCCCGCGACTTCGGCTGGCCGTCGATCCGAGATAAACATGTGGTTGGTTGTATTACTTTCACGAATTGTGTTGCTGCGGAGTTCCCCAAGTCGTTTCCCTCGATTTGGGATTCGATCACAATCTGGTTTGTTTCGTTGCTTCTCCTCCTCCTCTATGATATTCTGTTGTTGTCGTTCTTCTTCATCCGTTCCTTGGGAACCTAATTTCATCATTTCTTTTCGTAACCTCTCTAGATACTAGTTTAGGTAATACCTAATTAGGAAAATGATCGAATAAGCAAATATAATTAATGTTCCTTACAAAGCAAATACCTAATTAGTCGAAGTTCAGACCTCTAACAAACTGTAGAGAAATGTCTATCTACTTCATGGATTGTTGACTAGTATGTGTTAGCATTATGAAGTATCTTGCATTATTTAACTGATATATGGCTTTGTGTTAACTAATACATGGCTTTGTGTTAACTGATACATGGCTTTGTGTTAACTGATATATGGCTTTGTGTTAACTGATATATGGCTTTATGAACTGAAACTTGAATTCACTTATTAAGAGATAACTTAGTAACAGTAAGTATTGTTTTGTAATTTAATTTGGGGGTTTAATTTGGCGTTTTTCAGCAAGCATTCTTATTTCTTACCTTTTATCTTGGTTAAATGGTTATATTTCAGCAAGCAAGTTTCAGCAAGCAAGCAAATTCCAGCAAGCAAGCAAGTTTCAGCCGAGCATAAACAACATGGAAAGGTATGCTTCTTCAGTCTTCTTGCCTTAGATCGTAATCATGATGCCCTTTGATATTTGATGTAGAGTAATTTTGATATTTGAATGTGTTTTATGTAGAGTAATTTTGATATTTGAATGTGATTTATGTAGGGATTCTAATTCTAGCAAAGGGGCACTGGCAAGTGAAAACGCGCACAAGTAAATGCATCGAAGAAGACACGTCCTCCTTGCATTCCACTAGAAAGTTCGGCAAGCGCTTCACGAGTTGCTCATGCTTCACGAGTTGCTCCAGATTCTAGGTCTACTACCCCACAACCACCAACTCCTACTCCTGAAGCAACTATATCAAATCCACAAGAGGATACAATTACATCGGCGAATGTTCATCAGAAAGTAGCATCTTCTAAGAAAGGAAGAAACAGAAAACATTGGATTTTACATGGAAGGTCATGAGGAAGTTTATAAATGATCAAGGAGAGAAGAAGGCAGAATTTACGATATGTAAGAAAGTTCTTGCTGCGGATCCGAAGAAGAATGGCACCTCTTCTTGCACTTATCATGCAATTGAAAACTTAGCATTGCTCAGAATGAAGGACAACAAGCAACACTTAGCTTCCAACCATCATCTGCTAGACTATCTTCTGACAAACCATGGGTTTTCAATCAAAGGGCGATTGTGGTAGCTCTAGCTGAGATGATAATAATTGATGAGCTACCCTTTCGTTTTGTGGAGCACGATGGGTTCATTAGGTTTATGATCATTTGCTGTCCGGATTTTAGGATTCCTTGTCGGAAGACTATAAGAAGTGAGTGTTTCAAGATTTTCCTCCTTAGCAAGGCAAGACTGAAAGAATTCTTCAAGAATTCTTGTGCTGATAGAGTGTCCATTACTACAGACACGTGGACATCGGTACAAAATTTGAACTATATGTGCATCACTGCACATTATGTCGGAAGGACTGGAAGTTGCATAAGAAGATCATCAACTTTACTAAAATTACGAGTCACAAAGGAGATGACATAGGGGCTAAACTTGCTGAATGCCTAGAGGAATGGGGATTGAAGAACGTCTTCACGGTCACTCTCGACAATGCTTCTACGAATGATGTGGCTTGCACATTCTTGAAGGAGAAGTTGGAAACTTGGGGAACTAGCTTCATGAGTGGCAGGTATTTACATGTTCGGTGTGTTGCACATATAATCAATCTTGTGGTGAATGATGGCTTGAATGAGATAGGGATGTCTGTTAAACGTGTTCGTGAAGCTATGAGATGGGTTCGTTCTTCTGGGAGTCGAGAGGCAAAGTTCCATGTCCAAGTGACTGCTCAAACTCGGTGGAACTCAACGTTCCTAATGTTGGACACGGCGTTGGTATATGACCGGGTTTTCACAGTGCTTGATGCAATTGATCCAACATTCAAAGAGGATCTCTTCGCTAGGAAGACGAGCAGTGGTGTTCCAATTGGCACTCTTACGGCTGAAGATTGGAAACTGGTAAGAAATCTCACAAAGTTTCTAAAGTTCTTTCATAGAATGACAAAGACGGCATCTAGGACAAAGTATTGCACCATGCATCTTTTCCTTGGGGAGCTGACAAGGTTGTACAATCACCTTAGAAAAGCATCATCTGGATCTGATCAATATCTCGCTGGTGTGGCATGGAATATGAAATCCAAGGTTGAAAAGTATTGGGATGAGAGTGAGGGTGAGAATGTGAAGATGAATAAAATTCTCTACATTGCTCTTCTGTTTGATCCAAGACACAAGATGCAGATGTTGGAACATTGCTTCGAATTAATGTATGGAGCATTGAGAGGTCAGCAGTTAAAAATGTTTGTGAAAGAAGAGTTGGTGAAGATGTTTGACATGTACAGAGATGCGCTAACTGCTCGTGAAGGTGAACAAGTACAAGGATTAGTAGCAGTACCGCCAATGAATACCGAGGAAGATGAAGACTATGATGACACCTTTGCTGGGTATGACTTGCAACACAAAGAGATTGGAAATAGAGCAGAGTTGGATAAGTATCTAGATGATGCACGTGAAGGAGCAGGGGACGTGACTGAAGAGTTTGATATACTAACTTGGTGGAAAGTTGTGGGAGCGTACAAGTATCCGGTCATGTCTGAGATTGCAAAGGATATACTTGCAATCCCTGTTTCTTCGATAGCTTCAGAGAGTGCTTTCAGTAATGGAGGTAGAGTCTTAGATGATTTTAGGAGTTCATTGCTACCTGAAATCGTAGAGGCTCTAGTTTGCTCGGAGGATTGGTTGAGGAATAGATGATAACGGTAATGATGAGGAGGATGAAGCAGATCAGATTCAATTCATAGAAGGTATGTCTTTTGTCCTTCTCTTTGACCTAAATATGACTTGTATATTTGTTATATATATTTGTTCATGGACAATTGTTGCACATCAGCTTCTACTCCTTTTGGACAATTGTTCATTAATTAAATTAAATATTAGGGCTCCATGAATTGTGTGACTTGGGGTAGGGCAGAATGTACTAAGGAGACAGTCCCATGAAATTGTTTCTTTCAACATATTATTTGGATCTCAGTAAGGAGACAACAGTAACATTAATATTAGGCCTTGTTTGCTATTATGTATGGAGATAGTATAGGATAGTATAGGCTTTTAAGTAAGGAGACAGTAACAGTAAGGAGATAGTATAGGATAGTATAGACTTTTAAGTGTCCTTCCATAATATTAGGCCTTGTTTGGATAGTATATTATGAAGAAAATCAGTACACTTTGTATATTTGTATCATCATCATCCATGATCCATTCATTTCAAATGAACATATGTGTTTTTTGAAACTTCATAAATTGCAGCTCTTAACATTAGTGATTCACCACTACCACCCCCACTTGAAGATGTTGTCATCACTTCTTCTTCTACTATTGTTCGTCCAATTGTCAACTAGTTTGTCAAACCAACTACATCCACTGGCGGTTCAAAACTTCCAACAGTCCTACAAGCTGCGGATGAGGATGACAATGATAGTGAGACTGGCGAGGAGGAGGATGATTATGAGAACGAGCCTTGCATGGACGGGGTAGAGGATGACGGTGGAGCCTTTAATATGGTGTTTGATCTTTGAAGTTTGAATATTGTTATATTGTGTTTGGACTTAGTGCGTTTGTGTTGTGTGACTTATGCCATGTGTGCTACTTTATCGTTATTAACTTATTATGTGTTGTATTCTAGACTAATACTACTCTAGAACGGTGGTACTTCTATGGAACACTTGATGAATATTGTCTGGTATTATGCATGTATTTTCAGGTAAAGACTAAGGAGGGACTGCAATCATGCAGTCAGGAAAGCTCCTGAAACAGTTGTTATGTTGCAAATTTTTTTACATAATATTAGTACAAAATCGGTCGAAATTACGTCAGTCGGTCAAAATCGGTCGAAATTTGACTAGTCGGTTAAAATCGGTCGATTTTTGGTCAATCGGTCAAAATCGGTCAGTCGGTCAGAACTAGGTCGGTTAACTTTTCGGTCGGCTAAATGTAAAAAAAATTGGTCGGTCAATTTTTGGTTTTGACCGAATTCGGTCAAGAACCCAACTATAAAAAATTGGTCAATCAGTCGGTCAAAATAATTTTAAGGTTGGTTAACCATTGGTTAACCGATTTTGATCGGTTTTTGACCGCACCGACCGATTCCCAGCCCTACCTGCAAGTTCGATTTTCATGGCAAATACCTTGATTAAAGCATCATGGAGGGTAGGGAAGGTGATTTACATACCTGAATGTCGACTTAAACACACGAAATCGAAGAAAAACGAGGGGGGAAATGGCTGGTTGGTTCGAGTTGAAGAAACTCGAGATGCTGCTGCTGGGGTTTCGTCGAGTGCAGCTGCTGTTACTGCGTTTGAGGTCGGCCGGTGGTTGGGTGCGGTGCGGCGACGATGTCCGACGCCGGCGGTCCAAGCTTCACCGGCGGGATGGTGGTGTTTAATGGGGGCGGCGGTCGGCGATAAGGTGAAGTGGGGGGCATTTCGGGAGAGAAATCGAGAGGAGAGAGAAGAAAATCACGAAAATGGAAGGGAAGGAGGGACTTACCCGTGAAAATTGGGGCTTACACAGTGCAATAGCTTACACGCCGTGTAAGCTCTTACACAGGTGGGTACACGGCTGTGTAAACCCACTATGTTTTTGAGCTCTCCTTGGGTTCTCTATTCCGGATTTTGGCCAATTTTTGCAAATTGGTCACTCCTCTTCCTGCAAACAATAAATTTAACCCAAATAATACCCAAGAAATCTTTTTTTGATTATTTTTTATCATCCGGACTCAACCGACTCGACACAAAATTCCCAAAATGACCCAAAATAAATAAAAACTGACTCGATAAATTTAAAACAAATTCTAGCTGTGGGTTGCCTCCCACGAAGCGCTCTTGCTTAACGTCCTTGAGCCGGACGATACCTGGATGGCGAGCAAGAGACATCCCAACTTAGGATTTCTCTTAGGCTCGAGTCGGAGTTCATGAAATACAGCTTTGGGGATCCTCCGGTAAGTGTGAACTTCTTCTCGTTTGCGTGAATTAGCTTGGTTCGTCCATCGGGAAGATGACCAGAAATTTCAAATGGCCCGAACAGTTCTTTCGAATGAGCGTCCTTCTCTTTATTCTCCTTCTTTATCTTGCCAAGATCCTTAACTTTTGGCGATTCAGTAGCGGATGCCTTTGGCTCCTCCTTCTTTCCCGGCTTCTGTGCCGGCAGCTCATTCTTCAGGATAGGACCTGTTGATGTGGACGCTGCAACCGTGGGCAGACGACCCTTAAACACCACAAGTTGGAGATCGTGCAACGAGGTAGAAACCTTCGGGAACCGGGGGCAGAAGAGGACTTTGACCCGCTAGCTATATAACAGCTAGGAACCAGAAGTATCAAGTCGATGGCGCCACTTCAAGGGGAGGATACCCTAGACGATAAGCCGGTCTAAACGACAGTCAATTCCATGAAAGTCGAGAAGAGATTAGCAATTCCATGCTAAGAGAAAAACCGAAGTTTCAAGAGTTTATTAATTTCAAAGGTGTGTTTACAAGAGAGGCGAAGGCCTCTATTTATAGGGAGGAGTTAGGGAACAAGCTCTCCTAATCCTCCTAAATAACTAATAAATAAATAATAAAAAGAGTCCTATTTAGAATACTAAAAAGGACTTAAACTAATCCTAATCTAGACTAAAAATAAGGTAAATTCGGACTCCAATCCCACAAGGAATAAGAATCCTATTTAGAGAAGAACTCCTAACTTGGGAGCCAAGTTTCCCCAAAAACAGCCTAAACGGGTTCTGAAATTATGGGCCGAATAAATACCAAACAAATTCCTAAAATTCTGATCTTTTTCAGATCCGTAGTAGACTCCATGGGCTACAACTTTCATGTTGGACATCAGTCCAAATTCTGTCTCCAAGTAGCACATATTCGTCAATCCTTGTTGGACTAGGAATCTGTCCAGAAATCCGGGTTTGGCGCTTGATCACTTTAGTTCTGGCCCGCAACGTCTTAGTCGTGGGCTGAACTCTTGGCTCTCCTCCAAGGTTGGATTCTCCTTGATTCTATCCTCTTGGATCAGGCTCAGGTGGTGGCCTGATCACAGCTCCTTGCTTGGCCTTCCTCGGATCAGCATCCGAGTCTTCCTCCTTGGTGCTCCCACCATGCTTTACTTGGCCTAGCTCTATCTCCTTCAATACTCCTCCAAATCCAGCTCCGTTTGTTGGAGGGTTCTCCTGAGGCTGCAAGCTATCCAAGGCACTTGATATTTCCCAGAAGGCCTGAGCCAATTGGGAGATCGGCCATAAGTGCTCTTCTGTGACGTTCGGCATCAGGTCCGGTGCTCGGGTTTGGCTCAAAACTTGGCCTTCTTCAAATTTGTCTGAGCCTTTTGACTTCTGTCAGGGCCAGGTTGTCAAGGATGCCTCTGGAGTGTCTTAAAGTGCTATTTGAGCTCTGGAGCTTGTGGGAGTCGGTCTGGGGCCTAGACATAGTGCTAGGCTCGGTCCGGGGTCCGGGTCGGGGCTCGGTGTCGGCATCAGCTCCTGTCAAGACATCAGCCGGATCTTGGCTTCAGTAGGAGCTACCCTTGGTGCCTGGTTGAGGATCAGCATCCTGCCAGGGGTGTCTTCTAGATCCGGGGCTTCGGCTCTCATAGGCTCTGGTGGTGGTGCTGGCATAGGCCTGGAGCCGGTGCATTCTTGGCCCGACATCAATGCTAGGGCTGGCTCGGCATCAACTGTGTCCTTAGTGGCCAAGATCACATCACTTGTCCAACACCTGGCAAGCATATTTCTGAAGAAACTCTAGATTTTTCATTAGTACTGGAGTTGACCGAAGCCAACTCCACAGCTTCAACAGATAAGCAATGCACCTCTTCTTTGATAGGGACTTGCATACCGTCCTTGAGGCGGAATGTCATGGTATCCTTGCTGACCCTTAATGTCAACGAGCCATTCGGGACATTAATGTTAATGCCAGCTGTTGCCATAAACGGTCGGCCTATAGGAGAAGAGTGACATCTTCCTCTCGAGTATCCATAACAACAAAATCAACCATAATAGTAAAAGGACTACAACGGACAACCACATCTTCCATTAATCCCCTAGGTAGTTTAACAGATCCGTCGGCAAACACTAAATGCGCTAATTGGTTTCAACTCTCCTAGGTTCAATTTCTCATACAAGCAAGTAGGCATGACATTGATAGAAGCACCTAGATCAATTAGACTACGATCAATTTTCACATCATAAATAGTGCACGACAAAGTAAAAACACCGAGATCAGGACACTTAGCTGGGGGAAGTATAGGTGTCGTCTGACTCTGGATAGCGGAGCATTCTTTCTCAAGGGAGACGGAAGACAGCTCTCCCTTCTTCTTGTTCTTCGCAAGATCCTTTGCGACTTTTCCAACCTCCGGTATCATCTGGATAACATCAGTAATTGGTATCTTGATATATGTATTCTGCAAGTATCCATACCACTTTCTGTATCAGGTATCTTGATCTTTCTCCTTTGATTGCGCAGCCTTAGGAAATGGAATCCGAGGCTGATATGGAGGAGGAGGTGGCGCAGGTGATGTCTTTGTCAGGGGAGGCGGGGCAGTCACCTCCTCCTCTTCTTTATTATCCTCCTCCTTGATCTCTGGCCTGTCAATGGCTATAGCATCAGGAACCATGACCGGGTCGGGAGTTGTAGGACCAGTCAATTGCTTCCCACTTCTTGTAGAGATCGCCTTAGCGTGTTTGGTCTTTGAATTAGGCGAGTGCACAACCCTGGAGATGAGGCTAGCGATGTTGTTGAGTTGATCTTCCAACCTCTGAAATTGAGCTGTTTGACCTTGATTCAAGGCGTCTTGAGTCTTGAATTTTTCTTCGTGGTTGTCCAGCCTTGTGAGGATCGGGTCGAGCTTCTTGTCTAAATCAATCTCCCAAGTGTTTCCCAACGCATATCTCTGAGGGTGATGTCCTCCGGTGAATCTAGGAGGGTCTTGATAACTATTGCTCAAGTACTGATTCTAGCTCTGGTTGACTCCGGAGTTGTAAGGAGGACGCTCTTGGAAACTCCCTTGTTGTTGTTGAGATTGTATGAACTGACGGTAGTCGGAGTAGCCTCTTTGATTGTTGGTGAAGCTTTAATCAATAAAATTCACTTCCCCTTTTGAACAGACATCTGCTGTACCAAAATTCTTCTTTATGTGTTTTTGTACTTCGATCTTTGATGACACTCGATTTGACGTGATTATCAGCCTCATTTAAGCGACATTTCCTTGCTTAAGACATGGTTTTTAGGGTAGAACAACGAATATTCATTAAACTACTCTATTTCGTGCCATTTGTGTTACTTTGGCCCGTTTCGGGTCTATTTGATGGTTTTCTAGTGTTTTCATGTTAGCACAGGTTTTTGCCGTCACATATAGTAGCCAAGGACGTGTCTAAGGCGTTGGAACCTCGAGGAATCGCACCGAAATCGATCCAAGGAGTCAATCAAGTCGAACGAATTCCTGCTCCATTTACACTGAAGTTTTCGCCAAAAACCCTTGGAGTTTTCGGCGAAAACTCAAGAACAAATCGGCTGATGTCAACCAAGGAGAGTTTTCGCCGAAAACTCCAAGTTTCCGCCGAGAACCCGGTGCCCGAAAAACACAGGAGAAAACAGCCGGTGGTCAACCCATTTACAAAGGAATTTTCGGCGAAAACTCAAGTACATTTTCGGCGAAAATTCCAGGCAAAATTCGGCGGTATTAGGGTTAAGTATAAATACTTAACCGGCGGCCCTAAATAAAGGAGGTTCGACTTGATTGACTCCTTGGATCGATTCCGGTGCAATTCCTCGAGGTTCCAACGCCTTAGACACGTCCTTGACTACTTTATTTGACGGCAAAAACCTGTGCTAACATGAAAACGCTAGAAAACCATCAAATAACACAAATGGCACGAGATAGAGTAGTTGAATGAATATTCATTATTCTACCCTAAAAACCATGTCTTAAGCAAGGAAATGTCGCTTAAATGAGGCTAATAATCACGTCAAATCGAGTGTCATCAAAATACCCCACACTTAAGCTTTTGCTTGTCCTCAAGCAAACTGAATAGAAACGCTCATGTTCACAAATGATAAGATTTATTAAATTGGAGTTCAATCAAACACAATGAATTATTAGATAGATAATTCCTAGAACAAGAAACCTAACATGCATACTGATCAGCCAAACAACCTGGTCTCACTAAAAAACTGCACACGACGAGTAATCGCAACCAATTATGCACAATTTGACCTGACCGACTAGACTCCTCACACAGGAATTATTTAGTAAACGGGGAACTCTCACTCTCTGTGTTTAAGGACGTGTTTCTGCTCTCAATCATTTCCTGTTACTGAATTCTGTCATAAGTTTGCAATTCGACCACATCTCCACCACTGTGACAACACGAGTAACTAGTCAAGAAGGACTTCCCTGCGAGGACTGTAACGAATTCTACACTACAAGGGTTTATGATGAGATGGATGATGGGAATGTATGATGATGGCTTTGGTGCGGTGTAGCTTTCGACTAACTTCCCACGGGTGGAATAGTGAACGCTCGTCCTATGATACCCTCAAGCAACCTAGCACTTATTTTCTTTATACTTTTTTTCTTTTGACTTTTCTTTTAACTTCGTTCTTGCATTTGTAGGGAGAAGAACGTTATTGACTAAACTTGAAAATTTTCTGATTTTTCTTCTTTTTCGACATTTCTTTTTGTTTTTCTCTTTTTCTCGTGTTCAATTTTTTTCTTTGTGCCGATTCTTTCTTTTAGTTGCTAGAGGGGTTTGCACGTTTGGACATAATAGCTAAGACCACCTGTTTAATGGCTATAGGCAGGTTACCACAAACCGACTTCTGGTAGGTCAATCTAGAACTACAACCACAGGGGATCAACGGGGAATGAAAGAATGGGAAATGGCTGTAATGTATATCGAACCGAAAGAACAGGCCAAGCTCAAGGGTTTAAACCTAATGGATTTATCGTTTGGTAGGCTATATGGCTTAGTAGCTGAATCTAGGTGCCCCTATCATTCTAGAACTCGTGTCATCGTGTGGTCTCGAGTAGGTCTCATGCAAATTCTAACTCATTCAAGCAAACAGAAAATCATTCAAAAAGAATTCAAATTGCAAGTTACGTTCAATGGATCAAAAGCTCACAATTGGTTTGCTAGTCGGATTGGTCATTTTCATGCAATCAAGGCTACAAACTACAAGTGTGATTTCAAAAGTTCTGTTCTGACCAGGCAATTTAGCATCAAAGTAAACACGTTGGTTCTCAAGTTCTTGGTTAAGCAGTCTAAGCATCATTATGAAAGATTGAACAAAAACTTAACATCAAAAATCAAGAACTTAGCCATTCTAATGCTAGAGAGACTGGACAGGAATCACGAGGCACACAAAAACACAATCAAGGGCAATCAAGTTCATGCAAGGTTCTCTAGCATCCTCCCCCACACTTAAATCGTACTGTGTCCTCACAGGACTAAATCTAGAGTTCAGAGTGAAGTAGAAGAACCTGGACCGAGATGGTTGGCGTAAGGGATGAGCATGGATCCTCGGAGCAGAGGCAATCTACCAAAGCGAAGCAAAGGGAATCTACCGATTGCCTGCAAAACAAAAACAAATGAAAGATAAAAAGGAAACCGGGACAAGTGTCCCGGATCCACACAAAAAAAGTTGGATCGAAATCTTAAAAGAAGAAATAAAAAGAAAGGACAAGGAAAAGGACACCACCCGATCATAGCTGGTCAGGGGCGTCGGGGGGTGGAAGGTGGAGGGCGTCGCCGACCTGACGTTGCCACGCCAGCTATGCCTCATATCGCTCGTCAGAGCGGTGCATGTGTTGCTGAATAATAATCCATCTCAAATCCTGAGTGGCGGTATCTGTGATCCGCCACTCCTGGAGTCGCTCGTACAACTCTCCAACATCAGCTGGATGCGGTCGATGCTGAGGGTGAGGCGCCTGATATGGATCTGGAATGGGCGGCGGCGACTGGTGTGCATACCCTGCCTGATGATGTGGTGAGGGTGTATGATCATGAAACTCTAGCTCTGACTGGGGCTGCGGCTCCCCAGAATCATCTTCTTCCTCTGACTTTTCCTCGTCCTGGAGAGAAGGGGCGTCGGCACCTGTGGACTGAGGTCCAACTCGAGGTCGTACTCGATCGCTAAATCTCCACCGACGGTGTACACTCTGCGGCGTGGGATGTCCGGGCCATATTATGGCTGATACCGAGGGAGATGATGTGCTGGCCCACGAAGTTGCCTCCCAGGAGTGAGCTCGGTGGCCTCGGCTTCTGAGTCTTCAGGCGAAGTATGCGTGCAAGCACCCATCCGGGATGAAGAGTATAACTCTCCCAGATGGCGCGAAGAAGAGTGAGCTCCTCTCTGCTGATGTGGTGGCAGCTCTTATCTGGTGCAAACAAAAGAGAACGACGCCAAACCAGGTGTAATGAATCGATAGAGAGGGTGAGAGAGGGACTTAACTGAGTTATGCTTCGTGGTACGATCGTCGGGCACTCCAGTCATGTGGCTCCAGAGCGCGTCGTACTCCTCTACGGCATCGGAGTTGTTCTCCCAGCCGAGGTGATGTCCCTCGTAGTGCGTGCGGGGGATCCCGAGATGAGCAGCAAACTTATCATAGGTGAACAACTTGTACACCCCGCCAGGGTAGAAGGATACCACCTTCCCACGCTGCCTACTCTTATGCTCGTCCAACTCGAACGTGGCCCAGAACTCCTAGAGAGCGACGTCTGGGAAGTTAGCCAGCATCACCCTGCGTCAGTGAGGTGAGCACATTCGGGTGCCAGTCCTCGTCGTGCTCGAAGAGTGAGTCCATGGATAATGGACAAACGTCAGCTCCGGGAACACGCTCGAGCCTCTGGTAGCGCTCGAAGTAGTATTGGGGTAGGCGAGCAACAGTGGCGTGGTACCCGACACGACCAGGGAATGCTGGTGGAGGACCCTAGACGGCGGGTGTGACGGGAGCAGGGACTCGGGAGCTAGAGCCGATATCAAGTCGTGCCTTAGTCCTGCGCTCATGAGTGACATTCCTATAGCCAGAAACGAAACCAGATTAGTTAACTAATAACCCACCCCACACTTAGTAGAAAAACTAAATTTCACAAAGAAATGAGGGAAACTGAGTGGGGGTAAGCAAAGTAAACAACCCGTAATCACAATAAATCACAGAGCATGCATATGTCTAGTCAGAATGTTCAAATCATAATTAGGGATCATAAGTCAAACTGACATTCAAAAAGTCAACATAATAGCACATCAAACCCTAATCATGGCAATTACTAGCTCAAAGCGGGAAATGACGGCACAATGAATAACCCAGATGGCAAGCACAGATATATGAACGTGAATGAACAAACATGGCAGACAAAAGAACATAAACAAGTCATGGTCAAACCGACATTTCTCATAAAGTCAACACCACAAAGAATCAATCTTAAGCATAGCAACACATGATCGAACGACATTAAAATTCAGCAGAATTCTCCCTAAGCATGCTAGATTAGTCCAAAGAATTCAGCTAACCTAATTCACACGAAATCAGTCGGCACGCATATCGAGGTAAACTAAAAAGTCAACCGAAAGTCAACCTCGACGAAATTCAGCATTCAACATGTCAAAAGATTCAGAATGAAAAGTTCTACAACTTACCTTGAAGCCATGGGTGCTGAAAATGAACGGAGAAAGAGAAATCGGTGAAAAATCAAAAAATTTAGGGTTTGGCTGAACGGAGCTCTAGAGCTTCGATTCGGACGATCTACGGCTCAAAATGTTCGGAAAAGGTAGGGGAGAGGTGCGGCGGTGGCGGCGGCGGCAAACGGGCGGCGGCGGCGTGAATGGTTTTAAAACTTGGGGAAGGTTTTCTTTTTTTCGAAAAAAAAGAAGTGAGGGGAGAGAGAAGAGTGCGACCGGGAAATAGGGGAGGAAATTGGTTGATTTTGCCTCAAGTTTTTGGCGAAAATGTGTGCAAGTTTTCGCCGAAAACACAAGTGAAAAGAGTCTGCCGGTTTTCAATTAAGTTTTCGCCGAAAACTTCATAGAGTTTTCACTGAAAAGTTTAGTTAAAATCGTCCAGAAAACACAGTGGGATTTTCAAAGGAGTTTTCGCCGAAAAATGGGTCAGTTTTCGCCAAAAATTTTGAACTGCACGATTGAAAACATTTTCGCAATCCCGACAAACTTCAGAAAATCACAATTAAATCCACAAAAATCGGAACACACCTCAAACAACTTGCGATTGAAACGATGACATACAGACTACACACGAAAAATAAGAAATCATGCAAACTGACACTTTTGGCTCCCCCCGAACCGACTCTAAAACTTTACGTCTAACACAAATGAAAAACTGACTCCAGCCGTGGGTTGCCTCCCACGAAGCGCTCTTTTATTAACGTCCTTGAGTTGGACGATACCTGGATGGTATTAGGAGACATCCCAACTCAGGTTCTCCTTAATGCTAGCATCAGAGTTCATGAAGTAGAGCTTTGGGGCATCTCCGTTAAGCATAAATTTCTTCCCGATAGTGTGTATAAGCTTGGTACGTCACTCGGGAAGGTGATCAGTGATCTTGAACGGACCAAATAGCTCTGTTGAGGGGTCATCCTCTACAAGGAAGACGGTGGAAGGGATGAGAATGATCGGCTTCGTCTTCTCTTTAACCTCCGGCTTTGTATCACCAGGATCGGTGATCGTAGGTATTTCCTTAGGAGATGCTTTTGGCTTCTCCTTCAATACTTGTTCTGGCGCCGGTAGCTCGGAATGAATTGGCGGTGCAGCTGGCTCGGATGAAGGTGGTGGAACAACTGGTCTCTAGACCATTTGAGCCTTCGTTTTCTTCTGATTCCTTCTCCGCGACCTGCCAGGTTCCTTGCTCAGCGGTGAAGAAGAGGCTTTCAGTTCCTTCTTCTTTGGCGGCTTTTGAGCAGTAGATTTTTGTTTCTGCTTTGTAATCTTTTCAACACCTGCAACAACAATCAATCTAGGAACACTAGAAGATATGTCAGTAACGGAGTTGACCGGAGTCAACTCGACAGTTTCAACAGCTAGGCAATGAGATTCTTCATTCAAAGGGGTATATTTCATTCCGTCTTTAAGGCGGAACGTTATCGTGTATTGCCAACCCTCAAAGTTAAAGAACCATTTGGTACATTAATTTTCATTCTAGTTGTAGCCATGAAGGGACGTCCTATGAGAATGATAGAATCATCCTTACTAGTATCAATGATCACATAGTCAGCTAAGAACGTAAAAGGACCACATTTAGTAACATCGTCTTTTACCTCTCCTCTCGGAGTTTTCAGTGATCTATCAGCAAAGACAAGTTGTATGCTAGTTGGTTCAAGTTCTCCTAGGTTCAATTTTTCAAATAAACTCATAGGCATAACATTGACAGACGCGCCTAGGTCAACCAAACTACGTTCTATCTCAACATCATTAATAACTAGAGGAAGCGTGAAAGAACCAGGATCAGAGCACTTAGCTGGATATGGCGATGAAGGTTTCTTGCTACGAGCGGCAGGATATCCTTCTTTACCTCCCCATATGCCAGTCTCGATCCGTGCGTTCGGTAGCAATGCTCTTGGAAAAGGAGGCTTCACGTAGTACGGAGCAAGAGGAGGATCATACTCCTTAGGCGCTTCCTTTTGTGCTTCCTTAGGAGATTCATCAGTCCTGCATAAATTAGAAGAAGCATTAGTAGATGAGTTTGCCGGTTCTTGAACGGATACCATCTTAGCTTGCTCCTTTCTCAGATTTGGCTCGGTTTGGCTTGGAAGTTGGCCAAATGGTCGACCAAATGCTAGCATGCTCGAGATGTGGTTCACAGCCTGCTCAATTCTTTGACCAGATGCGATCTGTTCTTGGTTGAGAAGAGCTTGGGCCTTGAACTGACTGTCGTGATCGTCAAGTCTGGTGATGATCTGACTAAGCTTTTTGTCCAGTTCACTGACGTTGTTTTCCCTCTGATGTTGCTACCCTGTGTAGGTATTGTTCAGATATTGATTCTGGCGATTGCCAGGAGCAGTTCCATAGTTACCCGAATTGCGGTGCGGAGGCTGGTAGACACCTACCGGCGGATGGTTCGGCTTCTGATCCTGAGCTGGACCAGCTGGGCGACTATTGTGATTCTGGTTTTGGTTGGCGCCAGCATTGTAGGGAGGTCTATCTTGATAATTCCCCTGTTGTTTGAAGTTGCGGTAGCCAACATAACCATTCTGATTGTTGCTGAAGCCCTATTAATGAAATTGACTTCTTCGGCAGACCAGACTTCTGTTTTACCAAAACTCTGGCATCAGCCTCCATCATGCGCAGAAGCTCCACACCACTCACAATCGGCAACGTAAACAGCGGCTGCCGGTGGCTTGATGGGTGTAGTAGATTTCTTTAGAAGCTTCTCTACTTATGCCTTGATAGTTGCTTCGAGATTGAGCTTGCCTCTTGACCCTTCAGATTGTCGTTCCCAGTTTCTCAACTTGGAAGCGCAGTTTGCGAAATGAAGAAGAGCAGCTTCAGGTGTCAGCGTAGTGCAATCCCCTTCAGCTAGGGAATTGACCCACTTGGCAGAATCTTCTCGAAGACCTCGAGCAAAGATTTCAGCTAACTGCCTCTGCTCGAAACCGTGATGCGGACAGTTGTAGAGAAGTTCTTGGAATTGATTCCAAGTATCATATAAGCTTACTCCTTCCTTCTGAGAGAATCTGGCGATGCTGTCCTTGATGGCTGTTGTTCTGGCAGAAGGGAAGTACTCTTCGATGAAGTCCTGAGCAAGAGAATCCCAGTCGGTATAGTAGCCAGGTGGTTAGCTAGTAAGCCACCTCTTAGTTGCGCCTTTCAGAGAGAACGGGAAAGCTCTCAAGCAAAGAGTGTTCTTGTCGAGATTCCCATTCTTGAAAGTGCTGCAGAGATCAAGGAAATCCGCCAGAGTGTGCACAGATTGTCTAGTGGCCGACCTTTAAACTATAGATCCCTAGAGATCATAGTCAAAATGGGATCTTGATCTCATAGTTAGGATCTCCTTTAATGCGCGGCACGGCGATAGAGGATCGAACGCTAGTCGCGCTCGGCTTGTTGTAGTAAGTAGACTCTTCTGTGCAACTGGTGGTGGTTGACCGCCTGGTGGTGGTGGTGGTGGTAACTGATCATCCATGGTAGGAGATGGAGGAGGTGAAAGTGACTCGGTGTATGAAGCGGATGAAGTTGACGGTGAAGATGAAGATGAGGAACTCTCCTTGAGTTCCTCGATCTTGATCGGAGTGAAGATGGAGGTGGATTGGTTCTTATTGACGGACGTACTTGGGCCCATGCCCAATCAGTGGCTTCTATTTCTCATGGGCTTAGTGGCTTACGTTTGTTGTATGGAGTTAGGGTTTCGGGTGCTTTATGTTGGGATTATATAAGAGCTAGGGTTGCTCGCTTGTAAGATAGATAGGTTTTCATTCCATCTCTCTTAATAAGAAAGTCTCTAGTTCGTCCGTGGATGTACCTAACACAACGTTAGGGAACCACGTAATCTCGTTGCCTAGTGTTCTTTGTTTCTACTCGTTTCTCGTTTCTTAACATGGTATCAGAGCCTATGGAAGGCATTGGTATCTGCTTCAATGGTCGCAACTACACCTTGTGGGAATTTTAGTTCGATATTTCGTTGATGGCAAAGGTCTCCTCTCATATTTGAATGGATCGAAGCAGCTTGCAGCTACGGCTACGGCTACGGAGAAGGAGAACTGGCAAACCAACAACGCGAAGGTGTTTTCTTGGATTCTTGGAGCTATCGAGACACCGATCGCCTTGTCCCTACGAGGTTTTACCACTGCCTCGGCTGTTTGGGCTCATCTGAAGAATACCTATTCGGAGGTAAACTCATCTCGTATCTTTGAAGTGGAGTATGAACTTGTTAAATTGTCACAAGGAGAGCTCGACGTTCGTAGCTATTATCTAAAGGCACTTGAGCTATGGACGGAACAAGATATTATTTCCACAGCCAATTTATCTGCTGCGGCTAGTGAGGAGGTTCACAAAGAAAGAGAACGCACTAGAATCCTTCATTTTTTAATGAAGTTACGACCAGAATTTGAAAGTGCTAGGTCCCAACTGATTTCTAACAATACTACGGAGATGGAGAAAATTCTTGGGGACCTGGTTCGTGCAGAGACCAGATTTAATACTCAAGCTCAGCTCGACGGAAAATCGTCCACACAATTTTCAGTGTTCTCGACTGGACAAACCCCTTCGGTGCATTCGGACAGCCCTGTAAGTGATTCTCAAACTAGCTTTGCGGTCAATAATCATACTTTTCGACCCAAATTTCATCAACAGGGGGCTGCGGGTGCTGGCGGTTCTCGAGAAGTAAAATGTCGACATTGTAGTGAAATTGGGCATATTGTTTCTCATTGTAAGAAGCGAAATTTCTGTAATTATTGCAAGACTCCAGGCCATATCATTCTTGAATGTCCTACTCTGAAGACGAAGTCTACAAAGTTGGGGTCCTCGAGCAAGCCGACTGGTGGTTTTTCGTACTCAGTCCATTCACCCACGACTCCATCTCTCTCTTCTTCGACTTCTATTGATCAATTGGTTCAGAAGGCTCTTCATCGCGCTCTACCGACCGCTCTTAATTCCGCCTTCGCTGCCATGGGAATGACAGGTATTTCCAAATCATGGCACTTAGATTCAGCTTGTTTCAATCATATGACAGGTGACATCTCTACTTTTGATAGCTATGCTTCAGTTGATAATATTTGTGTTGAGGTAGCTAGTGGTCAGAAGCTTAAAGCTTCTGGTATTGGGACTGCACACACGCCTATTTTGCCTCTCCATGACACTCTTCATGTCCCTAATCTAGTTCCAAATTTGATCTCGGTCGGTCAGGTTATGGAAAATGGTTATGTGGTGTCTTTTGGTTCGCATGGTTGTGTCATACAGGACCCGATACAACGGAAGGTGATCGGTCTCGGGAGGAAGCAGGGTCGTAACTTTATTCTCGCCAAGGCAACTAAGGAGGTCCCTCGGTTTGGAGTCGGGAGTGCAAGGAGTTTGGATTCAAGAGTTATATCTTCCTTTTTAGTTCGTAATTCGGATAAATTTTGGCACTTGTGGCACAATAGACTTGGTCATCCGCATTCAGCTCGGTTATTATCTATGTTTCAAAAGAACTTACTGCCTAATACTCTTAGTTTGAAGAATTTTTCTGTTCCGGTTTGTGAACATTGTATCTCGGCCAAGCACTCTAAATTATCTTTCTCTTCGAGCAATACCAAAATTTTGACTCCGTTTGCGTTGATTCATACTGATTTATGGGGTCCGGCTCCTGTCACTGCTCGATTGGGTTTTCGATATTTTGTGCTATTTATTAACCACGCTACTCGCTTCACGTGGATATATTTTCTGCGCTTGAAATCTGAAGTCTTTACTGTCACTAAGGATTTTATTCGTATGATTCACACCCAATTCAGCCAAGCTATTAAGATTATCCGGTCTGATCCGGGTGGGGAGTTTTCATCTAACTCACTTCACGAGTTGTATGCTTCTCATGGGATTCTCTATCAGCAGTCTTGCTCGGGGGTTTCAGAACAGAATGGCCTTGTTGAACGTAAGAATCGCCACACTTTGGAATTGGGACGCGCTCTTCTTCTCCAGTCACGTGTTCCATCTATTTTTTGGCCGGAGGTACTGCATACTATTGTGCATCTTATTAATAGGAAAGTTACTCCGGTTCTTCATGATTCTACACCTTATGCGAAGCTCTTCACCACTCCTCCTACCTATAAACATCTTCGGGTATTCGGTTGTGTTTTGCTATGTTCTTCTTCCTCGCACCGAGAGGACGAAGCTCACTTCTAAAAGTGCTCGTTGTGTCTTTATGGGATATAGTGATCATCATAAGGGTTATGTTTGTTATGACCCACATGCTCGTCGTATGCGGATTGCTCATTGATGACACTCGATTTGACGTGATTATCAGCCTCATTTAAGCGACATTTCTTTGCTTAAGACATGATTTTTAGGGTAGAATAACGAATATTCAATCGATTGCCCTATCTCGTGCCATTTGTGTTACCTTGGCCTGTTTCGGGTCTATTTGATGGTTTTCTAGTGTTTTTGTGTTAGCACAGGTTTTTGCCGTCAAATAGAGTAGTCATGGACGTGTCTAAGGCGTTGGGACCTCGAGGAATCAAACCGGAATTGATCAAAGGGGCCAGTCAAAGTCAAACAAAATCCTGCCCGAGTACAAAGAGATTTTCGCCGAAAATATCTTATTGATTTCGGCGAAAATAACATCACACATCGACTGCCGCCAAGTGAAGAATGACTTCGGCGAAAACATTGGGTTCTTCGGTCCGAAAATACAAGGCAGAGAGATCAGCCGGCGGAGCCTTCATTCACAAAGGAATTTTCGCCGAAAATTCCTTAAGAATTTCGGCGAAAATATTAAGAGGAATCCGGCTGATTAGGGTTAAGTATAAATATTTAACCCGGCGGCCCAAAAGAAGGAGACAATCATAATTTACAAAAACAACTTCGAGATCAAATTCCAAAGTCTGGAGCGAAGAGTTGGAGTTCGAAGAGCCGGAAGAGATCGTGACCATCCTTCCATCTCGGAGAACGGAGCTAGAGTGTATCTACCGAAATCAAAGTCTGTCAGGTCGTCAAATTAGTTTTTCAGATCTTTGTTTCCTTGAATGATGAATCTCTCTTTGTCTTTCTTTATAATCATGAGTAGCTAAACTCGTTAGGCTTGTGACCAGGCTTTAAAGCGTCACGGTTGGAGTTCGAAGAGCGGATGATTAGATTCGTGAGCCATCCTTCCAATCTCGGAGTCTTTCGAGTTAGGATGTTTCTACGAGATCAAAGTCTTGTCTGAGATCACTAATTAGTTCTTTAAGTACGTATCGACTTCCTTACTTTGAAATCGATAGAACTTACTTTAATGGAGTGCTTTGTGGTCTTAGTAATTATGAAGAAATCAAATCGTAGTATCTAAACTCGTTAGAGTGTGACCCAGGGCTAGCGGTACGGATGGCGGTAGTTAATTGGTATAGTCTCTGTATAGTTGATTTCGTCGGTCTTATTGGTTAAGGTTCTGTTGGTTGTACGTAATTGATTGTGTAGTAGATCGAGCGAACACTCGCTCTTTGACTGATATCTGTTGATTGCCAATGCTTGGGGAACGAAGGGATTCAAAGTCATAGTTCGTTTCTTCATTGTTTTCTTTATTTGGTTGAACCCTCAACGACAGGTCAGCAAGGCGCCGTTGCCGAGGACTTTCTTTTGATTGTTCGAAAGAAGAATTGGCATTTATTCTTCTATTTTCCATCTTTCATTTTTCCACCCACTTCGATTTTACACTGGTTTTGTTTGTCTTTGTTATCTGTAGGTTTACAGGTGTATGCCTCACCGTCCTTGGACTCGCTCTCAAACCAAACAGGCCAAGAGTATAGAGAGACCAGGCAGATCAACTACACCTCTACGATCACAGATTCTGAAGAAAGGCAGATCCAATCCATTCATCACTCCGATCAAGATCGAGGAACCGAAGGAGAGTTCCTCGTCTCCATCTTCACCTGTACCGTCATCTTCATCCGCTTCATACACCGAGTCACTTTCACCTCCTCCATCTCCCACCATGGAGATAGATTACCACCACCAAATTGCGATCAACCGCCGCCACCACCACCTGCACAAAAGAGTCTAGCAGACTATAACAAGCCGAGCGCGACTAGCGTTCGATCTGCCATTGCCGTTCCGCGCATTGAAGGAGATCCTGACTATGAGATCAAGATTCCATTCTTGACGATGATCTCTAGGGATTTACAGTTTGAAGGCAGACCCCTAGACAATCCGTGCACTCATCTTGCAGACTTCCTTGATCTCTGCAGTACTTTTAAGAGCGGAAACCTCGACAAAAACACCCTTTGTCTGAGAGCTTTCCCGTTCTCTCTAAAAGGCGCTGCTAAAAGGTGGCTTACTGGCAAACCACCTGGCTATTACACTAACTGGGATACTCTGGCCCAGGACGTGTCTAAGGCGTTGGAACCTCGAAGGAATCACACCGGAATCAATCCAAGGAGTCAATCGAGTCGAACCAAATCCTGCTCCCATTTACACTGAAGTTTTCGGCAAAAACCCCCTAGGTTTTCGACAAAAACTCAAGAAGGAATCGGCTGAGTTCAACAAAGAGAGTTTTTCGGCGAAAACTCCAAGTTTTCGCCGAGAACCCGGCGGTCCGAAAATCACAGGAAATATAGCCGAGCAATCAAGCCATTTACAAAGGAATTTTCGGCAAAACCTTCATTGGTTTTCGGTGAAAATTCCAGGAAAAATCCGGCGGTATTAGGGTTAAGTATAAATACTTAACCGGCGACCCAATTGAGGAGAGAACGAAAATACCGCATAATACCAATAACTTTGAGAATTTCCCGAGTTCGGAAGGAGAGTTTAGAGTTCGAAGAGCCAGGAAGAGATCGTGACGCCATCGCTTCACCTCGGAAACTCGGAGCTAGGATTGAAGATTACCGAAGATCGAAGCTTCGCCGGAGTCGTCTTAATTAGGTTTTTCAGATCCTTTTCTGTTCTTCCTCTGTTCAAGATGAACTCTGTCTTTGCCTTTGATTCTTTTGTTATGAACATGAGTAGCTAAACTCATAGAGCTTAGACTAGATGAACCCTAAGTGACCCAGGGCTTTAAAGCGGTCACGGATCGGCGGTGATTAGATTCAAAGTTCAATCAGTTTCTCTTTCATGTTTGATTTGTTCTTCGTTGTTCATGTTTCTTGTCTGGATTGATCACCTAGATTAGATTCTTGTTAAGCTAAGGATAGAAGCAAATGCTCTCCTTACTTTAAAACATCAAATCGAACAATTAACCTAATCATTGGAGTGTGCCTTTCGTAGGAACCAGTTAGGGTTAATCCACTGCAAGAGTAACTCATAAATCGTTAGTACTTACACCAGTTAGTTAAGCCGTTGCGAGAGGCGACCGTACTCGGGCGACTAATTAATCTTGGTAGCTAGATTGGATAGAGCGAACGTTCGCCAATCTTAAACCTGACGGTAGGGAGTTATGGTGGTGTCTTAGAATTGATTGAACGAGAATTGAAATCCGCTGATCTGTTGATTGCCAATGCTTTGGTGAACGAAGGGGGATTCAAAGTCTAAGCTTGTCTATCATCTTTGTTTAACCAACCAATCTCTCGATCTGTTTTCAGTTTTAATTTTAATTTCCGTGCATTTCTTAGAATTAGAAGTCGTGGAACTCACACCATGCACAAAGTGTTAAACCTGAATAAATTATCAGCTTCTTTGAGTAGTCAATTGTTAGAAGACCCGTGGAATACGATCTACCCTAGCTTTCCAGCTTGGTAGTTATTTGATCACTGTTTTACAGCTCATCAGTATACTACTCCATAGACATGGTTCCTTGCTTTAAAGTATGGAGTGAGGTGTGTAAGTCTCGGATGTAGGCATCCGGGACAAACCCCTTCCTCATCTTCCTCTTGAGGTCTCTCCATGACTCGATGGGTACCTCCTCATCTCTCTGAACCTGTCTTTTGAATTGGCTCCACCAATGAGCAGCATAGTCAGTAAATTCAAGGGTAGCCACAATTACCTTCTTTCTCTCCGAATAGAGATGGCACTCAAGGAAGTCCTCCATACTACTCTCCCAATCCAAGTACTCACTCACATCATTCTTGCCGACAAACTTAGGGATGGTGAGCTTGAGATTGCTCACATCATCATCAATCTTGGACTAACCTTCTAGCCCTTCGGTTGAGATCTCCACGGGGTTCTTCATCATATTCTCCTCGATCATCTCTTCTCTCATAGTTGCCTCGGTTGTCTCTCTCAAGTCTGGCTAGGGCTTCTTGTATTCCAGCCAAGATTCCTCCAAAGTCATGGATCTGGCCTTCCAAATTCTCCATTCTCTCATTTGACATGGTTAGTTATAAGCAAACATAAGTAACTTTCTATCCCCTCTTCTTATAATTATGCTTACAACGAAAGGAAACAAACTTGGCAAGGGTGGCCTTGCTTTTCTTTTCTTTTTCTTATAGCCACCTGATTTTATTTGCCTTACAATACCAAACCGAGTGAAGGAATTGAAATAGGTGGGGGGTTTTCAAAGCTAATTTTTTTGAAACGCAAGGAAAGTAAAGGATATGACTCCAAGAATGAACCTGGAGACTGGGATAGAGTGTGGTCCTAGTGTTGAACCGTGCTCTGATACCAACTGATGTGAACCGCTGCATTCATGGGCAGACGACCCTTGAACACCACAAGCTGATGATCCTAGCAAGGTGAACAACCTATGGAACCGGGCGGATTAGGACTTTGACCCACTAGCTATAAAGGAGCTAGGAACTAGAAGTATCAAGTCGAAGGCGCCACGCCAAGAGATGGATGCTCTTGATGATAAGCCAAACCTTAAGCCGTGCTCTTGAACATACTCAAAGTGGTTTAGAACAAAGTTCTGAAGGGGGGTTATTAATTGATAAAAGTCTGAATAACAAGGGTGGCCGATTGCCTCTATTTATAGGGAGGGAACAAGCTCTCCTCACCTATTTAACTACTTCCTAACTATGAATAAAAATAATCTAAAACTAATTTAGGACATTTAAAATACCTTAAAAATCTATCATAAAAGGGAAAAAATAGAAAGGAAAGATAATAGAATATGGTATGCAAGGAAAAGACTAAATAGGCAAAATTCGGCAATCCGGGCAAAAACCCTAAATTTGGGCAGCATCTGTGGCGGTCGGGCAGGTCTTGGGCCGGTGGGCAGGGATTCTGACTCGAATTAGGCCTCCTTCTCGTGTCCTACTCCTAGAAGGACTTAGGTTCGGGGTCTTCTAGTCGTGGCAGCCTATTCTCCTGGCCTGGATGGGAATCCTTGTCTCGGTGGGATTGCATGCATGGACCCGGATTGTGTATGAGCACTTCCCTACGTGGCTCCTCCTTCATTCCTCCTCCAATTGCAACGCCGTTTGTTGGGCCGTGTTCCTGAAGTCCCCAGCTATCCAGAGCAACTGGAATTTCCCAAAAGGCCCGAGCCATTTAGCGACTCGGCCCAAAGTTCTCCTCTGTAGCGCCTGGCGCCGTGCCTGGTGCTGGCTCATGTCTTGGCCTTCTTCATTTCTGGCCAGTCCTTTTGCATTCTGCTTCAGCCAAGTCTTCAGAAATGTTCTCAGAGGATCTTCAAGGGCTGGGGTTGGTCTAGTGCTCGTGGCAATTGGTCTAGGGCCTAGTGTTTGCATTTGTCCAAGGCTCGTTCTCGGGCCTATCTTCAGGTGCCATCCCTTGCTGGTCAGGTACTCTTGGGTCCTTTGCTTCTTGTACTCCAGGAATGCTTCCAGAGGATCCCAAGAGTGGCCAGTTCCTCCAGGGCTCGTGTCATTGAGGCTCGAGCCTAGTTGGGCCTGGCTGCACGAGGCTGTACTCGGTCCTAGGCTTAGGTCGGAGCCCGAATCTGGGGCTTCGTTCAGCAACATTGCATGGAGAGGCATCTCCTTCATTTTAGCTCCTCTACCTACTGAGGGTGGCCTAAGCCTATACTTGGTCACATACCTTTGCCTTCTCGAGGGTTGGAGTGCACGTTGGTGAGTTTTCCTTTGGCCCTACATGCTTCTTGTAGGGCCCTAGGGTTCTGCCTTTGATCGGGGACCCTGGTGGGGTGTAGGATTAGCTGTAGGCCTTTGGGCAGCCGTGAAGGATCACATCAAATCCCGGTCTGGCATCTGGGCCTGTATCTGTCTGCCTCAGTCTTGGGTCCGCATCTGAGTCGGATCAGAATCTGGGGCCAGCATCAGTCTGTCTCAGCCCTGGGTCCACACCTGGGTCAGATCAGCATCCTGGGCCAGCATTAGTCTACCTCGGCCCGACATTAGCATCAAGGGCTGGCTCGGCATCAACTTTTTGGCCGGTCCAACATCACTTCTTGGGTTTGATTCAGTGTCTTCTCTTGGTCTGGGACCTTTATTTCCAGCAAGGTGTAGCCTCTCCTGGTGAACCTCTCAGCATCCTCTTCACGGACACCTTTGCTCCATGACTCCATGTAGGAGTTGATCCGATTTTTGAAAGCCATCACTTGGCTCCTGGTCAGGGGCTGTTCTAGTAGGGTCCAGGGTCTGGTTGGCTCATCATTCCCCTCTTCTTGAGAAGGATTCAGCCTTGAATCTGGTTCTACATACACATCATCATAGTAAGGTGTTAAGTCAGCAACATGGAATGTAGCACTAACTGGAACAAAATGAATATAGTAAATTATATGTTTAAAGTGAGTGTAAATAAGTTTTCATTGATACTATATCAAGTTAACAGTATGTTAAATCAACAAACGACCTAATTTTCAATGTTTTGATTGAATCAACACATATACTATAACACTTTTAACAAACAAATTCTTCGATAAGTCATTGTACCAGTCACCTAACTCATAATTTCCAACTTAAACTCACTTAGAGACTTAGATTTTACATAAGATTAAAATTTAAACTTATTAGTATAACAAGGTTCTCCTTGATACACCCAACTTAATCACTCATATATTGCCCACCCCCTATGAATGGAAAATGAAGATGAATAGCAAGGAAAATAGATAGCATTGCTAATTTCTTGTACTCATTTCCATTGTTTAAAATTTTGAGTTATTTTCTTAGCTTTGTAGCTGTTTTATAATCTTTTTTCAAATCATCATACCATTCTTTTTTTCTTCACGACTCACTCTATAAGATATTATAATTAGATTATTTATACATAATAAGATGATTATTACTGTTTTAAATTTGGTTGTATGTAATAATGACTGTTGTTATAATATATTTCCAATTCGAATGCACAATTTTTCTGTATGATTCAAATTTTCAAATTTTATTTAATCATAGACATTACTATTTATTAATTATTATGATTATTATTCAATAGATGCATACTATTCCTCAACCTTGAAGCTATACCACCTTCTTTCCATGTCCTCCTCCTCCTCCAACACAACTGGCCTCACCACCGCCTCCGTCTGGAAATAAAGAAATAATGACCATGTGCCCTTATTCTAGTCGTTGAACTTGAACAAGAACCGTGAAAGAAACATGGGTACATCTGGCAACCCATGGTTGACCACACCACTAACGGTGGGTCACAATACTTTAACAACATCAACAAGACTAACATAGTAGTCTTGTTGGGAATTCTGACTACTGCTAATTACTTAAACTTTGGCCTCCATAATCAAATGGCCAACGATGCTAGTATCAGTGAGTCTGCATTACAGATGGCTCCTAATCTGGCTGGGATTTGGAACAAAGTGAATATAAAAAACATGATGGGAAGTGAGGGAGGTAGGAGAGAACAACAATACTAATTCTAATAATTCAAATGAGTACAATATGATACAGCTCCTGCGACAATGAAACTTTAAGTATTATGATCCATTTAAGAGATGTCTTAACTGCATTAGTTTCGACACTCCCATATGGCGCAAAGATCCTCTTGCTCCAAAGGTACGTAAGTTGATGTACGATGGTTGCTTTCTTTTCATTCAATGATTAATTCAAGGTAGTTCTAGCTTGCTTCCAAGTCCAGCATTGTTTATTCTACTACTCTAATCCTATTGCCCTTTTCTTGAAAGAAATATAATTCTAAAGTATTGTAATAAACATGATTCATTTTTATGAGAACAGAAACATTTTCTTCAATAAAGTTTTGTAGGAAGTCTTAGGTTATTGTTATGTATTCATTAGAATGGAACATGTATTAAGAGGAATGATGTAGTGTGATGCTATGGTTTTGTTAGTACTCGTTTATACAAAATAATATTTACTTTTTTGTCATTGGAGATGAATATATAGTAGTTGATTAGATATAATTCATAACCAATTAATTTGGTTATTAACTGACATCTGAATTTTTTGTGTGACCCATACTAAATTTCAGAAATTATGCAACACATGTGGAATGAAATACCAAAGGAAAAAAGCCGGGAAGAATGATGACAACGTAAGGAACCAATCCAGGCGCAAGTAGATTCTCTATTTTCTGCATCGCGGATGATACATCCAGCTAATTGGGAGAATGATATGATATAGTAACATTTTGAGATGCTTTTTCATCTTTTTTATAGAATTTTATGGAGACTAATATCAATATTTCATCACCATCATTACAAAATCTTTTTTTTTTATGAATTGAGCATTTTTATTTACCAAAATTGAGGAATAACAATATAAGAAGGAGACTCACAAAACTAGGAAAAACATCTAAACTACTGCAACTATATTTCTCTACATAGAGTGTCCCATCGCATAAGCATTAATCTCCCTTCTAATAGATGTAACACCCGTTCCGAATCAACCCGAGTAAACCCGTGGTTGAGCCGGTCCCAGGTACTACCGAGTAAAAACAAGGGTAAAACAGTGAAATTGGCGGTGATCAAAAGACAATAAAAACATGGGAGACCTCCATAGAAACGCGAAACTGAAATCCGAGTACAATCCAATCCATCATAAATCCTCCAAACCAACATAAATCAGAAAGTACATAAAAAAGAACCCCAAAATCCCATAGTCAACTGAAATGAACAAAAAGTCAACTCCGCGTAATCCCAGTCTTCACCTCATGGCTTCCGTCCAGAACTTCACGAAATCAACCTCGAACTCAAACTCCTCAGCTACCTCTACTAGCCACGAGATCCTGAAAGGGGAAAAGGGATCAATTTCCTATTGAAATTGAGTGAACCCACTGGGCCTACCTACACGTTGTCCTACTCTATGGAGCGGTCCCAACTCCGCACAAGACATCCAACAATGGAACCAAACCCACCCCCTTTCCATATTTTAATTCCCTAAAAGCAGTCTAGGTGATCACGTTGGTCAGTTCTTGTTCTCAAGCACAATTCATAACAATAGAATCACACAGAACTAATACATCAATCCACGGCACACACAGCATCATCACATCACATCCATCAACCAAGTCACTACCACAACCACAAGCACCAAACATTCACGTTCATATTATCTAGGTGAGTTATTAGGCGCCAAGGAGTTATCCACACCACAACCGGCCGGCCGACGCACTTCCCTACCGCATGGGAAGTCCTCGCGCTCCCCTATCGCATGGGGAACGCGTTCTCATTAACCATCATCATCATCATCAATCTCATCATCAATCTCATCACTCCCTTGACACCCATGTCAAGGGGATCCACCCCAATGGATCAGACTCAACAACCAGTACCTCGGGTGGGGTAGTGTGGGCTCCTTCCGGTTCTATTTCCAACATACAATTCTCAACATCACATTCTCAACTCATACATCACATCTACTACCAACATACAACACAAATCAGTCACATCTCATTCATAGTCCATAGTTCACAACACATCTCGTCCTCCATGCCCCTGTCATGTTCACAGCACACACATCACAATCAATAGGATAACCGGCTAGCTCACCGGCTTCCCCCACCTGCAAGTACAGGGGAAGCCATGTCATGAGTCTAGGGGTCACCCGCCTGTTCCTCTTATTCAGAGCGACCCCACATTGGCAGGGCAACTCTCCTGCGTCCACAACCAGCAATTCATAATATCATAGCACCCGCACTCATTTCCCCACCATCCTAATTCTCATTTCTATGTCAATCCATTACTTAATTCACTTCAGTTCACACCCAACCCCAAATCAAGCAATCAACAACAACAATCAACCACGCAATCATCAATAGCAATCAAGTACATTCACAGAACAGTTTATCCCCTTTTACGCTCATCATTTTCATGCATAACCTAGGTTTTGTTCTAAGTCCAATTGAAGCTCCTCACGCTGTCCAAACTACTTACACAATGCTAAGCCCTCACCTGGAATAGAAGACGAGGCTCTAATCGTCTTCTGGTTCCCCAGAAACTCGATTCCCATTCACCAAACTCGTAGCTCTACCCTTCCTTACTGCTCATGAACTACACCCAGAAACCCAAAATGGAGGTTAGTGATCTCTTCTCCTCGTCGCTACGAAACCATAGCAACAAACGAACTCAATTCCGACCTCTACAGCTCCCGGAATCACCCTTCGAAGATTGCTCGCACTAGGTTCGTCAATGGCTTTTCGGGGAGAGAGAAAGGGGAAAGAAGTTATGAATTTCCGTGCAAATCCGTCCTTTTATGCACGAAAAGTGCGCCTGGTATGTCAAAAAGTGCGCCGGCCACTTTGGCCCCAAAAAGGCACACTTTTGGAATTTTGTCAAAATTCCGCCGAATGATATTACAGAAGTGCGCCTGGCACTTTCAAAAATGCGCCTGCGCACTTCAGGGCCCAAAATCGGCACTTTTTGGTGCATCACCGTTCCCCTCTTTGCAACTTCGACCCAACTTAAACCCGAATGACCCAAACCTCAAGGGGAGCTTAAGAGCACTGATTCCAGTACCCTAGTCCACCGATCTTGAGTTCCAAACCGTTTGGTTGAGCGGGGATGTTACAAGTCTCCACAACTTCAAGGATTTCGTCCCCAAAATCATCCCTAACTCATCCTAGCAATATGATACCGAACACACAGCTAAAATTGCAGCAATCCAAGTATCCTATTGACTTCCGAAAATTCCTAACGACGAACCACCAGCCTTCCTTTAACTACTCATCAGCCCTACACCCACTCCCAACACTCTACTTTCACCGAGCACACCCTAGACCTTCTTGGAACCAACACCACAACAAGCAAACACAAAAGCATACATCAAGGGGAATTAATACCTGAATCATACACTTCCACTAACTCCGGGTACCGCCGCCTCATACTCTCCTCAGTCTCCCAAGTAGCCGACTCGCTCTCATGGTTCCTCCATACCACCTTGAGCTGCGGAATCTGCTTATTCCTCAAGACCCGGACTTGCCTATCCACGATCGCGACTGGCTTCTCCTCATAAGTCAAGTCTTGCTCAATCTCCACCTCCTCCGGCTGAATTACATGAGAAGGGTCCCCATGATACCGCCTAAGCACGCTCACATGAAACACATTGTGTATCCTTTCCAACTCCCTCGGCAAAGCCAACACATAAGCCACCGGACCCGACTTAGCGAGGATCTCATAAGGACCGATGTACCGAGGCGCCAACTTCCCTTTTCTACCGAAACGCATCAGCCCTTTCCACGGCGACACCTTCAAAAATACCTTCTCCCCAACATTGAAACTCAGCTCTCTAGCACGACCGTCGGCATACGCTTTTTGCCTAACTTGAGCCGCTCTCAATCTCTCCTTGATAATCTTAACCCGATCAGCCGTCTCTTGCACAACTTGAGGACCCGACAACACCCTCGCACCTTCCTCACCCAACACAAAGGCGTCCTACACTTCCTCCCATACAAGGCCTCAAAAGGAGCGGACTTCAAACTACTATGATACGAGTTATTATAGGCGAACTCAATCAAAGGTAGCAATTCAGTCCAAGGGGTTTGAAACTCCATAGCACAGCTTCTCAACAACTCCTCCAAAGTAAGGATCGTTCTCTCCGATTGCCCATCAGTCTGAGGATGATACGCCGTCGAGAACTTGAGCTTAGTTCCCAATGCTGTATGCAGCCCCTCCCAAAAATGAGACGTGAAACTCGGATCCCGATCAGAGACGATGGATTGAGGAACCCCATGCAACCTTACCACCTCTTCTATATATAACTTTGCCAACACCTCCACACTAGGCTTAAACCGAATGGGTACGAAATGCGCAACTTTCGTCAAACGATCGACTATTACCCACACGGCATCCTTCCCCTCTCTAGTCGGCGGAAAACCCGATACAAAGTCCATGGTGATGTCCGCAAACTTCCACTTCGGAATAGGTAGGGACTGAAGTAACCCACCCGGAGCTCTATGCTCCGCCTTAGCCTTCTGACAAACCAAACAAGTCGCCACATAACGAGCCACATCCTTCTTCATTCCTGGCCACCAAAAACTTAACTTCAGGTCATTGTACATCTTTGTCATCCCGGGATGCATAGCATACATCGAGGAATGAGCCTCCTCCAAAATCCCCTTCCTCAATTCCTCTACTTCCGGCACGCACACTCGACCCTTGCATTTCAACAATCCGCCAACTACCTCAAATCCATTATCCATGCCTTTTTCAACTTCCCCTCGAATAGCCACCAGAGTAGCATCCTTGAGCTGCTCCTCACCAATCCTATCATTCAGCATAGGCCTAATGTTGAGCTTGGCAAACAAACTTCCCACATCATCTAACTGCATCTCTACCCTTAAAGCTCTAAGATCCACCAACTCCTTTCGACTTAAAGCATCCGCAACCACATTAGCTTTACCAGGATGGTAGTCAATGGTACAGTCATAATCCTTCAAGAGCTCCACCCAACGCCGTTGCCTACCATTCAGCTCCTTTTGATCCATAAGGTGCTTAAGACTCTTGTGATCGGTCATGATCTTAAAGTCTCACCATACAAATAATGCCTCCACAACTTCAAGGCGAACACCACTGCAGCTAACTCCAAATCATGGGTTGGGTAGTTCACCTCATGCACCCTAAGCTGTCGGGAGGCATAAGCGACAACCTTCCCATTCTGCATCAACACACAGCCCAATCCTTGCAAAGACGCATCACTAAACACCACATACTCTCCACCTTCTACTGGCAAAGGTCAACACCGGAGCTGAAGTCAACTTCTTCTTCAACTCCTCAAAGCTCCTCTGACATTCCTCGCTCCACTCATACTTCGACTCCTTCCTCAACAACTTATGTAGAGGAGACGCTATGGTAGAGAACCCCTCTACAAACCTTCGGTAGTAACCAGCTAACCCCAAGAAGCTCCTCAGTTGCGACACATCCTTAGGTGGAGACCAATTAACCACCGCTTCAATCTTCTTTGGGTCAACCTCCACGCCTCTTTTAGAAACCACATGCCCAAGAAACAATACTTCTTCTAACCAAAAGGCACACTTCGAGAACTTGGCAAATAGTTGCTGCTCCCTCAACCTATGAAAAACAATCCTCAAGTGCTCCTCATGCTCCTTCCTAGTCTTAGAATAAATGAGGATATCATCGATGAACACTATCACGAACTTATCCAAATATTCGTGGAAGACCTTGTTCATGAGAGCCATGAACGCGGCGGGAGCATTGGTGAGACCAAACGGCATCACCAGAAACTCATAGTGTCCATAGCGGGTCCTAAAGGCTGTCATTGGCACCGATCCTTCCTCCACCTTCAACTGGTGATAACCCGACCTCAAGTCTATCTTCGAGAACACTTCAGCCCCTTGCAATTGATCGAAGAGATCGTCTATCCTTGGAAGTGGGTAACGATTCTTGATCGTCGCCTTGTTCAACCGCCTATAGTCAATACACATCCGCATCGACCCATCCTTCTTCTTCACAAACAACACCGGTGCCCCCCACGGTGATACGCTTGGGCGGATGAACCCCTTATCCAAGAGCTCCTGCAATTGCTCCTTCAACTCCTTTAACTCCGCCGGTGCCATGCGATAAGGTGGAATAGAGATTGGAGCAGTTCCAGGGACCAACTCTATATGAACTCCACCTCACGCTCGATCGGTGCCCCAGGTAGTTCCTCAAACACATCCGCGAACTCCCGAGCTACAGGTACCTTCTCCAACTCCTCATTCCGTTCAACTGACACTTGCACCAACAAAGCCTCACACCCTTCTTGAATCAGAGAAAAAGCTTGCATTGCTGAAATTACTCCCATAGGTGCGGACTCCCTCTTCCTAACACCCTTGAACACCACCTGGCCGACACCTCCCACCTGAAGCAACACCTCCTTCTTCTGACAATCAAGCAAAGCCCCATGCCTAGCCAACCAATCCATGCCGAGGATAACGTCGAATTCATTGAAAGGAAGCACCACCAAATCAGCCAAGAACTCTACACCTCCCACTAACACTTTACACCCTCTACACACTCTATCCACCCGAACAGAAGTCCCCAAAGGAGTTCTGACGCCCCAACTAACACCCAAACTACTAGTTACAACACCCAAACTACTCAAACATTTCTCAGATACAAAGGAATGGGTTGACCCCGAATCAAACAGAGCATAAACTGAAAGGCCCAAGATCGAGATCATACCAGTCACCACGTCGTTCGCATTCTCTGCCGCACCCCTGGTAAGAGCATAAAGCCTCCCTTGCTCCCCTCCAGCTCCAACAGGTGTGGCATTAGCTCCCGTCCCTCGTCCAGCACCCCTACCAAAGCTGCCTCCTCCTCTCCCTCCGTAACTCCCAGACGGAGCTCTAGGGCCCTGCACCGATCCCACAGACTGAGTTGGGGTAGCTCTCTTGGTTGGACAGTTCAGACTCCTGTGTCCGCGCTGCCCACAAGTGTAACAGGTCACACCTGCCAACAGATGGCAAACTCCGAAGTGACGCTTCCCACATTTGTCACATAGTGGTAACCCGGACGGTGCTCCTCCCGATGGACTGTGCCACTAGTACGAGCAGGGCAAGCCACACTCTTATGACCTGGTCGGCCACAAGTGAATCAAGTCATCGTACCCCTCGTTGGCATCGACTGGCTGCCCCAGAACCCAAAAAAGGAAGTCTGAGTTCTCTTCGCTGGGTAACTGTGAATGGCAGACTGAGTAGGCGGGGCAGTAGCCTTCCTCTTCTTCTCTTCCTTCTTTCGGTTCTCCAACCTCTCCCTCTCTAGCGCCGCCGCCTTAACCGACACTAAACTCCCCATATCAGCGGTGGTGACTCCCTCCTGAATCTCCACTCTCAACCCATTCTTGAACTTGTTAATGAGCTTCCTCTCCCGGTTGGCCCGCTCATCATACCACTTAGAGAGAGAAGTGAACTCTATGTAATATGCCAGAACGGACTTCTCCCCTTGCTCCAAACTCATGAACTCCTTGGCTTTCTCCTCACGCCAAAGGTCCGGGCAAAACTGATCACGAAACACCTCCACAAACTCATCCAACTCCATCTCTGGCGGAACCACTCGACTCTGTGGCATCGACCTCCACCAATTCAGTGCATGCCCCTTAAGCAGAAAAGTCATTGCTTGCACCTTCAACCCTTCCTCAAGTTCCATTTGCAGGAACTTGTACTCACATTCCTGGAGCCACTGCTCTGCCACCTCAGGATCAGCTGCTTCCCCAATGAACTCCCCAAAATTCCATCCCTTCAACAGACTCGGCTGAAACCTAGGAGCTCCTCCTCCAAAACCCGAGTTCCCAGTGGACCTACTTCCCCTTGCTTGACTGGATTCACTACAGGAGGACATTAAACATTTCAGTCGACCGCTCAAGAAACTTCAAACATCTCAATTCACCACTTTATTTCAAAACATCCCACCCATTTAAAACAGTTTGACAAAAACCCTTGGAATGTCGGTCCCGTACCGATGTCTCATCCTCCCTCCCAACGAGGTTAATTACTCCCCAAAGAGAGAAGATAATCAACCGGTACAGCAGCGACAAACCAGGCTCTGATACCATTTGTAACACCCGTTCCGAATCAACCCGAGTAAACCCGTGGTTGAGCCGGTCCCAGGTACTACCGAGTAAAAACAAGGGTAAAACAGTGAAATTGGCGGTGATCAAAAGACAATAAAAACATGGGAGGCCTCCATAGAAACGCGAAACTGAAATCCGAGTACAATCCAATCCATCATAAATCCTCCAAACCAACATAAATCAGAAAGTACATAAAAAAGAACCCCAAAATCCCATAGTCAACTGAAATGAACAGAAAAGTCAACTCCGCGTAATCCCAGTCTTCACCTCATGGCTTCCGTCCAGAACTTCACGAAATCAACCTCGAACTCAAACTCCTCAGCTACCTCTACTAGCCACGAGATCCTGAAAGGGGAAAAGGGATCAATTTCCTATTGAAATTGAGTGAACCCACTGGGCCTACCTACACGTTGTCCTACTCTATGGAGCGGTCCCAACTCCGCACAAGACATCCAACAATGGAACCAAACCCAACCCCCCTTTCCATATTTTAATTCCCTAAAAGCAGTCTAGGTGATCACGTTGGTCAGTTCTTGTTCTCAAGCACAATTCATAACAATAGAATCACACAGAACTAATACATCAATCCACGGCACACACAGCATCATCACATCACATCCATCAACCAAGTCACTACCACAACCACAAGCACACAAACATTCACGTTCATATTATCTAGGTGAGTTATTAGGCCCAAGGAGTTATCCACACCACCACCTGCCGGCCGACGCACTTCCCTACCGCATGGGAAGTCCTCGCGCTCCCCTACCGCATGGGGAACGCGTTCTCATTAACCATCATCATCATCAAACATCATCATCAATCTCATCACTCCCTTGACACCCATGTCAAGGGGATCCACCCCAATGGATCAGACTCAACAACCAGTACCTCGGGTGGGGTAGTGTGGGCTCCTTCCGGTTCTATTTCCAACATACAATTCTCAACATCACATTCTCAACTCATACATCACATCTACTACCAACATACAACACAAATCAGTCACATCTCATTCATAGTCCATAGTTCACAACACATCTCGTCCTCCATGCCCCTGTCATGTTCACAGCACACACATCACAATCAATAGGATAACCGGCTAGCTCACCGGCCTCTCCCACCTGCAAGTACAGGGGAAGCCATGTCATGAGTCTAGGGGTCACCCGCCTGTTCCTCTTATTCAGAGCGACCCCACATTGGCAGGGCAACTCTCCTGCGTCCACAACCAGCAATTCATAATATCATAGCACCCGCACTCATTTCCCAACCATCCTAATTCTCATTTCTATGTCAATCCATTACTTAATTCACTTCAGTTCACACCCAACCCCAAATCAGAGCAATCAACAACAACAATCAACCACGACAATCATCAATAGCAATCAAGTACATTCACAGAACAGTTTATCCCCTTTTACGCTCATCATTTTCATGCATAACCTAGGTTTTGTTCTAAGTCCAATTGAAGCTCCTCACGCTGTCCAAACTACTTACACAACGCTAAGCCCTCACCTGGAATAGAAGACGAGGCTCTAATCGTCTTCTAGTTCCCCAGAAACTCGATTCCCATCCACCAAACTGTAGCTCTACCCTTCCTTACTGCTCACACCTACACCCAGAAACCCAAAATGGAGGTTAGCGATCTCTTCTCCTGTCGCTACGAAACCATAGCAACAAACGGAACTCAATTCCGACCTCTACAGCTCCCGGAATCACCCTTCGAAGATTGCTCGCACTAGGTTCTCAATGGCTTTTCGGGGAGAGAGAAAGGGGAAAGAAGTTATGAATATCCGTGCAAATCCGTCCTTTTATGCACGAAAAGTGCGCCTGGTATGTCAAAAAGTGCGCCGGCGCACTTTGGCCCCAAAAAGGCGCAGTTTTTGGAATTTTGTCAAAATTCCGCCGAATGATATTACAGAAGTGCGCCTGGCACTTTCAAAAGTGCGCCTGCGCACTTCAGGGCCCAAAATCGGCACTTTTTGGTGCATCACCGTTCCCCTCTTTGCAACTTCGACCCAACTTAAACCCGAATGACCCAAACCTCAAGGGGAGCTTAAGAGCACTGATTCCAGTACCCTAGTCCACCGATCTTGAGTTCCAAACCGTTTGGTTGAGCGGGGATGTTACAATAGAGTTCATTAATTTTATTTACATCTCTATGAGTATGATTGCCGAATATCCTACTGCATCTCTCCTTGCATATCCTAGAAATCAGGATACGCCATAGGAGTTTTCTAGCTTTCACACGATCCTCCTCTCCCAGATTACAAACTCTATTAGTCTTCTCCTTAAAAGAGAAGCTGGTCATGTCTGGGAAGAAGCAAATTCAAATTGTCCGCGTATACTTCCAATTGAAAAATAGATGATCCATGCATTCCTCCTCCACTTCAGAGAGAACACAAGTTGCATCTTCAAGAGGATCCCACACCTTCACTTTATCTCTTGTAGTGATCCTTTTGGCCACAATCAATCAAGCAATATACTAATGCCGAGGAATGTAGAAACCACTCCACACACATTTATACCAGTTCACCTCCACATTCATGGACCAAATAGAATCCCACACTATGCTTAACTGAAAACGAGGCATATAAAGTCCATTCCACATGTACTCCCCATCACAGTCAAGAGTTGTGTGTACCTTTAACAACATCTCCAAGCTTGATTAATCTCCTCCAATGCTAAGAACCTGCAGTAGAATATATCCTCCAAAGACTTTCTCGTTTCATTCTATAGTAGTATACGCAGGCAACCCAAATCGACCAACTCTCAATAATAACTTCCAAACATGGCTTAAAACATTAGCTACATTGTAACTTCTCATATCCCTAATGCCAACACCTCCTTCCTCTATAGGGACTGCAACTAAATTCTAAGCAACCTTAGCACTATCGCCATAAATCTTCCTTCCGAAGGAACTGGTTGCAGATTTTCTCCACATCCTTACTAAGACTAGAATGTAAAATGAACACTGCCAACCAATACTAAAGAGTAGCCTGGATAACATAATTTATCAGTTGGACCCTTCATGCATAAGAAATTTTTTTGGGTTTATAGTCAGTGATCCTCTTGGTTATCTTATCTAGGAGCATCTTGCAATCACAACGTCTCAGCTTCCTAGAGGTCCTCGGTACCCCCAAATATTGAAATGGAGGATTCCCCACATAGAATCGAGAAGTCCTCACTATATCTTCTTCAACACTTTCATTCACTCTAGCCAAATAAATTTGACATTTATCTGGGTTGAACTGAAGACCAGACAGTTGTCAGAATTTCTCCATTGCATCAGTAACAACCTGGATAGCAGTATAATTTTCATTTTTGAAATCGAGTAGGTCATCTACAAATTTTAGGTGGGTTAGTTGAACACCTTTGCATTGCGGATGAATATGAAACTTTCCTTCCCAGGTTGTTCTGTCAAATATGCAACTCAAAATCTCCATAGACGAAACAAAAATGGTGAAATACGTTCACCTTGCCTGAACCCTCTCTTAGCCTTGAAATAATCACTTAAGGTACCATTCACGTTTACTGAAATAATAAGCTCTTAAAGCAAGCACAGATCCAAGAGATATAAACTTCAGGGAATTCATGGCTTCCATCACAGAATAAATACTCAACCGAATCATAAGCTTTCATCAAGTCTATTTGAATCGACACACCTAGAAGAGATCATTTTCTTCTTATAATTACTTAGGATTTCATGAGCCATATGAATACTATCTCATATACCTCTTCCTTTAATGAAAGAAGTTTCATTCATACTAATTAGAGAGGGAAGAATTACTGCCATCCTATTAGAAATAACCTTAGAAGAAACTTTGTAGATCACATTGCACAGAGAGATACGCATATAATGTTCATTCAAACATTCTTTTTCTTTGGAACGAGTGTTAGCGCTACAGAGTTTACAAACTTCGGCATACAGCTTTATCAAAGAAACTCAAAACAGCTTTTATAACATCATTACCAACAGTAGGAAAATTATCTTTAAAAAACATAGCATTAAAACCATCTGGGCCATGGGTTTTCTCGTTAGGGATGGCAAACATGGCACTTTTAATATCCTCAGGAATAACAGGCTTACTTCATTAGCTTCCAAATCAATTAATTTAAATTTGACAAGGGAACTTAGGTTTTCAGTATGTACCTCATTGCTCTTACCAAAAAGCTTCTTATAGAACTCCGCAACTTGTTTTTGAAATACTAGGTATATCATCAACCGTCTCTCCTTCAGTAGTCTTAAGCTATCTAATAGTAAATGGTGGCATTTTTTTTGATGAATTGAGCCATTTTTATTCATCAAAAGCAGGGAATAACAGTACATGGAATCCACCAAAACAAATAGAACCTAAAACTAGGTAACTACACTCACTATATCTCTCTCATGAGTATGACCCCTAGTAAACCCTTGTAGCTCCTTCCCAATGCCCTCAATAAGAACCCGATATCTATATGCCCGTCACAGTTAAAAACTCGGCGGCATCTTTCCTTCCAAATGGAGCAAATTATAATATGCCATAATAGCAACCTATCCTTAGCCTTTAAATCATTCCCACACCACGAGCTGCAGCTCTAATCATGTTCTCCACAGTGCAGTCCCTGAATTCCGGAAATAAGTCATCCAAACTTCTTTCGAATAAGGGCATTCAGCAAAAAGGTTTTCCCTACTTTCCTCCCCTCTCTGCACAGAACACAATCATTGTTTAGACCTTGATCCCAAGCTTTAATCGTATCTTTCGTTGTAATCTTATCATTGACGATTAACCAAGCTATGAAGCTTCTCCTGGGGATGCAGAAACCTTGCCAAACACAAGTATACCAAGGCACAATCTCGCTCACTTCCCTTATTGACTCCCACACCATACTAAGCTTAAAGGAGCCAACATACCTGTCATCCCAGAGCACCTCCCTATTTGCTTCCAACTTCAAGTGAGGTTGAACTAGACTTCTTAATTTTAGAAGCCTATTCCATTGCCACGATCCTGCAGTAGAAGTAAGTGTCCAGAAATCACTACGCTTGATTCTGTAGTACTTAATCCAGGCCACCCATAATGATCCAGCTGCCATAAACAAGCTCCAAATATGTCTGATTACATTTGCCACATTCCAACTTCTGAGATCATGTAATCCTACCCCTCCTTCCTGCTTCGGTTTGGCAACTGAATTCCAAGCAACTTTGGACTTACCACCTTCAGCATTTCCCCAAAGATACCTACTACAGATCATCTCAACTTCCTTAATTAGAGTTGCAGGCAGAATAAAGGCTGCCATCCAATACTGCAGAGTACCATGAATCACAGAACTAATGAGCTTCACTCTTCCAGCATATGACAACTTATTAGCTTTCCAGTCTATTATCCTTCTTGTAATCTTATCTAACAAAGCCTTGCAATCACATCTCCTCAATTTCCCAGTAGTTAAAGGTATGCCCAGGTATCTGAATGGTAAATCACCCCTGCTAAAAACTGAAGTTTGATATTCCAATTGGATCTAGTCTTCAATGCTTTCTTCTGCTCCATGATACTTGCCTCATCACTTTTCTGTTGCTCATACTCCAAGGTAATATGCTTCAACTTTAGTAATCTAAATTAGAAGAGGAATTATAAACACTAGTCTTAAGATTCATCACCTCCTTCTTCTTAGCTTAACCCTACTTTAAATATTTGAGTAAAACTCACGATTCAACTCCGTAAGCTTATCCTTCAGTCTTTTCAATTTTTCATAAAAATATAGAATCGATTCCCCTGAACTCTTCCTTTCCACACATTCTCCACAATCTTCCTATAGTCAACATGTTTAGTCCAACATGAGAAGAACTTAAAGCTTTTAGGGTAAGACACGACACTAATATCATTATTCAGGAAAACCGCACAGTGGTCAGTGTCCAAAGAGGGGATCACCTCCAGCTTACTAGTAGGATAGGGTATTTACCAATTAACATTGATCATCACTCTATCCAGTTTCCTTGACACTAACCCATCACTTCGATTGTTGATCCATATAAAGTGAGGACCTGAACAAGAGTTGTTAATCAATTCACAATCTGTCACACAACTCTTAAAGTCCTCCATAATTTGATAGGAGGAGGGAAAAATGAGAAGCTTCAACTAAGTCTAGGAAAGCTTTAAAGTCTCCTACCACGAACCAAGGCTCACACGATCTTTAAATAACGAAGAGAATTATAAGTTCTTCTCATTTCAACACAATCATTCGCACCATAAACAACAGTTCCATAAAAAGCTCTATGCAACTCAACCTTCAAATGAATATATAACGATAGAGCAATCCAAAAATACAGAGCACATCACCTTTCCAAACTAACCAGATTTTTCCCAAATCACCCTCAAAAGTGAATTCAGCATACCAACTAGGGAATCAGATTAATGAAATGAACCGCATGCATAAGAGACAGTGACCAAAAATTATCAGGTAATCCTCCTTGAAACAACAAAGCACGAGCAACAACAAGAATATGCTAATGTTTACGCTCGACCCTTCCATTTTTTTAGAAGAGTAAGGACACGATACCTATGAATAGTGCCATGCTACTGTAAGAATGTTGTCACATTGTATTCCTATCCGACATTAGTACGAACGACCTTTACGGTCTTTAAGAACCGAGTCTTAACTAACATACAGAAATCAATCAACAATTGCCTAGCCTCATACTTAATTTTCATCAGATACACCCATGTAGTCCTTCAAAAATCATCTACAAGGGTTAGGAAATATCTATATCCATCAATAGCATGAATCTGATGTGGACCCCCAAATATCACAGTGAACAAGATCAAATATAGCATCAACACGAGATATACTAGTGAAAAAGGCAACTATTTCTGTTTGGCCAATGGACAAACAGTGCATTTTATTGATTTTAAATCAGAACCTTTACAAGAAATTTCAGGCAAATTGGTAACAACAGTATGACCTAATCTTTGATGCTAAATCATGGGATTAACAACAGAACATATAGAAGAACAATCAACATTGTGCATAGGATAATGAAACTGATACAATCCATTCACAGGTTTAGCTAAACCAATCCTCTGCCGAAACTGTAGGTCCTGAATCACACAACGATAATGATAAAATGTTAAAGAACACTTATGTTGGTTAGTCAAATAACTCATAGAAAGCAAGTTAAAAGTGAAAGTAAGAATAACCAACACATTTTGTATCATGATAGTGGGAGTCAGAAAAGCAGAACCAATATGACTAACATGCACTTGTGGACCCGTAGGTAGAGAAACTTGCATCTTAACTAATGTTGACACCGAAAAAGAGCATGGGCCATATAGATTAACTAACATCTAGGAAACGGAATCAACAACACAACGCAGAATTGTAACCCCACTAAAACTTTTGATCCATTGAGCTTCAGTATTGAATAAATTTGAGTGCCAAATACAAATAATCCCCCTGCCAAACAGACCGTTAGCTTCACTGGTGACTGGAACCAGAAAAACTTGGGTGCATCTTTGAATCCTAATTCTGCTCATTTGTGTGGTGTGTGTGATTATAATCTAAATATGATACAATTGTTAATATTTACTTTCTTCTGCTAAAAAAATTAATATTTACTTTTAATA